>JAQQRF010000207.1:0-249184 GCA_030523145.1 Trissolcus brochymenae | reverse complement strand
TTAATACAGTGGTACAAAAGTGAAAAGAAGCTGCACCAAAAATACGCGTACCAAATTCTGTTGGATGTTAAGAAGCTGTTCATGGAACAGCCAAGTTTAGTAGACATCGCCATACCGGACGATGACAAATTTACAGTCTGTGGTGATATTCACGGCCAGTATTACGATCTGATGAATATCTTTGACATTAATGGGTTACCGTCCGAGACGAACCCTTACCTTTTCAACGGCGATTTTGTAGATAGAGGATCTTTCTCGGTAGAATGTATATTTACGCTGTTTGGATTTAAACTCCTGTATCCGAGTCATTTCTTTATGTCCAGGGGTAAATTAAATTAGACATTTTAAATTTACCAATAATCAATTTTCAAACTATAAATTAAACAAATGTTTACCGTTTTCATAATAGTATAACATCTAAATTGTTTCAAAATTGTGTATTCTGATTATAGGCAATCATGAGTCAGCTACAATGAACCAGATGTACGGATTTGATGGCGAAGTCAGATCAAAGTATAGTGCTCAAATGTCGCAACTGTTTACCGAAGTGTACAACTGGTTACCTTTAGCTCATTGCCTTAACAAACGAGTATTAGTAAGTTCAAAGAACGTAAAAAAGAAAAAAGAAAAAAAGAGTGAGACGATTAAAACAATAAAATTCTTTTAAATTATAGGTGATGCACGGTGGTCTGTTTTCAAAGGACGACGTGACCTTAGAACAAATTCGTGAGATTGACAGAAACAGGCAGCCACCAGACGAGGGTCTAATGTGCGAGCTGTTATGGTCAGATCCGCAACCACAGCCGGGTCGGTCGCCTAGCAAGAGAGGCATTGGCGTTCAGTTCGGACCGGACGTCACAGACAAATTCTTGACACTCAATAAACTTGATTACATCATCAGGAGTCATGAGGTCAAGCAATCAGGATACGAGTTAGCCCATAACGGAAAGTGCATTACAGTCTTTTCCGCACCAAATTATTGGTAAATAATGAAAGCATTTCAAAAGATTGACACATTTCACATTACTATTTTAATGTGGTGTTTATTGTTTCAGTGACACTATGGGGAACGATGGTGCCTTTATCACGCTTGATGGGAAAAACATGTCACCGAAGTTTACATCATACGAAGCCGTGGTAAGATTTTTATGATTATTCTTTTTTTTATATTGATGAAAATGAAGTAATTAAAAACTGTTTTATTTTGCAGCCTCACCCGAATGTGAAACCAATGGCTTACGCTAATGGTCTGTTGAGATACATGATCTAAGAGACGGTTTTTATCAAGTTCAAATAGCATAATCGATTGGTTCAACAACCGGTCAAGAACTGTTGAAAAAGTGGGGTAAATCCTGTTTTAGTATCAACCGGGGAGACTAATTCATGGGATCAAGCCAATGAAATTTTTTTGCAATGTTTTTCTTTTTCATGAGCATCACACAATTATCTTAACCGTTAGCAAATTTTCGAATTGAACGTTTTAATTGAGCAAAAAAAAGGTGTAATAAATCGGGTGCAAACGTAGATAAATCAAATCGAGCGAAAAATTATATTAATTTCACGCTCCGAGTTCAGTCTTGCTTTGATTGATCAGTTTTTACTTTTCTCTTAACATTATTATACAGCTGTTGAAATTTATATGTAAATAAAATCATCGCACTGATTCAAGTCTAGCTTGCCTTTAAATAGTTTGTCGCAATATCTGCGGTTTGCACCCACCCACGCGTACTACCCTTGTCATTGAAGAAAATAGATTAATTTTATTGAACAAGTTTTAAAATTTGTCTTTATTTTAAACAAAATTAGTTCGAGCTCTAATTTTTGTTTTCTTTTGCTTGGCAAAACATCCGTATCTCATTTTATCATAGAAACAAAAAAATTGCAGATGTAGATAACAAAATGTTTGTGTAATCAGATCTTCAATAGGCGACGGCGGTCGACATCTAGTTACCACTTGATAATCAAAAGCAAGTACATAGTAACAGGAATTCCCGACGAATCATTCACGTCACGTTATTTGTGACCCATTTTTTACAAGATTCGAAAGTCGGGTACAAATAAAATTTTACATAACAAAAAAAAATTGTCCCTTTTTGTTTTTGTTAGTTAATAAATGACATTTACAAAGTTCCAAGCAATTTGTTATTTCACGTGACAGATATATCCTATCCAAATGATCATCTTAATAAAAAGAATCACAATTAAAAGTGTAATTACTTATTTATTTTTATGTTGTAAAACCATTTCGGTCACTTCCATAGGCAGCTTTTCCCGATTGTTGCAGTCAACGTGGATGATCTTAATGTCACCATCACGTCTCAGTTGTTCAAAGAATGCGGCGTGTTTTGGCGGTACTTTCTCTATTAATGGAATTGTCCCCACAATACAACGATTTTCATCTTTTTCAAGTAATAATTTTTTTGCCGCCGTTGAGAAATTGTTACTAAACAACTCCATCTTTCCAATCTCATCAACTATCAATACCTCCTGGAATGTTATTTTCAAGATAAAAAAAAGTGTATTTTATTTGAAGAGTGAAAAATAATTTAAATCACTTACGACGTTCGAGCACATCGTTGGCAGAGTTACAGCGTCAACATTCGTTGTAAAGACATGATAATTCCCAACTTTTTGTCTTTGATATTCTTCCGGTTTCAAAATATCTCTGCAAAATTACTTTTATAAAAATTTGTCTAAAAATTTACTTCAATTAATTTTAATTGCAAAACTGAACAAACAATTACTTATCTTTATTATTTCATATACTTAAAGTAAACAAACAAAATATCCATGTGTAAACGAACCCGATTCGAGCAAGAGGTTTGCGGCCACAAGATTCCGTTATCGGGACGATATCAAACCCGATACGTTTTCTTTTCGAATTTCTAACTTCCTCCGTATAAAATCCATCAACCGAGTGATCTCTTTCAATCAACATTGAAGCGATCTTTTTACATATTGTTGTTTTGCCTATCCCTGATGACAACCAAAACAAAACTTTGAACAATAAATTGCGTCAAAACTGAATGACAAAACAAAAATCATTTCAATTTGTCTCCGCAAGGAGTCGCTTTTTGTATAAACAATATATATTTATAACCTAAAAACAACAATTTCCAAAATAGCTCACGTAGAGCAGAACGACAAATGTCTGTTTTTGTTTTAAATTGACACTTGCCTGGCGGTCCAGTGAGTAGTACTTTCATGATCCACCGATCTGTGCCAGCGCTGGCGTTTCTGTTCCAAACAATCAAACAACAGAGCCGCGAGAGTGTTGGAGCCGCCGGTTGTGTGTTTGTGTCAAATTGTCCCGACTGAGAATTGCGTGTGAAAAGTCAGCAAATTGCAGGCGCGTTGCGTTAATTTTATTATCGAACGATTTTTTATTTGTCTAACCTCAAAAATCGTAGCGATTTTCGCGTGTCCAGCGGGTTAACCTTTGTGGTGTGGCGTTGAATCAGCTGATGAAGCACGCACACGGGCGCAAAGCATGCGTAGACTCGGGCTAGGAATCGCGTCGTGCGTGATTTGTTGAGGTTGGACGGACGGCTAAACGGCGAAGAAGAAACAAAATTTTAATAAGGATCCAACAAATTCGGCATCATGGCTTGTCCGTCCAGTTGCAGCCTGCTGCCGTGCGTCGTCAATCGACAGATCGACGACCGGATCGACTTTTGTAAACGACTCGTTGATGCCAGGCTACGTTTCTCTGAAAATCTTTTCCGCAAGGACTTGCTCTCTCATTATGGATGCGTCAATGCCATCGAATTTTCCAACCAGGGCGACCTTTTAGTCTCAGGTTTCAAAATAAATTCTCCCACTCTACAATGACCTTCACTTTTATTTACATCCGTCAAATTAATTTTCCTTTGGTCCAATTTTTTTTTCTCCGTTATTTTCAACTCTGAATTCGACCTTCACTCTTGTTTACATTTGACACTTGTTTGTCCGCTTATAGAAACTTTTGGACGATGAATTTTTGAAAATGTGAATAACATTTTAGGTGGAGATGATCGGAGAGTCCTCTTGTGGAAGGTGGAGCAAGCGATCCAGGGAGTGGGCAAGCCAGCAGTGATGCGAATTCAACACGATAGCAATATCTTTTGTCTTGGCTACGACAGTGAGAAGTCCAAAATTTTTTCAGCCGGAAACGACGACCAAGTCATTGTCCATGATTTGAACACGTATGACAAATTTTACACCTAACCTAACAAAATTGAACTCGCTCTGATTAGTAATAAACAAATTGTCTGGATTCTTCTGTAACTTTCAGTGGCAATCTGTTGAACATCTATCTTCATGAGAAGCCAGTTTATGGATTGTCAAATCATCCGCACAATGACAACGTGTTTGCCAGCGCCTGCGACGATGGCCGAATTTTGATCTACGATACCAGAAACCCAAACAGAGACAAGTACTTTTGTCTGGCACAGTACAAGACTGCGTTTCATTCGGTTATGCACAATCCATCAAACCCGAGATTGTTGGCCACTGCAAACTCAAACGAAGGAGTTAGCATGTGGGACGTGCGCAAACCCTTAGAGTAAATGTTGTTATAACTAATTTTTAATAATTGTATCATTATTATTGCTAGCGAGAAAACTTTATATGAAAATTGAGTCTTATGTGATGACTCATCGGTTGACTTTGTGTTTGTAGGCCAGTGATGCGATACGGCACGGAAGGCCCAGCACGAAAGTGCATGTACGTTCGATTCAACAGAGACGGAAACAAACTGTTGGCACTGAGACGAAGATTGCCACCAGTTTTGTACTCGACGGACTCGCCTACACATTTGTGTCAGTTCGATCATCCTGGTTATTACAATAGCTGTACCATGAAGTCGTGTTGCTTTGCGGGTAATGATGATGAATACGTCTTGTCCGGTAAGTTGGACGATAATTATATTAATTGAAAATTATTAACCCTTATCTAACCAGTGGTCGAAATATAATGAACTATATTGGTCTTTCAGACCCATATCGTGTTTCAAGTATTATCAAAATTTCATTTAATGAAAAAATAATACAAACAATGTCTCATTATAAAACTTTATAATAATTAATGTTTTAGATATGTCTTTTTTTAATGTTTTTAAAATGTTATTAATAATCGGTTATAGGATCGGACGACTTTAAACTATATATGTGGAAAATTCCTACGCCAGATATAAAATGGGTCGATTCTGCGCACATGATTTTAACCGGCCACAGGTCGATTGTTAATCAGGTGCGTTACAACCCTGCGAGCTGTATCCTCGCGTCATCGGGAGTTGAGAAGATGATCAAAATTTGGAGTCCATTTCCATTGGGTTACAATTGCTTGGGTGGACTCAAAGTAAGTTCAAAGACCATAAAAAAATACAAATGTGAATTAAGTTGACCTATGTGATATCAAATTTCAAACATGTGATTATTCATTCTTGCAGAAGGATCAAGGCAAACAGGAGAAGCAACGTAGGATCTACACCCATGACGAGTATATTAGATTAGTGATTCACAGCGGGGAGTTTATGTCACACGACTACAGTCACGAATCGACCCGAGAAGACTCCCGGATGATGGCGTTCTTTGACTCCCTGGTGCAAAGGGAGATCCAAGACTGGAGTTCTGACAACGTTTCAGCTAATCCATTAACCTCGAGTGATTCCGAGACTCAGTCCCCAACTGAACGTCCAAATGTGTCAGATTCAGATAATGGTACTTCCCTTTAGATAAAAAAAAATCATTTTTATGACAGCATTATTTCATTATTTTCGGTTATCAATTTTCAGATTCAACGACCTCGCAGCAGATGGTCCTGAACCTCCTTGGCTCGCCTGCGATTCCTACGAGATCTAAGAAATCTCCCAACATTATAAATCGGTTAATCGCAAGTCACCGTGGAAAACTAATGACTCTCGCTGCAATTGAGAGTGGTACTCAGGTCGCTAACGGTGAACAGTCCCAGGAACCGACGCTATCCAAATTTCAACTGCTCACCCAGTCGAACATCAGCGTCACAACTTCCAGCTCGGAATCAGAGCAGGCGGCAGCCCAACTGACTCGCGAGCATAAGCACAAATCAAAGAATTCCAAGTTTAAAGGATCGAAACGCAAACGATCAGAAGATAGTAAAACCCGCAAACGTGGAAAACGAAAAGATACCTCAAGCTCAGAGTCGAGTTCTGATAGTGAGGTGGAGGATGCAATGCAACCGAGCACAAGCGCGGGCCTATCGAGGCACTATCTTTTCGCCGAATCGAGTTCGGAGTCGACCGTCTCGGATGCGTGTAGCAGCGGCTCGCAAGCGAAAAATAATAGTCGCCATAGGAGGAAAAAGCGAACCAGGTGCAAATCAAAGAAGGAGGAAAAAACATGCAATGGCAAAGACAACACGACACCGCCGAAGCGTCGCAAAGTCGCACCCACGAGCGACAGTGGCATCACAAGTGAAGTTTCGACGGTAGAAAAATGTCTGCCGGAATCTAGACGAGCCGAAAGCTCTGAAAGAGAAAACGCGAGGAAGCAGATCCAGCTGAATAAGATACAAGTGGCTTCGAAGGGCTACAAAAAGAGGTCGCAGGCGACTCAGGAGAGCTCCGATTCGTCCGATTGAATCGCGCGAACCAACTGTACATAAGTCATCTGTGATTCTTTACATTTTTTTTTTTTTATTCAGTTTTCTCGTCTTCTCGCACTTGTGAGCTGCAAACATTACACTTGAAGGTGCTGTGGCTCTATTAATAACTTTTTAAAACTGTTAATTTGATGATTATTCTAAAATGATAAAACGCCATTTTGGTTTTGTGAGCTAATCCTTTTTTTTTATTTATGATGCTGTAATCTAGGTTAATCAGTTATAATATTTATGTTTTTAAATTGTTAGGTAGATTATTTTTCCTTGTAAGATGTTTTTTTTTTTAATTCTTTAGCACATATTTGAATCTTTCATTTCATTTTGTTATAATACCAAGTCTCATTCTAATTTTGATTCAAATTAAAATCAGCGTCTACTAAATAATAAACGATTTTTCCGACATATTAATTTGTAATCAATTTAAATTTAAATTTATAAAGTTAATAAGGAACAATGTTTATCGGGTGAATTTTCAATACAAACTAAAAAAAATTCTTGCTCAAAAATGTGTACGCAGGAAAGAGACGAGAGAACTATTTGAAATCGTTCATTTATGTGTATCAGAATATGACTTGATTGTATATTTTATGACAAATTACGATACGCCAAGATATACATAAGATTGAAATGAATGAATTCATATAAATGGATATGTATAAAAAATAGTGATTAGTGGTTAATCGTATTAATTTTAAATGTTAATAAGAGTAAGAAGTATTGACGATAATTACCAGAACAATTTTAATGACAATTAATCTAGCAAAATCGTTTGTATACTTTCTCACAATACCGTCAGCGTCCATGGGAGAAAGCTTAATCGTTTCCCATTTCCCTAGTGGATAATAACAATATTTTTGTGAAAAACCCGCGTGCTAAAGTGACAACAAATTTTAGTTTCATACTTAGTTTCAGATTGAATTTGTTGGGCGAAGTGTTTTTGGTGGGATGAAAAATTTTTCGTTTAGCGGACCGAATTCTGCTGTCATTGTTTTCAGACAAGATATATCTGTTGTTTAACATTAAACTGATCTTTACGCCTGAGTGTGTGAAAAGGGAAATATAATAAAAAGTGATAAATTGATATTAAAACTTTGCCTCGTTCATTTTTTATCACTCCAACTGGGAATTTGTACAATATATATATATATTTGTACGCAGAATTAATTTTCCATTAGTCATTTGACTAGATTAGACATTTTTTGAAGTCTTTTAATTCCATACGGTAGCGTCATCTAGATATCACAATTCATTCAAGTTTTAAAAATCACTTTCACATGCGGTGAGTGTCGCACTCATCAACATGATGCAAGTTTTTTTTAGTAATACCGCGAACGCCAAGATATAAAAAATGCAAAAAAAAATTTTGTTTTTACATTTCTTTGTTTATAAAAAAAATAATTATCTGAACATAATTATAAACATAATCATCTAAAATGATTGAAATGCAGCAGAATTAAAAAAACTTTTTAATGCGAATTTGAACACAAGGATTTTGCAAAAAAAATCAACAATGCTGTTTAACTTGATTTTCCACCACTCGCGGCGCTGGAGTAGCACAAAGTTTAACACAATTATTAATTTTTTTTAATTACAAATGTTATGAAATCCCAACCCTGTTTGTTTAATTTTGGTTCTAGATGAACTAGAAAATATTCTCAAAATCATTTCAGTTGCTAAAAAAAGCGTAATAACGAAAAGACTCCCCAGAAACTTTTTGTAGAAAAATTAAATTCGCAAAAATTTATCAACTAACTTGAATTTAATCCCACGAAGCAGATCGGCGACTTAACTTTGATGAGATCCCACGGTGCGATCTGTTTTTATGTTTTTGTTTTGATTTTCCTGAACATCTCCTTTTGCCGTGTCCGATTGTTGCAAATATAACCTCTGAAATGTTGCTGCAACGTAGAATGGCACTTTAAATTCACTGTTTTCACTTTTCATTCTTTCACGATTTACTTTTATCACTATTTAAGCTAAGACACAAGTTTTGAACTTTTGCTGCAATGCAATAGGCGAAGATGAACGCGCGCGAAGATGCAGAGGGAGTCTGCGAACTAGAGAACTGACGCCATCTTGTCGAACGGTTCATCAGATTTTTACCGCGAAAAATCACAAATGCTGACAGACAACAATTGTAAAGCGTTTAATGTGATCAAAATTATGAAAAATAATGAGCCCTTCATGATTTCATAAGCTAGATTGCAAAATATTTCAACGATTTCTTAATTTGGCTCATATAAGGAACAGCTGCGCACGCGTAGTAGTTGACTGACTGGTTTTAACGAACTGCGCAAGGTGGCGTCGTGTTCTTTCAGTTCAAAAATGTGTTTTGAAGATATAATATCAAACTACTCTCATTTGATTTTTCTCCTCTATCTTTTTCATCATCTTCCTTTCCTTTTTTTTTTTAATTTCACTTCTTTATACCTTTTTTTAATTTTTCTTCCTCATTCTTCTTCTTTTCTTTTAGTTAGCTCAAATAAGCACAAACTTCTTTACCGTCTCAGTATTGCTATATATTTTTTGCTTGAAAGTCCGTAGATCTTTGTTCTAGTTTTGAACAATAAAAACAATGAAATCATCATGTTTATGATATCCACGCTAAAACTGTTCTTGTTTGAGATTAAAAAATACCAAGATAATATAACATTGTGAAATATATTGTTGTTTAAATCACAATTACAGAAACATTGTGGTGAATCGAAATATGCGAAATTATGAAATGACATGATGCACAGACCTTGTCAGCATTTTACAAATTATATATATGATGCTTTACTGTGTCAGTCACTTTGTCAAGAGAGTATAATTTGCAGATGTAAAGTAAGGTTGCAAAATTACCAAATTGACTCTAGAGAATTTGTCTAGAAGGGTTTTCGCAATCATATATGTAATCATATTATTTGACTTTTTTCATTTGGTTCTTTGTAAATGATGACCAAAAATGATAAGCCTAATGAATTTGATGTAATTAAACTCAATATCTCATAATGCGGATTCGAAAGGAAATTGATTAAAAAATTGAAAATTATCTGTCTCAATTTCGCTCATCGATTTTTTACAGTACATGAAAAATGGACACAAATAATTTATATTATTCTAAACCTATTAAAAATCAAATTATTATCAGATTTAAAAGAAATATTAAGAAACTTTCAAAATCCCCAATTAGTTTTTGGCACGTAGTTGATGTATTTCGATAATTCGAATTGATATTATAATTGCAGCGGCGCGCGCATGCTACAACCATCTTTATTTAACTGAATGATTCAAGGTGTTTGAGTATCAGTGAGCGGTAAGCCGCGACTCTGTCAAGTATTTCAAACTCAGCATGCCAATATTTGAAAAGAAAATGCGTTTTCTCGCCAAGTGCGTGTGCGCTTTAATTCTTTTGCTATCAGTTGTTGCTGCGCAAAATTTTGCAAATGATTATACTCCTATCAAAGCTTTATCGGATTTTCAATCGCTAAATAATAACAATCAGGAAACGCAGACTTATCTGAAGTACAAGGATCAAACCTGGCCCAGCAGAAATGGTGACTTACAGAATCCGCAACCCCCTCCAATCAACCAACACGCTCTCATGGCCAGATATATTGTTAATCAAGCAGGTATCCAAACAAAAGATAATATAGTTCTTTCATATCTAATTTAGACCTGTTGACTTATGCAGAACTGCAATTCATGTTAGATTCAAATGCAATTCATTGTCTAAAACAAAAATCATATCTCGCATTTCTCTTTTTGTTCTATTCCTAAAATGAATATTTATAAAAAAAAAATCGTTAACTAAACTTTCTTTATGAATATTCATTTTATAATCATTCGAATTTGAATACAAATCGTAATAATTATTCTACATTGTTTCAGATTGGGTACCTGTGTCAACTATCAGTTCACATGACAACATAAAAACATATCCTTATGTGAATGTTGTTTCAATGAGCGATGGTATTAAAAATAATGGAAGTGGAATTCCATACCTATTTCTTACGCAATTAGATTATACAGCGCAAGATATATTTGTAAGTGTTTCACGTAATATTAAATTGGACAAATTTTAATTTAACAAAGATTATTATTAAAATTTTATTCCTAGAATATATCTTGATATATGTAAAACTTATTTATAACAAAAATACTGCAATCGCATGTTGTAGAAAGATAATCGAGCAACTTTGTTGATGACACTGGCTCAGGGAGAATACTGCAAAATAAAAGATTACGATCCAATGGATCCACGATGTCCTCGCGTTATGTTGACAGGAAAAATCATGCCGGTAATACATCAGTAAAAATTATTATTTATAGAAGAGAATTCAAAATATTTCACAAACATTTAACTTACAGAATAGAAAAACTTTGTTCAAATATTGTTATGGATACTTGAATTGTTTTACAAAATTTACAATAAAAATAATTAATTGACTTTGACAGGTGGAAAATAATACCGCTGAATTTGCTTTCGCGCAAGATGCTGTGTTTACACGTCATCCATGGCTGTCTAACATGCCAGCAGGTAACGAAATTGTTCATTTGTAAACAAATTTATTTGGCCTAGTTAATATTCTGTGCCAGATTGAATGAGTTTTGAATATGTAGAATCATCCATTTGAAAAAAGAAAAACAATTTATGAATACAGAAAAATGAAAAATGCATTTATTTCACAACTTGTTTTAGATCATCGATTCTTTTTCGCAAAATTGAACATTCATCAGATTGCCCTTCTGGACACTTTTGGAGGTCCCAAAAATATCAGCATTTCAGATTACTTACACCCGCCAACTGATAACGTTACAGCTGAATTTTTACGTTGGTACAAATCATTTTCATTAGACAATCATCAAGAGCCAAAAAATCAGCTCGAAGATGAGCATTTCAACCAACAATCTTTACCTTCAGTGATACTGACATGATGGTAATATTTTAGACAAATTCTTTTTCTTTGTTATTAGAAAATACTAGTAGTTACATAAATGAAAAAAATGAAACCTTTAATGTTTTGTAAAAAGCTGCGTACAAAAACAAATTTTGTATGTTTGATAATGAGCGATGTAAATATAATGATATAAAAATTATTTTTTTAACCAAGGAAAGTAACACAATTCAATTTATCAAACGAAGTATAAAATCTATGGTAAAGCCAAAGATGAATAAAAAATGTATAGTCGTCTCTTGTAGGTGAAACAATTATTGTCCTTGCGAAGGCCAAGAAAATTATTTCGCTAAACTCGTGCGACACCAAAATTACGTTTCACTTACAAAATTATTGCAAATATTAAGTTATTATAAATGTTGAGATATTTTGATGTAAAAACACAATTGTACAGTCAAATACAAATTAATTTGCAAATTTACACATGCGAATAGACTTTAAGAATTTCATTTCCTAAGAACTTTTGGCGCAGGAATGTTCATCAGCTCGCATAACTGATTTCTTATTGGTCTTAATTGTTCAATAGAATCCTCCCAATCGCATTCGTTTATGATTGTCAGTAGGTTCATCAGTTTTTCTTCTGAGATATCCATATCTTCACCGTACAGAGTCAAAGCTTCATAAGTGCGAATGGCTGCAGCTTTTCTCAAATATTTGAATTTGTGACACAAATATATGCTCAACTGTGCAAAAGCCTTTTTGCTGACTGGTCCTTTCACCTGAAAATTATTACAAAAATTAATCGCAATTCAATACAGTTTGATTAAAACAATTTTATTACCTGCAATAACTGGCAAAATACTTGAATACTGCTAATGAGCAGTTGAGTTTTGTGTTGACATTTAACTTCTTTTTTCACCAACGTTAACATTCGGTCGGGGATTTCACTGTTAGGATCATCAATTATAGATTGTATACAACCCGAACTCAATAATCTATCTAGAAATGCAAGAATAGAAGTGATCATTCTTTCGTTTTTGCTGTTTTCTTCAAAAACATTGAGTATTCTGGTACACAAGTCTTTTAACGTGTCTTCATCTACTTCTTTCAGAAATGTAAACAAAGATACACTGGAGTGTTTGACCTGCAACGAACAAATTAAATTAAATTCATATTTTAATATTAGCATGTAATTCAAATTCTTCATTTTCTTTTTCTTTTGTATAAGTACCAGTGATTCGGTGAGACCTCCAACACTAAATATGATTCCCCTTAGCAAATAATCTGTATAGGGATGGTAAAGAAGCATTTTTACAAATCTGGGGAAAGTAACTGACTCAGTCTTCCAATTAATACTTTCTTTGCAATCTTTCAAGGGAAAAATTTCTTTCAACTCTTCATGGTATGGCAAATTTGGAATCGGAGGGTCACTGTAATAAATTAAAAGTAATGTTTAAATTATTTGCTCACAGTATATAAAAATAGATCACCTTTGTTATATGATCATATAACTTTTACCTGTGAATGAGAGTGCTAAACACTGTACCAGCTTGAGCCCGGATTTTGTCAATTCTTTCCACAGCTTGTTGTGCTATGCTGCCAATCACCTTTGCCATCAAATCTTCATCGAGTAATGATGATAACCCAGCTTGTAATACCATATGAGTTAAGGACTGCAAAGAACAGCCATAAAAAGTTTCATTTCAAGTCAGCATTCAAATTGTGGAAGTAAAACAAGTGAAAAGAAAACTAACATGCAATCCAGACATTGCTTCTTCTCGAACCCAAGCACCAATATCTCCCCGACTATCTGTCGTGTACTCTCCAAGAGCACGCAGGTAACAATCATAAGTTTCCATAACAAAAGGTTTCCATGAATCTAAAAAATTAATTTGAAACAAGATAAAAATAAAATGTTCTCACATCAGTTCAATTTTGAATAAAAATTAATTAACATACCGGAATGTTCGACACCTAGAGTTAGTATTATCATCGTTAACGAATGAAGTGCTTCTTTCCGACTTTCAGCCCACGTTGTTGTCTCTTCTGTTATTTGAGTACATGTGATTAGTTTTTTGATTATTTCTGCAATTTGTTCTTCGAGTATAAATAAAGGAAAATATCCTATCGCTTGAGCAAAACCAATCCTAACAATCTGATTAGTTGAAAACAGGTTTTGCAGATAGTTGTTTATCAAGGCGTGCCGAATGCTAGGATCCACGTGTTCGTCGATGTAATACTCATTGAGAAATTCTTTGTGCGCTTTGGCAGCTTTTAATCTTACGCCCACGAGATCATGATTCAGAGATTCTTCTAACAAAGTTTGCCAGACATCTGAAAAAAGTGTAATTTTTATTTTGTTAAATAAATTTAAAATATAATTTTGCAAAATGTGTTATTAATTTTGAATAGCATACCAACAACTTTCGTTGAGTGAATTGGAAAACGTACAATGGAACAAGTTCTTATAAATTTCGAAAAAGCTTGCTTCATTAATTCCCCTCCCAAACCTTTAAACCATCCACGGGTTTGGAAAAGTTGGGCCATGTTCCTAAACACATTTATAATGTCGTTGCCTGAAAAAAAATTAATAATAAATAAAAATTTTAATTTTAATCCATCTTCATGTATATAAATAATAGAGAAATAACAGATGATAATAACTTACTTATTATGGTAGTGATATCTTTATTATATTTATTATGCAGCGCTTCGAAAATTTCTGCTATTGCCAAAAGCGTCCCATGTCTTACGTTTAGATCAATTGAATTGATAAGATTCACCAATTTCGGTAGAACTTGTTCAACCATGTAATCTGGAGCTATACTTGTCAAATTATGAAGTGCCTAAAAAGGTAATGCAAATAATGAATATATTTTAATTAAATTAAATGCATCATTGTACTATTTCATTTGTTAAATTTGTCACCTTTGCAGCAAGTTCTCGTATAGAAATATCCCAATGGTTGATTTTCTTTTCAATCAAATGATTTATAAATGGCTTTGTATACTCATTATATTGTGCGATGTGAATGCTAAAAATTATATGTTGAATAAGTAAGAAATTTTTCATTTTTTATTGTGAAACATTTGTTTGTAATACCTAATGCTCAAATAGGCATTGCTACGAACTCCTACTTCAAAGTAATCTGCAACAGTGAAGATATCTATGCCGTGAGGGAAGTTTCCTTGCCTCCCAACGTTTTCTTGGAAAGCAGCCGATGCTGCCCGACGACAATTTATCTAAAATAAAAATTATAAATTATAGCTATATGGTGAATTTAAATGGAAAAGAAAAGGAATAAATAATCAATTAGATCGAACCTCTCGGTCAAAACATGTGACAATGAGCAAAGTAGCTGCTATTTCTTTGACATAAGGCTCAAATATGTGTGGTTCGAATGCTCTTGCGAATGACCAGCAGACATAACAAGCTGCATCTCGAATTATTGAAACTACTGGTCCATATGCTCGTGGCTCATCATATACTAATGCCTGCACCACTAGTGGAATAACATCGTCCAGTCGATGTGGCAGTAATAGGCCTCTTCTTCCTAACTCAAAATAGTATTATAATTAATAAGAAATAAAAACCAACTTAGATAAATTTTAAACCAAGATAAATAATTGAATGAATAATGTACCTAATTCTGCAAGGGCTAAACAACCTCCGTGCCAAGCAGAATTAGACTCCCTGCCAGAGAAAAGATTCAAGACAAAACCGACAACATCATCTGCTAAGTCTATTGGTAATCGAGCTGTGATCCTGCCTATACCTTTGGCAGCTGACCACCTGATGGTGATGGTTTTATCTCGAAGTCCTTGAATGAGGTATTCCAAAATATCTTCTATAACTGGCGGAATATCTTGTTCTTCAGTATCACAAATTGAAATATCATCGCTAGATTTTTCGTGTGTACTTTCAGTTGGTGTGCTTACAGTGTTAGCACTAGTCAAATTTATAGGCTTGTAAACTCGTTGATAACGCCACGTAGCTAGTTTCGTTCTTAATAATACAAAACCTGAAAATATTTATTATTTCATATTTAATTCAATATTTTTAATTAAAATTATTATTCATGTGATTTTAATTTTTTGAAACAAATGTTAATGCAAAGTACCCAATCTTTGAACGACTTTCATGGCATATTTGCGAACCAGATCAAAAGGCTTCTCGGTTAATTTTAGTGCGATAACTTTGTCCATTATAGGTTGTGTGTATGGTTTTAAATCTTCCCTTGCACAATGTTTTAGTATCGAGGACAACACAGCTAGAGGCCCGTGGATTGAAACATCTTCTTCTAGACTCTGAAAAATTTGAATATAATTAATAACATAATTAAAGTGAAAACCAATGTATAAAATCTTCTGTATCTATAAAGGGTTAATAAACAATTTCGTACTTTTAAACACCAAGATATCATTTCTTGCAAGTACAATTTTTTGACATCTGCTCGTGTCAGGAAATGAGCAATCAGAAACACAGCAGCAATGGCACAAGCATCTTTCGAGAAGCAATACAATTTGCACATCTTAACAATTCTAAAATAGAAAAAATTAGCATTAACAAAAATAAATTGAATTCCAATAAATGTATAAAATATTCCAAATTACCTGAAAATAATTGTTTGCTTGGGATCCACTGATTCGGACGTTTCCAATCGTGACAAAGGGAATGGAATTTTTGATATTATTGACAACCAGATGAGAAGAACGTATCTTGTTTGCCAAGTCTCAACATCGTTCGGGTCTTGTTTTTCAAGCATTTTCAATACTGGCAATAAATCTTTAACCTGAAAATTAATCCGGAGACAATGAAAATCAAGAAAAAAATATTATATTTGAAATAAAAAACTTGATTTACTTCGTGAGGTAGATAAGTGACGATTTTCTTGTATGTTTTGACAGACATAATAACAAAGATGTACTTGAAGACATTGTGCTTGACATCCTCAGGAGTATCTTCATTTTGAATGATTGCAAGCATAGACGAGATAATATTCTCCAGATACGGGTCCAGCAGATGAGGCTGGTCTTGATACTGTGTCAAAATAAAAATGAAGCGATCCCTGTTTTTCTCAACAGACCTCAGAGGCAGATTCGCATCTTTCAGTGTTTCAATTAGGTTCATCACTTCCTCGGATTCCTTGAAGGCAGTGAAACCACAGCCAATGCTCTCGGCGTCCGGACGATCCGTCAACCCCATCTTAAACTTGTCTCGACTTTTAAAACAACACAAAATTTGACAGTTTTTTTAGGTTAAGTACATTTCGCAAGAGCGTTCCTTCTCATTTCATTTCAACTCTTCTGACACTCTTTCTCTTTTCATGAAGATGGCGTTGGTTAAAAACTTGCGCGCGCTTACTGAATGTCGTCCTCTCTCAGGTCTGACACAAAGTGAGAAAAAAGGAGAGAATGAAAAGTTTTCACATGCCAAAAACAGCTGTTCGCTTGAAAGAGAAATACACAAAAAATAGATAAAGACAAAAAGAGTGAGTCATCTTGTTCCGGGTGGAAAGGGACGATATGTACAAAAGTAGGCCAATGAAATATCATAATCAAGCAAATAAAGAATGTTTTGAATTCAATTAGTCATTCACAACAGCTCGAGTGAATGCAAAAAGTCTTCGTGAGTATGCAAATAGAAAAAAAGGCTTCTCTTGTTATATTTGTTATTCGTCGAATAATTTGTCTTATATAATTTACAGATTGTCATCAATAAGATAATAATTATAGCCAAACTGCGCACACAATAAACAAAGGAGCTGTGCTATTTGGTTTTCTTGTACTGTGTGCAATCGAAATATGTCTGACAACTCAAAGCATTTCGCTCCGTTTCAGATTTGACAACAAAGTCACGCAGTAAGTTGACATGCATTAATTTTTATACTTTTTCATGCTTTCTAAACAAAAAATGATACTTATTAACTATCTAAATGCTATTTATAGTTTAAGACATCTGAAGTGACGCAATGTCCTAAGTAAATGTTGTTGGATAAAGAGGATAACAAAAATGTCGTATTTTTATTTGTCATTAGGTCAAATTAATTTGTTCATGTTCATTTTTAGGTATGCGACAATGTCTGTGAATGCAACAGTTTCCGATGTCATAAAATTGACCAAATTATTACGTGAAAATGGTGACAAAGTTTTGAGTGGGTCATGCAAGCTGACCCTTTCGACTGTGTTGCTCCACCATTTGAACGAGGTGTTCCCGGTTTTGACAACAGACGCAGATGACGTAGAAAGTTGCTTTGCAGTTTGCACCAATACGAGAATCAATGTGTATAGGGATCATTACAAATTTTTACACGATTTTGTCCAGAAGACAATAAGCTTGAAGATCACGCACAATCCGGGACATCCAGTTTATCCAATTGATATTTCCAAGTTTCGACAGCTCAAGTATTTGGAATTACAAAAAGTCTGCGTTGAATATTTGAAAGGACTGCAGGCTATAAGAGGACAACTTGAGTGCGTTGTTTGTATTGGCTGCAAAGTCGTCAGCAGCTTGGATAATTTTTTAGGTGACAATTAATTATTACGATTAATTAATCTTAATATTAATTGCTTCTATCTTATCACAACAAATTTGTAATCATTCATTACGAGATATTGCTAAGGTTGAAAATGAAACGCCCACCGGTAGATTATTTCTACCGTTTTTTTTTTTTCATATGTTAATACACTCGTTCAATAAAAAATATGTTGTAGATATTTGGTAATTAAGCATTTTTATTCTTACAGCCAAGTGTGGCGGAGATGCTGGACTTAGTTTTGTGTGGAGTTCTCTGGTCAAGTTGTCCTTAAGTTATAACAACTTGACCAAACTTGACACATCTTTAGAATTGACACCTTGGCTTAAGACATTAGACTTGAGTCACAATTTAATAACAAAAGCCGACCGACTTGAGTGTCTTCCAAATTTACAATGTTTAAACTTGGGATACAACAAACTTGAGGCAATACCTTATTTCCACCGAGGGGCCTGTCAAACGTTACAAAAACTTGTATTGAAAAATAATTATATTAATAGCCTTGAAGGTATTTTCTTATTCCTAAAGATTAAGTTCTGAGAAATAATATGCAATTTGTATTCTATTTTGATTTGTAATTAAAATTCAGGTTTAGAAGGATTGGAAAATCTTCGAGAATTAGATTTGGCATACAACTGTATAATAGATCATTTCGTTTTGTGGCCTTTGCAAGTCATGTCAACGCTTTTATGGATTTCTTTGGAAGGGAATCCTGTGGCATATCATCCCAATCACAGGATAAATACTATCAGGCTGTTGCATCCAGCAGTGAGCAATACAAAAGTGAGAAAGAGCAAATAGTCTTTTTGAAACTATGTAAATAATGATCGATTAATTTTCATATTTGGTTTTAGTTTATCCTTGATCGGCTGCCACTATCAAAATCAGAAAAACGCCTTGCTTCGGAAAACTGCATCTTTGCAATAAGATCCGTACGATCAGCATGCAAAAATAATCTTATGAACTCTTCAATTAATTCTGAATTGGCCACCTGTTCTATTAACTCTGGCAGCTTTGTAGATACTTTGTCAAGAAGTCAGATGACAGACTCACTGAGTAATGTTGAAGATCTTTCAGCAAGTATGCGAAGGAAAAATCTTAAGGTTGCAATTATCAATGATTTTGATAACAGTGAGGATGAACATTTCATGTCCAAATCAATCACTTTAACGTCTTCATACAAAGGTACTATCATTTTTATATTTAAATTATATACCTATCAATTTTATAAGTCCTCAAATTGTATAGATTAAAAAAACAGATAATGATTGTTGCAGCTTCTTCAGAAGATCATTTGGAAACAAAACGACAAATTCTTGCGTTGCGTCAAAAGTTTGGTGAAAATGACTGGTTGAGTAGTCAGGGTGGTACTTTTATACAAAATATCATGGGTTTACCACCTACAGATTCGAAATTTTTATCTTCTTCGTTCAAAGACGATACAAATGTGTCTTTTGTTTCCGAGACGCAATCTACGGATACCTTGGAACAATTTCCAAACCAAGAGGATAATTCTTTAGAGCAGACTGAGAAAATGAACGACAGCTTTGTAGAACATGTGGACAATAAAGAAACCATCGCGGTTACTCCAGAACCCACGTATGATCCAGATGAAGGTAATTCCATGTTTAACAACGAATATTTTACTTCTGTCATTCATGGAGAAAAATTGTTCATAAGAAATTACTGAAATGTAAATAGAGTGCGAAAAAATACTGAAAAAATTACTGTATTTTCTACTTGTACACCGTACAATGAACAGTTCAGTAAATTTCATTTAGTCATTTTCAGCTTTGCAGATAAACTTGTTTCTTTGTGTATTTTACAACTAATGTACTTATTTTACTGTATTGTAGAAACAGGAGATTTGTATACAGTGCAAAGATATACAACGAAAGATAGTGTTGAAGAGATATTTTTGATTTTGACGAACGAGTAAGTTTTTCTTCTCTTATTAACAAGATTTGAACGTTAAAATAGAGCTATGTTATTAAACAAATAAAGATATATTTCAATGCTGTAATTTAACTAATAGTCAAAAATTTTCGAATATGTAAAATTTTACAAGAATTTGTTGTTTCAGTGATATAACTGAGAGAGACCCTATAACAGGAAAAGTCAAATGTCGATGGGCAACGAATACTGTTTTATCTTGTGTCATAGGTAGAGATGAAACTACAACCGTAGACATTAATTTTGATACTACGCGTAGAGACCGACAAAGTAGGAGATATGTAGCCGAATTGGAAGATGCTAAAGTAATTAGATTTGATCGTTTCTTAAATCTAAAAGTGAATTGACAAGTTATGCTAATCGTTTTATTCGTTTTAGAATATTGTTTTAACCTTGAACGAGATTATAAGAGCAAAACCGATCTTGTTGAAAGTATTCAAATGTATGAAATGTTCAACACACTTTTCACAAGATAGCGATGATTCTGCTGTTGTTGGAACATTCTCAGGTATTATACCGTGATTTTCAATTTGGTTGAGACTTATTTTTAATTTGCGCACATTTCCTCGCAGATAATCGACAACCAAAATGTCCAACGTGTCAAAGCACATTAGTGATACAGACAGACGAGTTAGATATGTCACCTAATAATGTGAGTGTGAATTTGACTAATTTAACATCTGACGATTTACCTAACCAGGGCCTCGATCTGACAGAGGCTAATTTGAAACATTCAGCGTCACATTCTAGTATTGGTGAGTTCATGATTGACAAGTAGTTTTAAGACTTGAATGAATCTAATCTATAGTTAAAAACCTTTATCTTGAGAAAATTTGCTTTTCGAATGTGAATCTTTAATGCGCTTATATAAATTTTTTCATAGACACAAGAAAAGAATTACATTTTTAACCAATTTTAAATTTTCAAATTCATAAAGTTTTCAATTACTAACCGTGCCTGTATAGTAAAATAATGAGTTAAAATGAACCTACAAGTAGATGAGAGAATAATTTTAAGAATGAATCTTGAGCACCTGAGTGATTTAAAGTAAAAATGTAACATGAAAATACATAGAGAGAGTATGGAAAATATTGATCGATTTTGTAGGATGATTCTATAAAAATAGTTCGATATTTGATTGTATAAGTTGGGTGTGTAACATACTAATCCCCGACACAGGTGACACGAAAGGCGAAGCCATTGTTTCATCTTCTCCGATGTACTACGCAAAGTCCTATCCTCAAACTCAAAGTTTCTGTAAGATCCTCATGATACTAAGTATCTGTTTGAAATTTTTTTTGATTTTTTTCGTTTACCGTCTCAACATCCTTTGATTCTTATAACTATAAGACAAAAAATCTAAGACACTTTCGTTTCAACTTTACAAATAAAATTAACATTTGCACGGCTTTTATAATCATCATTACCGTTATTATAATATTATTTTGTATAATTTTTGCAATTGTTAGAGCACTATTAAAGTATTTTACAAATTATTGAAAATGGCAATTATGATTTGTTTGAAATGAAGGAAAGAATTAATTATTATTTTTTTATATGTGAAACATAAATATGTTTTAAAATTAAGGGTCAGCAACGAGTCTAGATGATTCACGAGAGTCAACACCTGCTAGCACCAACGTCAAAAAATATGAAAGTGATATTGAAATTCTCAGCAACCCAAGTCAAAGTAGTATTGAAGTTTTGGACGAGGGATTAAGGTTCGTGAAATTACTATCATTTATGTAATAACAAATAGTTTCAAGTGTTATCCAAACGCGTAAGGTAGGCCTTTTATGAAGGAATGTATCATTAGGGTTCCTAAGCCCTAATATGAAAAATAATGAAATATTTTTGAGCTCAATTTCACAGATGATAATGACAAAATTATAAAAAAGTTGTTTAATAAATCTAAAAAAAAAATTCGTTAAAGAATATTTGAACAAGGTTTTGTCAATTTCTCTTGGAATCGATTTCATGTTAGTCCTACCTTAAAATTAACTAACATTTGATTCGTATTTATCTTCCGACAAATTAACAGAATGATTTTTTAGATTCATTTATTGTTGTTATATTTTCCACTCATTGTAATTAATAATAACAACAATGATTATCAATTTATATCTTAATTGCCATTCTTTATAAACTAATACAGCAAATATTTTATTCATTATAAATTCAGGTCAACGCCTAAACGCAAACGTTCATCTGAAGAAAGGCGCATCGCCCTAGCTCCTTCTTTATTAACAATTCCTGATTCAACTCCTGTTATGACAGGTCTAACAGAGAGTAGTTCGTCAGGTTATTCCATCTTTTATAATTTTTATCATATTTATTTAAATTATTAAAATATTTATGTTTATAAAAATGTATGATTAGAATTTGGGTGAATATGAATTGAATTTATGGTTCAAATTGATTTGCAGGTTCATTAACTGACAGCGTCTGTACTGCCTATGAAAATAAAATGTCAAAATTATCAGACATAAGTGAATCTACAGATGTTGGATACAACAGCGAGGATATTGAAAAAAGTACGACATCTATCGGAAGTTTGTCTACAAAGTTTGAAGGTTGTTTAAATTTAAAACTGAATATGAAAATGGAAATAATTGTGTTTTATTTGTTTGTATTTTTTGTTGTAGGATTATTGCAGAGCTTTAAAACACAGACTGAAGTTAAAAAGGTCGACAAGAGCTCAGAGATTATTAGAAGTATACAATATTCCTATGAAGATTTCAAAAGTGTTGACCACAGAATCAAGCTTCACATTATTTTGAATATTTTTGAACATGAAAATGAAGTTCTCATTTTATTGTTAAGGGTAAATATAATTGAACAATTACAATGATTTTCTTTTTGCCTGCTTTTGGACTAACAAATTGTGATTGCAGGCAGAGATACTGCGACAGAACTCAAAAACACCTTTTCCTGGTATTTTGGTATTGTCCACGACCAAAATTTATGTTCTCAGAATAGACGGTAACGAATGGTTGGTATTAACTTTGAGTCAAAATCCGTTTCGAAAGAGAGAGAGAGAGAGAGAGAGAGAGAGAGAGAGAGAGAGAGAAAGAGAGAGATTTGAGCTTAATAAAACATTCATACTTCATTATAGTGATGAGCCACAAACGTGGTTATGCAAAGAAGTCAGTTGGACCATAGACAGATTACGCTCTTTTGCTCCCTTGCCATTCAAGCAGGGAGTCTTGGTTGAAGTAGAACTTCCAAGCAAACTGGTAGAAGAAACCGACAATACCTTTTTCTTGTGTCTTTTGAAAGATTTTCAGAGGACTTCCAATTTATTATTCTATTTGAGTGGTAAGAACAAATAAAATAAACATATTAAAAATATTTGTAAATTTTTAAGCTAAACAAAATCACATCTTATTTGTAGATACGCCGATTCCTGCAAACTGCGAAGTTGAGTGTGCCGTGCCAAAACATTGCAACGAAGGGATAAAAAGTATCTTGCAATGTTCAAAATATTATAAGGAAACCGATAGCGTTCAAATTTTAGCTATCCTTGAATTGGCAAAGTTGCAGTTCAGAAACAACAACACTAAACTACAAATCTCTGCGGTGCTCGTCACATCCTCGGCTGTAATTATATTGGCGAATGAAATGCACTGGTTGTTGCCGAACAGTAAACAGAAACCAAAAATCGTTACAGAGCAAGGAATGAAACATCTGGTTGACATCGTAAGCCAGACAAAATATATCTGTGACTATAAAAATCATAATAGGGTTTTAAATTGATCTTATTTATTACAGAAATTTCAAGATAAAATCATTGATTTGAACTTCGTAAACAATGATGAAAGTGATAGTGAAGAAATTTGGACTCTAGGATTTGTTTCAAGCGAGGCTGCTGACGCTGTTTTCGATTCTATCAAAACACCCTGGGAACAACTGCTTTCCGATCAGACAAAGATTGCAACTTGCAAATAAAAAAATTATCCTTGTGATACAATATATCTAACTATTGGTTCAATTTATATAGCCGGCTTTTAGGCGACTCTTTATATAATCTTGTAAATAAAATAATATTTGTAAGCGATTTCATTTTATGTGCATGTTCCGGAATATGAGATAAAATTTGTAAAATATTGTTTAACTAAATGAAATATATTTGTGTCGTTGAAACCAGAAATAATAAAATAATATTTTATCTTCAAAATCGTGCAGTATTAATGAGAATTGACATCTAAATAAAATATAATAGAAAAGCATGAATGAAATTCAAATAATAAGGTACATCTCATATCACAGTGAAAATCATTTAAAGTAAATGTAACTTGTCTTAAAAATGTCCAGAAAATGGTTAATTTTTTAACCTTGTTAGTAATAAACATTTAGGAAACGCAAAAAAAAGAAATATTTTACGTTAAAGCTTTATTTCCTAATAATGTAGAATGTCAATTGATGTAGATTTAAACATTGTAATTTAAAAGTCACAAAAAGTCTTCATCTTCAACTTTGGAGAAATGAAAAAGGTAGGTAGACTCTCACCTCAGGGGCGCGGCTTTGATACTCAATTAATGAAAATTTGTTTATCATTATCACATTCCCTGATAATTTCATTATCATTTCGGTTTATTTTTCATTTGGAATCTTCTATGAAATATATTTATAAACATTAAATAAAGATAACAATTAGTCGTAGGTCATCACGACATCAATTATTGATGTTAATTAAACGAAAGACGTGTTTTAAAATAAAAATAAGAAACAAAAAGCAGGGATTAAAATGTCAAACAATTAAAATCTATTGATTGATACAAAGATGGTTAGCAAAATTTCAAGACAATTGTTTCAATAACGATAATAAATAATTGATCTCACGGGGGTCGAACAGCGCGTCGGCCAAAATTGATTTACATCAAGCGAGAGGGAGAGAGGAAACGAGAGTAACAGAGAGAGTACGGAATCGGCGCGAGAGAGAGAGAGGGGTTTTGTGTGCTCCCCCTTCTGGCTGTGCGGCCAACTCTCCAACCCCCCCAGGGGGGTCTACGTCCCCCTCCGCCTCATGTCCCCCCCGTAGTTAGGATACGCGAGTCCCCCACTGATATCAGTCGCAACGCGGGCAAGGGAGTCGATGCGTGGCGTGCCCCAAACTTTTGTCCGCCGTCAAAATCATAAGCGCTCGCGTTTAACCACTATTTTTCTAACACCATTTTCCACCCCCGTTGGCTCGCTCTTATATTTACTCGTAAGTCACTCCAAAATTTGATACATTCCTTCAATTCAGTTGTAATCAATTATCATCACTGCTTTCTTTTTTCCGTTGTTATTATTTATTTTAATTGTTCTCATTCTTTTTATTATTTTAACACGGCGACAATTTTTGCTTCCTTTCTTGTTCGTTAAACCCTGATTTCTTTCGCTTCAGCAAGTCGTCCACCTGCTGATATTTTGACACTTGGGTATTAAGGTTTCTTTATAATTCAACTCTTGAGACAATGTTAACATTTTTGATTGAAATTTAGGCAAATTTTGGATAATGAGTTGATAGCAAAGCTTTTATTTCTCGTTCATTTTTGACGTCGTCGCGGCGATGGCCGTTCAGCTGCCAGTAAACGGGGCTATATTTATAGATCCGCTGCCACTCGTACTCTAAGACCTATAAATATCATTACGTAATACGGTATTGATTTTAACCACTCATTTTTTTTAATCTTCATTTTGCAATGCCCAAATCAATGCTCCTAATTTGTATTCTGCCTTTGCTGCAAATTTAGCTACAACAAACATTTTTAAGCTTATCTTGCCTACTGCAATTATATTCAAAACACTTCAAAATTCAGTAAATAAATTAACGAACTTTAAATTGACAGTCATGCATCCAACTATTTTAAGATTTTTTTCTTAAATTGCTAATAAGTTTAGAAATTGTTGTGGAAAATTGGAATGAGTATAAAATAGACATGGGAATGGAAATTTTGTTTCAAATTTTGTTCTTTTTTCGAGTTGTTTCTTTCTTAATTAATCATTAATAAGACAATTTTAAGTATACGAACATATAAAGAACGGACAATGTTGGTATAGAGCTGGGCAGTGGCAACCAGATTGTTGATCGTATTTGAAAGAGCTCTACGCGCATGACTCGCGAGTACAAAATGCCCAGCCTTTGCTCTCCTTTTCGTAAGCTTGCAATGACTCCACTTACAATCTGATTTTTTTCTTCAACAAATTTTAGCCCGACATCTTTTTCATTTGAACAATGTCCAGTTTTTTTGCTGGTACGATTAAATAATCGATGATCAATTTGCATTTGGGTCAACTTTAAATTTCGAAAATGTTTGAACACTGACAAATTTTAAAACATCATTTTTTAGTTCAAGAATATTAACAAATACGTATCTATATTCGAGTGGTTGACAGCATTGTGTGACTTAAATGTTTTTGCATTTAACGGCAAAAGTCTGCTAAGTGCATGAATATTGCACACTATTGTTATCGTAATAAGTTATTACAATGTTCTTTTATTTTTATCAGCAAATATTTAAAAGTTTGATGTTAAGGTGGGAAATGTGTAAGGAAGCGTATTTTTAGAGTTTCAAACACTAAAATTGCATTTAATTGAGGGGTCAGTCTAATCTGTAGACGTAGGGTTGGGCAGTATTTAAATACACGAATTTTAAATCCGTATTTGAAGTATAATTTTTTTTTGAAATTTTTTCATTTGTATTTCATAACAAATTCAAAAAAATATCACTGTTAGTTGTATCGTGTTGAATTTTGAATGAACACTTTAAGTGATTACTCGAATCGACGTTAAATTTGAAAAATAACAATCTATTGCAGGATTAATTTGTGTGCTAAAATACAAAAAAAATGTTCGCTTTCAAAAGAGTTTTTAAAGTGTAACCTCTTGTTTCTAGCAATTATTTCAATGTTTAATAAAAATATATACTGAATTACAAATCAGTTATTGAATTTCAAATAAGTTATATTTATAAATAAATGATACAATAACAAAATGCCTTTCAAATATTTTTAACTTTATTTTCAAATAGAAATAAAATATGATTTGCTTTAAAAAAATTATAACATTATAAGTAATTCAAATAATTGAATGAAAAAATACAAAATAAAGAAACGTTGAACGTTGTTAAAAAAAAGAAAAAAAAAGAAAAGAAAAAGAGGAATACCGTTTGACAAACATTTCCCTACTTCATCGATTTATTTTGAGCCTTTACATTAGGACCGATCGTGTCCAAATTTAAAGTCATTGCAAAATGATTCACTTAGATTCGAATTATACTAAAGTTACTTCAAACTATGAGCGCGAATTGAAGAGCCAATAAGATTTGCAGAAATCGGGACAGATAAAAAGATGACTTAAAAAATGACTACTGCTTCGAGATATCATGAAAACGAAGTCAATTGTCTTAATAAGAATAAAAAGTACGATATTACTTAAACATATACATTATTCAAATTTTTATAAATTATACTTTGAATATTTGTCAACACACCAAAAGCGTACCAATTAGTTAAGGATTTTAAATTAATATTAACATTTGTATTAAGTGCGCGAGGTTAGTTTTGAGAAACAAAAAAAAAATTTATGTGAACAGATATGAACAAATAAGATTAACAAATAACTTTTTTCGCAGCCTTACAAATCTCAGCCTGAAAATGGGGGACAAAACATTCAACTTGACTTGGAACAATCATCTAGCAAACCTGTCAGGTCTGTTTGAAGGACTTTACAAAAGCGGAGCTCTTACTGACACCACACTTGCTTGTCAGGGTGGTTCTTTGAGAGCGCACAGGCTCGTTTTGGCGGCTTGCAGCCCATTTTTCGAACGGGTCTTCAAAGAACATTACGGGGACCAACCTATCCTCATTTTGAAAAGTAAGCAGTTCAAAAACAATGACAGAATTATAGTCAAACGTGACTTGTTATTATAATTTGATTATTTTTGCAGGTGTGACAGTAGAAGAAATGGAATGTTTGTTAGATTTTATGTACCGAGGATCGATAGATGTTTCGGAGGAGCATTTGGGTTCATTGATCAAAACTGCAACTGATCTGGAGATTCGAGGACTGTCAGGAGATTGCGGTAGTGATATAAGGAGTCCTTACACGAGAACACAAAAGAGCGGTGGCTCGGAAAACAGGCGGCACAGCACAGAATACCAAAAAGAAAACTCAATTTTTCAATCAAACCAGTCATCTCGGTTGAATATGTTGAGCGCTCAGATCAAGATGGAGGAGATTGAGGTTGAAGATGACCCGATGGTTATGGAGAGCCACGAGAGCAACTTCGAGCAAACGCTCATGAGCACGGAGGAAAATGTAGAGTATTGTTTAATACTACAATCATTCATTGCAGTTGTTCAAAAATTAATCTTTTTATTGCACGTTTTTAGAAGAACACACCTACATTGTACAATCGTGAAACACGATACAAAGGTCAGAAACGTGTCGCAGTCGGTCGTCCTGTACGATCAAGTCAGGACCAATCTCGAAGCGAGGGTAGTGATCTTAAAGAACTCAATTTCAATGGATCGATAACGGATCCTACAGTACCGGCAATTCAGATGAACGAAGATGAACCCGATCAAGATGAAAACGTTGTAAGTATACAAACGTTTTTCTTCTTTATGCCATTTCAAAGTCAAACAATTTTTTCTATTCATCCTGGTGTACCAAATATAAAAAGAGATGAATATTTCCGAGCCTTTGAGTTGTAATTAATTTTTGTCCTTTGCTTAAACATTCTAATAATTCATCTTTGTAATTGCAAATTCTTCATTAGAGTAAATGCTTAATTGTTATCTCACATGTAAACTTTTAGTTTAACCCTCAGACGAGAGCAAGGTGGTGTGCATACACACTTTGGTTACCTTTTAAAACGTGTTGATATTTATAATTTTTTTTTCTTCGTATGAACAAAATATTTCCAAATTTCATAATTATTTATTTGTAAACTTTTTTATTTATCTTCTTTTTTTCATTAACTCATACAGCCACAGAGAGATTTTACACGTTCTGTGATATATAAAAAAAACTAATTATATCTCTGTCTGCTGCTGGATGAGTAGTTATAAAAACAGTGGAAAATATCATCAGCTAGCAACAGAACAAGATGATAAAAAATGATGATCGAACTTTCTTTTCAATTTCAAGTGATCGGCATGATTAAATAAGAAATTAGAGCTTCAGTAGGACCTGCGCGTTTTCATGATTTCAAAAGACAGGATTCTTCCTTAAAAAAGAATGATTTTTCGGCTACCTGTGTGCAATATTCTTCCACCTTTGTGAGAAACGAATTTTCATTAAATCCGTTTTCAGACAAAAAGAGCAATAATGTCTGTATGTCGATTTGAATTTGTGACATCGTGTGGATTATAGCTCCATTGGGGGTAGATATTGAAAAAACAAACAAACAAACAAACAACAACAAAATTATATAGTGATTGAGAAAAGAAATGAATTTTATATTTGCATTGAAATAAATCAAACATTTAATTTTTTTCATTTAAACATGGTTTTTATCCTCTGCAAGTCATAAAGTTGATTTATATTAATAAGTACAGTTTTTTGTAATTATTTCGTTTTCAACTAGGCAATTATTAACCCTTCGATGGCAGATGTAGGTCCTTAAACAAATATTTCATCTTAACATTCTATTTTTAGGTGATATAGTCATTTTTCATCGAGTAGTGTAGGTACTTCGCTTATAGCATATTTTGTGTGCTATAAAAAAAATATTAGAATAATACTCCGTTTTTCTTGAAAATGTATAGATTCAATTTTTTTTTCAATATCATAAAATTCACGTTGGATTTAACGTTTTAGTTGAAAAACATAAATAAAATAAAAACAACAAATTTTGAATAAACTCAAATTTTACTTTCAGACATATCTAGTAAATAAAAAAAACAATAGAAACTGTGTTAGTATTTAAAGTTTGATTATATTTTTATTAATCAAATTGGTGTCGTATTTCGAGTGTACTTATTATCAAACCTGACACAGGTCCTACTAAAAACTATTTTTAGTTTAAGCATACCTCGCTTGTTATAGTCAGAGGGTTAAAACACAGTAAAGATAGAAATAATTTTGATTAGAGAAGACAACAAATTAAAATCCAACGTGTAATCGAATTTATTTGGCCGAAATTTAAGAGCCCAATATCTATACATTTTTCAGAAAAAGGCACTACCAAAACGAAGAAAATTATGGAATGCAACTAACATGGAAAACGCCATTCTTGCAATTCGTGAAAAGAAAATGGGATTCAAGAAAGCAGCGGCTCAATATCACGTACCGAAATCAACTTTGTACAGATTCTGCACAAAAGATGCCAAACATTATATACATTTTGATTACGATCTTTGCCAACTTTAACCAAACTCATAAAGTTACCAACTATACTAATTCACAATCAATTTCAATAATAAATTTAATTTTGCATAAATAATTATATAATATATAAATATCTATACTGTACATCACAAGGTGATAAACTAAGTTAGATTCTATTAGTCAAAACCATTATGATTTATTTTCGTAAAAAAAAAAAAAAATAAATAAAAAATTAGTTTTGTATTTATTTATAAATGATTTTTTACATGACTGAAAGAGAAAGTGTGAAAAAAAGCATTCCACCTTGTGAGTCGTCAAAAAAGACGCCGTCTAAGGGTTATAGAAAAAGTCAAGTGTTAAGGATGTGAAATATAAAATTGAGATAAAAAAATAAAATGTGAAAAAAAAACTCAATCACTATACAAAGAGGAACATAAAATGCGAATGATTCAGTGCAGAGAAGAGGGTGAGGTGGGATTCATGGATCAGCGCATCCACGTTTTGTGCAGTATGGATTCTAGTAAAAGGTGGCACAGATGCGTCAACTGCTACAGGATCAACCGAAGTAAAGGCATGTCTACGCACGAGGCGCAATGCAGAACCAAAAAAGTCTCCACTTATTGCACTGGCTGTAGAAATTCAAGAAACAGGCCTACCATTTTGTGCAGTCTCTGTTTTACCTTATTACATGAAAACAATAACTGATTTTTTTCTACTTGAATAACGCTTCGTCTATGCGTTCCAACACATACTTATATTTATACTCTCTACCTGTTCTATATATATTTTTTCGCTTTCAATAACAATATGTTATTGTGGTTATATGCGATCGTTCGGTGTCAGTCAAATTTTAATTCTTTGTTTCTTTTTAAACTTCACGAAGACAATTATGCATCTCAGAGAACATTCATTCTTATTTGTTCCTTATATCGTTAATAATTATTTGAGCGACAAATTGTTTTTATTATTTTGTTTATGATTGTTGATTTGTTTTGAATAATATCTGTACGCGCAGTATTCGAAAGGGAATGCGTACTTAGTGTTTAATAATTTTATATATATATTATATATATATATTATTCAGTACACAAGTGAAGGCGAAGAGTTTTTATTTAACAAAGCTTGTATCAAATATAAAAATTTTGTATAAAACAGAAAACGAAAAAAAAAAAAAATTCTTACAAAAAATGTTGATAATATAATAATTTAATATTAGAAACTGTGAATATTTAAATTTTGAAGTACTTGTTTTTGAGGTCATTTTAAATAAATGTCATACAAATAATGCCTTTTATCTTTATCAACCTTACCGGAAAAAAAAGAAACAATTTCATGCCGAGTTAAATTGACTTGAAAAATCATTTCTACAACAAAGGTGGACGAAAAAAAAAATTGACTATAAGATTTGAACACTTAGTTGAAAATCAAGCACATGAAAGGTAAAAAAGAAAGTTCGTTTTAGAGATAAGTTTAATTTGATGGACTATATTAAAGTTAATTTTGTATTTTCAGGATTCGCCTCGTATCATGGAAGAATCGGCTGAGGAGAAGTCAACGATCAAGATTAGCTCAGTGCGAGGTGGAGCTTACAGTAGTGACGCGACTAAACCAGTTGGTAAAAATCAGTACAAGCCGTTTCCCTGTGACCTCTGTACTCTGTCATTCACACGAGCGTCTCATCTTGCACGTCACAGAAGAGTTCATACCGGCGAGCGACCGTTTGCCTGTTCTATCTGTCCTCGACTATTTGCAAGACAGGATAAATTGAAACAGCACTTGGATTCTCACTTACAATGGCCAAAGCAAAAGAGTAACGAAACCAAGTCTCAGTCCGCATCTGCACCGTCCGTACCAGGAAAAGCAAAGCGAGGAAGACCAAGAAAAATTCAGGTATGCAAAAACATAGACACGAAAAACAAAATGATTTCAAACAGAAAAAACAGAATTTGTACATTTTAGGTGTCCTTGGAACAATCGGCGATGGAGGAAATAATGAAATTTGGCGAATTTAGTTCGATGTTGAACAAATCGCAATCATACAATGTTAAAATTGGACCTTCGGAAGGTACAACTGAAAACAAAACATCTGATAATAACGGACAAAGCAAAGATGAAAGCATAGCTGGTGTAGATAACAATGAAGAGGCAGTCTGAGCTCATTAACATGAAATCATCTTGGATAAATAGTGGGCCATTTTATAAACAAAGGTTATAACAGGTCGAAACATTTTGGTGATCGTCAAATTGGCTAAAATATTTTGTATACCAAAAAAAAGTGTAAGCTTTCCGAATGAAAATTAGGACACAAATGTGTATATCATTATATGATATTTTTGGATGTTCAGTTACAATTTGTATTTATTTTTTGTTTTTGTTGACTATTGTTTACACTAGAGATGAATTTTAGCTAATTTAGCGATAATCAGACAAACAACTACTGAGTTTTCTTTGAGTTCAATGATACTAACATTGTGCATAAAAAGTCGATTATTTACCTCACTATATGTAAAGTAGGACACTTGTATTCTGTAATTTAACGTCGGAAGTCCGAGCGGAATTATTTTACTGCTTTCAGTACTATTTGGAACTTTTTGAAAATAGTAAAAATTCCATTCTCATGTTTATTCATTTAACGAATTTGTGCATAGATACTGATTTTATTTTATTTTTACATTAAATATTTTATTTATGATTATCAAAACTATAGACGAACAAATTATAGATTTTTATTTAGAACGTTGAAAAAAGTCTCCGAGTATCTGATGTTGAATATACGATTGATTTTGTATCTATTTATAAATAATTTGTTGGTTTTTGATTGCAAGTGGCAAAATTGTTACAAAACTAAGTTTAAAAAATAGAATCAAAAGTTAATTATCTTGCAACAATCAATTTGCTGTCGTAAATTTGGGGACAGTTTATTTTAGATTGCAAATTAAATTGGATTACAAATAACAATTTCGGTGAAGTTTTCAAATTGAAAACTGTGAAAAAATTAATTTGTTTCAATTATAAAACCCATTCTTCAAACATTGTTTATGAAGTTAAAAATTTATTTGTTAATTTTATTTCGCTGTATATCTCATTTTCAATGGCAATTTTATCATTTTGTTGAATTGTCGATTACTAAAAAAATTGACATAATAACATTTTCGTTGGTTTTATTTCTAATATAATTTTTTGGGTTCTGTTTATGTAATGTGAATTTTAACAAGTAGGGTAACTAGTTTGTCACAAAATATAAATAAATATATATAAGAGTTCATCGATAAGTTAATTCTGTTATATTATTTGTGTTTTTCACAATTTGTTGTTTATTAGTCAAAAATGGATTATTTTTAAATAAATGTTAGAGTGTGGATGATCTTGTCATGCGAATGTAGTGTTTAATATTTATAATAATTGATTTACATCCCTGGTTTAAAGAACATGGACATTTTAGCAACATGTCTATGTTCTTTTAATTAGGATTCTGAGGAAAAGTATTTTTAAGCAAATTTTAGGGACTTGTCATGTAATTTCATCGAATATAAAGTAATACAATACAAATATTTGAATAATTGTAAACGATCGAGCAATGATGATTTTTACTTATTTGATAAATATAAATTGATGAGTTGGATAATTGTTATCAATAAGCAAATTGTAAATCAAAATATCCTATTGATCGATATAACATGAATATCAACTTGCACAAAAAATGAACAATCCCAAATTTATATTATCATATAAATGAAATAAAAGTATATCCATCGAGATAATCTATGTGTAAGTAGGTGAAAATTGTCATCATTCATTTTAAATGTACATATTGCAATCAAAGCGGCGTAAAATATATTATTGAGAATTCGAAATTAATACATTGATCATAAGTACTCATGGCCAATCATTTTTTGTATACAAAGTCTAGATTTCACAAAAGCGTAAATTTTTATTTTAAATGTTTCGTCGCCTAAATAACCCATGTTCAAAATCCTGTAAGACAAATTAAACTCATTCGGTATTGTGCAAAGCAAAACCTAGTTTTTATAAATTGTACCAAGCCTGAATCATTTATCGATATTATTTTTTACATTTTGTTGGATACTTACTATAACAAAAATAGCAATTTATAAAATAGTCTTATATGACGTAATAAAAAATAAAAATATTATTTGTTTTTTCAAATATTAAAGCTCTTCAAGCGCTACCTATAAATTGGAACGTTCTAACTTAACCTTTTTATTTTGTTGTTTTCACGCAGATGTAGTAGTATATATATATATATATATATACACACACTACTTTAGTACGTGTCCATGTTAGTGTTCTTCTTTTCAGAGTAATCGTGTATAGCTTGCTGTCAAAATAATAACGATGGGTTTGTTCGGCAAGTCACACGACAAAAATCCAAAAGACATGGTAAGAAAAATAAATGAATTGATAATATATTTGTTGCACAAAAATAAGGTTCCGTTAACTTTCATGATTTAGGTTCACGAATGGACACAAAAGTTACGAAAAGAAGGTTATCAATTGGATAGACAAATTAGAGGTGAGTCATTTTGAGGTGAGGCTATGTTTTGTCTCTCAACAACTATAAGAAGAACTTATTTATTTAGAAAATGATATGTGTTTCGACAGTTTGAAGTGCTTAGAGGTTATGTTATGAATGTTGTCATATGATCAATTTCGAATGAATTTTTTTAGCGATTCAAAGAGAAGAAGAAAAGGTTAAAAGGTCTTTGAAAGACGCTGCGCACAAAGGCGATAGAGACGTTTGCAAAATTTTGGCGAAGGAAGTCATCCGAGCTAAGAAAGCATGCGGCAAATTGCACACATCAAAGGCCCACTTGAACTCGGTGTCATTGCAGATGAAGAATCAACTAGCTACAATCAAGGTCGCGGGATCTGTCTCAAAATCGACGGAAGTTATGCAGGCGATGCAGTCACTGGTGAGGGTACCTGAGGTAGCTGCCACTATGCGAGAAATGTCTAAGGAAATGATGAAGGCTGGTATCATTGAGGAGATGCTTGATGAAACCATGGATTCGATTGAGGATTCTGAAGAAGTTGAAGAGGCAGCAGATGAGGAAGTTGACAAGGTAAGCAAACATTTTTGTCTAGATACAAATATAAAATGTATAAATATAGTGTTCTAAAAACTCGTTCATCATCTTTTTAAGATCCTTTGGGAAGTGACTGCCGGACAGATGGGAAAAGCTCCGGCAATAGTGACAGACATTCCGGGTGCTTCCAAAGAAGAAGAGGAAACTGAAGCGATAGACGACAAAGAACTCGAGGATATGAAAAACCGACTGCAAAGTTTGCGCAGTTAAAATATTGAATTGCTTAATTTTAATTGGCAAATGAAAAACTTACTGAGTTTTTTTCTCACAAGTATTATGCAGCTTATTCAAAAGAGCAAGTTGTTCAGCAGATCTATTGAATTTTGTGTTTCAGAAGCTAACCACGAACACGCAAATTAGAAATTTTTATACACTGCATTGCTTTCTAATCTCCATGTTTATCCAAATTTGCATTATATATAGATATATTTATATCGCGACTGTGATGTTTTAAAACTGAAATAAAAGAAGCTATACTATGCCTCCTTTATTTCGGGATACGGCAATTGTTCGCTTTTATGGAATTCATAAGTGTACAGTTATATTTGTAAATAATGTATTTATGCTTTTGTTATGTGAAAATACATTATACATTTGAAGTGTTTCCATTAAATTGAAAAAATTTGAACAAAAAACATGTTACGAAATTTTTTGATGGTTTGAGTATGATGCTCCTGTCGTATTACTATAATTTAAATTCATATGTTCAATCACATCTTTTGATTGTAAAAAAGGTGGATTGCAAAAATGATATTCGGTTTAGTGCGAAAAAAATCATATTGCGCAATTAATAAAAATTAATGAAATAAAAGGAATTTATATTTTTAGATGTAACCGTGTGTCTATGATTATTACTATTGATATTATTATTTATCCCCAGAATCTATGAAAAGCAAATACACAACAAATATTTTTTCTACACAAAAGTTAAAATAAACGTTCGAAGTAATATCGATACATTGTAATTAAAAATCGTACCATTAATATATTTAGATGATTCTTGAAAATAATACTTCAAGAGACTTTAAATTTAACAATATATATATTTAACTTTATAAATACAATAAATGTAAACATTTATTTATAAATTGAGGAAGCCGATGAACGATATTTTATTTACATAGATAGACGATGTTCATTTTATATAAAAACAAATTGTACAACGCATCAGGTAGTGGCTCAATCCTCGTCGCCCTCAAAATCCCAATGATCGATTTTATTGTTATAACTTTTCAGTCTTTCAACAGGTCTTGCCAAAATATTGCCACCTAAAACAAAGGTATAATTTTTTTTAGATGAATAATTTTAATACGACAAACATTAATTTTACCATAATGATATTTACCATCCCAACTTTTGTATCGATCCTGGATCAAAGGAATCGGTTTCAAAATATCGACTAGAGAATCATCGCTTTTGCGACACTGTTTGAAAAACGGATGACTCAATAACTGCCCAACACTTGGTCGATTATTAGGATCTCGTTGCGCACATAATTCGGCTATAGAATGAAATGTTTCTGAAAACTTTCGATTGGAAAATATTTCAATTCGCTTTCTTGATGAATTGTGTTCTTCGCTAGTTTCGTCGTTTTGCACTGAAAAATAAATTTTCTTTGATTTGTTTAACAATAAATAAAACAATATAATCTTGACGGTAAAACGTTACTTTGTTTGATGTCAATTGAGTCTATAGGAAAAGTAGATTGATCGATCAAATATGGCACTGAACCACGAACTTTTTCAGTCAACATCAATGTCTCTGGCATTTCATAAAATGGTTCAATTCCATTTGCTAGCTCACAAATAGTCATTCCCAAACTGTAAATGTCTGATTTTTCGTTATAACCTCGGAGATCCTAGTAAAATTAAGAAAATCAAAATTTGTTTGGAATATTGATTTGTGAATATCACAAACAAATCGCACGATTTATACCTGCTCCAGCATTTCTGGGCTGAGCCATTTTAAATTTCTTGATGTTGACTTTGGGAAACTGAAGATTGTTTTTTGCCATCTGCCATCTTTTATGACATTACAGGAATACCGCAAACCTGACAGACAAGATTGTCCGGAGGTTGATATAAGAATGTGGCTTGCTCGGATAGCTCTGATTTAAATTAAAAATTAATTAGTCATATTATTAAAATCGAATCTCAATGTGCATTTGATTTATTCAAATGTTAAAACCTGTGTATTAAGCCACGTTTATGGATATAGTCTAATCCAAGGAGAACATCTTTTAATATTAGTGCAACAGCCAGTTCTGGCAGTCCATAGGAAAAATACTCATTGATTAAATTACTACATGAGCCATAGCCCATCGATGGCAACACTACGTATATATTTTGTTCAGATACAAATGAACACAAAAACGGCAGAACGTTTGGGTGTTGCAACTGCCTAGTTAACCAAATTTCATGTTCCAATAATTTATAGTCATCGCTTTCTTTCCCATCAATGTTATATTTTTTCAAAATAACTGTAGTATTTGTTGATAGTTGTAGAGCTAAGTGTACAGTACCATTTCCATTGTAACAGTATCCTAGAAGAAAACAAAGAATTGTAAAACTTATCAACCGTTTTTTGTCATTTGTTTGTTATATAAACAAAAACAAATAGTTGAAAAATCGTAAAAAAAGCCATGACTGTAATGTTGAGTACATTAAAAACAGTTTTATTTATAAACTTTACGATGTACTACCTAAAATAGTGTTGCTGTCATAGTTCCTTAAATCGCAAACATCCATTTTAGCATATTGCTTTTGTATTTGTTGAATAGTCTTGTATTTGCAGTCGAAATTGGTAAAGTTGAAAGCCAGTCTTACACTTTGTTAGTAAGAAACAAAACTGAACTAAATAAACAATGTAAGTTTTATTGTAAGGTTATGAGCCGTTGATTATAAACAAAAATCGCTGTGGTTAAGGAAATTGCGCATGCGCATCAACACTCGAGATCAATAATATCGAACTCGATGTACTCTCGAATACCAGACGAAAAGTTAACCGGCAACAACATCGTTTAGTTTTGAAATTTGAAAGATTAAAGAAACTTTTATTTTTGCTAGAATTTTCAAGTAAAAGAATGTTTTAAACCATGGAACAAGAAAGATCTGAGCATAAGATTTGTCACCTTCAGGATGAAGACAAAGAACATGATGCTATTGAAGAAATTGAGACAGAGAGAAGAAAAACGATGCGTCGGTCAATGATCGTTCAATTAGCAGAAGGTAAGTTTTTTGAGGTTACTATAATAAATCAAAATCCGATCTTTATGTTTGTATAACAAGTTTATCCATCAAAATATTTCTAGCTGCCCAACATGAAGAAAGTTCTGGATCAGAAGATGACGACTTCGAAGAGTATATAACAATATTATCCAAGGAAAAGAAAGAATGGGAACAAGAATACCTTAAACGTAAATTAGAACACTCGCAGGCAGTGAAACAGATGAAGAATCAAAAACTGAATTTATCAGAGAAGGATGTAAGTGAGCAAGATATTCCTGGTGAAATGATTGATTATGAAGAACTGAAGAAGAAACGAATGGAATTCCGAAATCGCCTAATTCAACTAAAAGAAATAACAGAATATTCCAACCATCTTCGCGAACAATTGCTGAACTATGCAGAACAACAAGTGGAACGATGTGAGAAACAGTATATGAAGATGTTGTGATAAAACATATAATAATTAGTTTATAATTTTAGATAAATAAAAAAAGAATTATATTTTTTATAAATAAAAAGTAGTACAGTTTTTATTGGTAAAGGGCATTAAAGTGCAACAATTTTTTTTTCATTAACACTTTAATTAAAGCGATTATTAAAATATGCTTTTGAAGCGCGGAAGTTTTTGTATAAAAATATTGGAATAAATTATAACAGATCTTTCGTTGATAAAAAAATTAAACTCTGTGATATACAAGCTAGCAGAATATCCGTGAGTAAGATTCATCAAAAATTATTATTTGTTCAGACGGAAGACATCACTAAAAACAATCATCAAAACAAAAACTTCTCAACATAAATGAAACTTGTACGCGACTATACATTCATATTTACTAATACATTTGAACGATCGAGACTTGTGCATAAAACAGTGCATGAGTTGTTAACAAGGAGTGTTTTCGTTTGAGTTTAATTTAAACTTTAAAATCTCAAGATGCTAAAGCCTAACGTTCATTTTATTCATCGTCGTCTCCTAAGCCAAGGCCTCTAGATATATCGGCAGCACTCATTTTACCACCTGAGGTATGCGAAGGATTTGGTTCTGCTGGTGGTGCAGTTCTAGGTACCGGTGGAGCTGGATCATAACGTTGATCGTACGACTGGGTTCGATCTGGTAGGTAGTCGGGTTGATTTCTATGTTGCTGGAAAAGTAAATGTTCGTTATAAAAAACATTTCTATTTAAATCATGTGACGAAAGTGAATGAATCGTGGTAAAACTAACGTCTTTAGGTTTCGTGAAACTATCAAAGGCAGAGCTGAGTAAAGAAGCACCAATGCTACTAAATAAATTATCTGATCCTGAGTGTTGCTGAGGAGGTTGACTGTATCCACCTGATGGTGTGTAACCTCCAGATGGTTCATGATTTTTCCCACCCCCTCCCAAGACTCCTCCTAAGATTCCAGACAAAGCACCAAAGCCCCCTCCTGATTGAGATCCTTGGGAACTTGAACCTCCACCTAAGAAACTAGATAAAGCCCCTAGAGAGTTGCCCCCAGGCTGAGATTCATGAGAACCAGTACCTTCTCCTTTGCCAGCACCACCTAAAATTGAACTAATCATTAATCTCCATTTTTGTTATTCTTAAACCAATTTTATATATAGTAATTTAAAAAAATGGATGATAAATACCTAAAGCACCGAGCAATGAGCCTAACATTCCACTGGTACTATTTGGATCAAAAGCGGGATAATTAGGGTAATTATCCCGACTATTTTGCATAGAATTGGCTGCAAAACTGCTGGCCAGTGCCGCTCCCAGAGCACCCAAATCTAAACCACTCTGATTTTCCCCATGAGACTTTTTCTCGTGATCACCTTCTTGATTCTGCTGAGACCTTTTCTATAAATTGAATCCAAACTTGAGTAAAAAATCAAACACAGATTTAAAATCCTCTTGGCACTTACATGCAAAGCATTGGCGAGTGCCGCAGCACCACCAGCCGCCACGAGACCGCCCACGGCCAAACCTATCTTGTCCATAAGGTCACTTCCTTGCTCTTCCACTTCGTATTTTTGAGCCATCTCAGGTTGAGGACCAGGTCTATAACCCCCCGAGGGGTCATCTGGTCTTATCGTAGGATAAATTCCACCTGGTTCTGTAAAAACATTACCATTTATTTTTTCTCATTGAACTATTTATTAATAATAATCATTAATTTATCATTTTTTAATTTCCGATCTTACGAGGTGGTCCAAAGCTAGCATCTGGAACGTCTAGGGGAGGAGCACTGGGCGGTGATCCTAAAGGAATAACTTCAAAGAAAATTGATGAAATTTGCACATCACCGTCTATAACAAAATGAGTGATCATCTGGTAGGGCAAACGGTATCTAAAATCTACATAGTGCTGGCCATTTATCGCGATCTTGAAACAAGTGAAATGACAGAGAATGATGATCTCAAACTCCTGTCCTGGCTGGATCACCATGGGGCCAAAATTTTCCTCATGACCCCACGTCATCGACTGGATGTGATTGCGAGTTATGAAACCTTCGGTGAATCTTGGACAGACGTGAATCGCAATGTCGTCGCGAGGATTCAACCCAGGACCTAACTGGTAATTTAAAGCGAAACGCACTGCATCTTCTGGTACCTTTCCATGAACTTTTACCATTTTCCCTGGTGTAAGCCCTCCCTCCACTTCGCCAACATATGGGAGCTCCTAAAAAATATATTTGATTTAAAATTGTATTTAAAAAAGAATGTAATTTTTTCAATTCTTTTTAACCCAGTACATCGTAACTGTTTAATGTTGGAATTGACATTTATGTAAGCTTAGATAGAGTCATCTAATTGCATTCCTTTTGAGTGATATACTCAACGAAATATAAATAAAAGTAAAAACAAATCAAACAGTTTGTTACAAAATTTAAATGAAGGAATATCAAGTGCTCCAGTTTTGATTTTGTGCATTAAGTTTTACAGCTGATATAGAGATATAGCACAAACAATCGATTAATTTTCAAGACCAGATTTAATCAAAAGTTCCTGACTCGAATGAGCAATGGAAAACTTAGAAATGATATTGATTATAATCAAAAGTTCTTTTATTATTTGAGAGATCACTCACTGGATCTAATATTGGTGGTGAAGGCATTGTATTGTTTACAAAAATAGTGCTCCGATTTAGAAGATACCAATTTTTATGAGAAAAAACAACAGTTACTGCGACCAGCGCCTTTTCTATTTACAGAGCTGACGTTTCTTGTAGATGGCAAAAATGCTATACTGCGACGATTACTTGGAATCATAACGAAAGAGGCGATTTCACGGATTCCACAATTTCTTCAAGTGTTTGTAACAAGTTTATTTGTGTTGAATGATACCATAGTGCCATCTGTATCATTGTCGCAATAATAATGCTACAATGGAAACAAAAAAAAAACCTGTCAGAATGTTGGTTGACCGATCATTAAATATGTCAATAGTGAAATGAAGTAAAGAATGAAAAAAATTGTTGTACCCTAAAAAAAAATAATAAAGTTGCATTTTAAGTTTTGAACTTCGTCAACATCTTTCTCCAATCTGTTCCTAAGATCACGTGTAGCAAACTGAAGCCAACTTCAGAGACCCGATCGTTGTTATCGTCACTTGAGAAAAAAGAAATAGGTGATCAATTAGTGTATAAACAAGATCGAAATGACAAGCAACAGTCGAGAATTTTGTGTCGTCGTAATATGATCGGCGCTGTTGTGCGTGACCTGTGCAATATCCTGTGAACTGTGCGATTGAACGCTATCAAACTCAGAGATATAACCTTTAATAATTTGCATTCGAGTGGATTTACTTTGTGTTTATCCTGCATGACATATGTGTGCTAAATGTCAAAAACACGAGGTGATTTCCCACGTTCTTTCAATCGTCGAATTTTATAACGTTCGGGTTTTTTTAGTTTTTTTTTATCCCTGACAGCAAATCAATTTCGATCCCTTATGTGGGGGAAACAAAACGCGAGTTAAAATGCAAGTTCGCGACATTCTAAAACGCTTTTGTGTTTCAATATACGCGCTGGCCCATTGTTCGCACAAATGTTGATGCAAAAATTGAAACTTGTTGCAGGCAACCCAGACGGAAGAATGATCTCGCCAAATTGGAGCCCTGAGATCGTTTTTGGCACGAGGGAATATAATTTGCGAGATTGATTATATTATTTTTATGGTCGCATTAGATTTGTAAATAAATACAAGTGGCAAGATGGGTTCGATCGCTTTGGAAGAGTATGAGCTGATGAAGGACCCTAAATATAGAGTGTGAGTATGACAATATAAATTCAAAGGAAAACAAATTTGAACAAGTCGGCTATAAATGAATCATTTGAACAGATCAATTGCTATTAGTGATAGCTTATCATCGCATGCATCAACCAATTCTAATCTTCTATCTATGTGTAATACTACACACTCTCTACGTTTTTTTCCCTCCCAAGCTGATTCTATGAACATTCCTTCAACGAATGTCAATATATAAACTTTGTTTCATACATCTGTCAGTTTTGTAATTGTCCTGTCGTAACTGTGAATTTTTTCGTTCCTTTTTTTGGTAAAAAAATGATTCATAACATGAAAACTTTCATTATGTAATAACAGTTTTACGAGCCAAACCGTGTGATACTAATTGAGAAAAAACAAACTCAAAAATCTATGTTGGAATTGAAATTGAGCGAAAAAAAATTGGTCAGAAAAATGTTTTCTGACTGAATTATATTTGTTTGATGAACGGAAAAACTATATTGTCGATTAAATATAGCGAATTATTATATTTTAATAATGGAATTTTTATTCAACTTTATTTTAAAACGTTTGACATTGTGTGTAATGATATTGAATAATGAATTAGAGAAAGTACATTTATGTCATATTATACGTATTATCTAACTAGTTATTCAAGATCTGAATTTAATATTAGTCTTTAAATTTGTTCCGAAGAGACTTTAGTATACATTTTTTCGTAGCTACAAAAATCAATCTAAAAAAAAAAAAAAAAAAAAAAAAAAAAAAAAAAAAAAACAAACAAAAAAAAAAACAAAACAAAAATACTCATTTCTCCACTCACTGATTCTTCCGTACCATCAATAAGACGATTTACTTCTTTATTTATTTTATTTTATTGATACAATTACCGAAAGATAAATCAAAGAAAGTGAGTCTTTGAAATAAAACATTTTGCAATATTTTTTTGAATTGATTCATTAGTCATAAGAACTATTGAGATAACATTGATTCTATGTTCTATTAATGACTGAAGTACTATCTCTTAATTTTTAAAAAAGTTAAAAATATGACTTTTGATATTTCAAAAATAATCTTATCGTTTTTACAACGTTCATAAAAATGAATAAAATTCAGACAAAGAAACAAAATATTCAAGCAAAAGATAATAATCAATAAAACAAATTTATGCAATCAACAATAAGTAATTCTGAGAATAATTTAATCGAATTATCATTGAAAAAAGAATGTTTGTATTACTGTTGATATGAATTTCAGCTACGTGACAGCGGTAGACAAAGCCTTGAAAAATTTTGAGTACACGAGCGAATGGGCTGACTTGATATCCGCCCTTGGCAAGCTGAACAAAGTTCTGCTGAATTATATGAAATTTCCTGTGATACCAAGGAGGATCAAAATATCCAAGAGGTTGGCACAATGCATGCACCCGGCGTTGCCGTCTGGTGTTCACCTAAAAGCCCTGGAGACCTACGACATTATTTTCAAATGCATGGGCACCAACAGGCTCAGCCACGAACTTTTCATCTACAGTGCTGGTAAACTAAAACTCAACATTGTGGATTCAAATTCATCTGGATTTTCCAACAAAATCTGCACATTTAACATTAAATAACATTTTCTTCCCACGCAGGACTTTTCCCGCTATTAGGAAATGCTGCGATGAACGTGAGACCTTCACTGCTGACTGTTTATGAGACACATTTTGTACCCCTGGGTGAGAGATTGAGGCCTGGATTAAGTGGCTTTTTAAGTGGAGTACTACCAGGTTTGGAAGAGGGTTCCGATCATTTTGATAGGTAATATAATCCACATTTGGTATTACACTAAGTCTTACATCAAATAAGTGAAAATAAACTTTGATTTAAAACTTGTAGGACCAATTCGTTATTAGAAAAAGTCTGCGAAGGAGTTGGCGCGGAACATTTTTATGCGTGTCTGTGGGACTGCTTGGCTTCTAATTCTGGGATTCGGTTGCCTGCAATATCATTTGTATTGTCTCACTTTAATAGAAAACTGCCAATGGAAAATCAGTTGTACATAATGGGAACCAAAATTGAAATCATGGTGAGTAAATGAATTTGCAAAAAGAAAAGAAAAATTGTCACTATATTCAGCAGTGTGGAAGTTAATGGTTTTATTTTTTAATTTTAGGTATCTGCATTAACGGCGTGTGTTCAAGACAATTCAGTATTGGTGCAAAGGAGTGCACTGGACTTGTTATTAATTGGGTTTCCTGTTCACTGCAGTCAATTATGTCACAATGACATGGTTGCATTACTAACCGCTGCCCTGGTAACCATACTGCGACGTGACATGAGTCTAAACAGGTATTGTATAATCCGCGTCATTTGTTCAGCTTCATTTTTTTCAACATCAATTATTCATGCTCCTCTTTTCTAGACGTTTATTCGCGTGGCTTCTGGGTACCGAGGTTAATACTTCTATTTTGAAAAAACAAACGGAAACCACGCAAAAGGGAACCAACTCGTCCGCCTATTTTGAGTTGTATTCAAAAAACTTATTAATTGAGTCCATCAAAGCAACACTCAAAATAGCATACGAAGAAAACCAATTGGATTTGAGACCTTATCGAATTATGATTTCGTTGCTTGACAAACCAGACATTGGGCCAGTCATATTAGATGATATTTTATATGAAGTTTTTCGGTAATTTCTTATTCTTACTTCCATTTTTTTTTTTGTTATTAAAAAATCCCTTTCTGATTTCTCCTTTTTCTGTCTTTTTTCAGAACATTTTACAATGCTTGTATGCACATAGAAAAAACGTCAAAATCAAACGAAGTGATTAAATCAGTGAACTTACTTTTTTCCACCTTGGAGCCGCAATACGTCTGGTTGCACTGCGGACTTTTGTACCAAAAAGCCTGCCAAACCAGCGGAAAGATGAGATCGGATCATAGCAAACGAGTAGTGAAAGTCGTGGGCACCGGTGATCCTGACCTCTTCGAGGTCTGTGCATTGACGGAATTCCTCCTGGATTCTGTGTCACTTGAGACGTCGATCGACACACCTTCGGAGCACTTGCCGGTTCTCTTTCATGACATCATTGTCAAGTTAACCCAGAATATCAAAAACTTGTCTCTGCCCGAGGTGACAACAAGTCTAGCTCTATGTGCAAAAATTTTATCCAAGGTCCAACCCGCGATGGTCAGTCCGGCACAACATTTGGAGAAACAACTTTCCTCTGAAACGAGTAATAGCAACGGAACGTTGAATGAAAACAATCTGACGACTATCCCGCTGGAGAAGAGTCAGTCCGACAGCAAATTGAATAAATCCGAAACGCGAAATTTGTCGAGCGAGAAGGTCGCGAGTCCCAGGCGTAGGGCAAATTCTGGAGGTGCTCCAAAGAAGGGTGATAAGAAGTCGAAGAAGAAGGCAAGTAAGAGCGCCTCAAAGATAAACGATATTCTTGTAAATACCGAAAGCAACATATCAGTGGTGGTGAATGACGATGAGAAGCCACTGTCAAGAAACAAAAGCATGGATAATCTCAAAATCAATTATTTAGAGGTGCCGGAAGAGAAGGCAGTTGTACCGAAGACGGACGCTTCTGCAGAATCGCTTGTTTCGAAAAACAGTCCCTCGCCTATGCCTTCGCCTTCGAGGCAGGCTCACTGTTCGATGTTAGAAAAGTGTCTTAGGTTTGTACTTATGTTTGAATTATTTGACAAATTTATGGAATGTTTAATTTATTAATTAATTTATTTTTCCCTATTTTTTCAGATCTTACAAAAAGTTTTACGTCCAGTTATTGGAAGGAAGGATGCTGGAGAAGGAGAAACCGGTAAACCAACTGTTTCAAGAACTGACCATCACCGCTCCGCAAGACAACATAGCAGAACAAACGCGAAAACTTGAACTCCTTCTCAAGTCCAAGATCAACATACACGACGACTCTGAGCTCGAATCAGATGATTCGACCGAAGAAAGCATCACAGACATGTCCAGGCTCTTCCTGTCGACTATCCAAAACCTTGACGAGTGGCAGAAAGTTTTGAAAACAGCCTCAAGTTTGCTTGTTGATTTGTCCACATTTCCGACAAACTTCTCCGGGGACCGACTTTCTGTCGATGACGATTCAACTGATCAGCTGCTGCCCGAGTGGCTCAAAGTACTGGTCGTGTGCTCATGCTGGCTGACAAAGCAACCGTCCTTACAATTGATCTCGATATCAACCCTTCTGGATCTGATCGCTTTGTTCAAGTCTAATAGCGATATCAAACCTCACAATCCACAGGGCGAAGGAGTTATGGCGATCGTAATGATTCCTTTGCTCAAGCGGTGGCACATAGCTTTCCTTCAGCACAGGACCAACGTGTTTCAGATCCTTTCGCATTGTTTGTGGAGGCACCTAGGTGAACTTCCACCACACAAATACCGAATTTGGTAAATGATAATCCTTAATATCAATTAAAATCTTTTTTACTTACTATTTTATTCAATTTATGGTATTTGATTTTCAATTGAATGATTTTTTCATTTTCAGGTGCGTGGAATTACTCTACGAACTCCACCACGCTTTGAATGACCTCTGCGACGCGGTAGAGGACGTGATAGGGACCTCCTTGACTTGTAGCTTGATCGAGAAACGACTTGAAGCGTTTAATAGGTTCATCACCCTGTGGCATTTAGGTCGTGACGTTGAGTCAAATAGCAGAGCGCGAGGCAATCACAGAACATTTGACAAGTCACTTTTAAAAGTTCTAGACAATCTGCAACTCACAGACAACTCGCCACTCAAATTGCAGGCCCAATCTTGGTTGTTACACTCGCTTGTACGAGGTGATATCGCACGCATCCTCACACCTATCCTGCAGATCCTTCTCGATCCGTCGACTTGTCGCATGAGCGTTCTTCATGTGAACATTCAACATAGCAATGTAATCTTAACAAAAAGTGACATCTCCGAGGACAAAGTCGAGCTGCAAGACGACAATGAAGGTGGTGCGACCAACATCTATGCCATCAGCTCAGTTGACGGCAATGTCATCTATCATGTGAGCAACGCTCCCAGTGAACATAGGAAGTCACGACTGAGCATGAGAAAGAGACGAAAAAAGCAGCAAACGATAAACCCGGTGAAGGTCAAGAGAATTTTTGCGGTCACAACGCTGGCATCCGGGGGAGACAAGCAGCTGAGATTTGTGACGGAGAAGAACCAGTCACGCGAGCTTGAAGTACCTCCGAGTATTTCCGGCAACAAGAAGATCTCAGTTTTCATAAACCCGCTTTCGAACAACGACAATTCGAACGACTCGTTCACCGAGGACGAAACCTCCTCGCTGGCGAACAAAAAGATATCCGCTGACCTTTTGAAAAACGTCAAAAGGTTCAGCAAGACTGATATCGAGTCAACTACCAGCTTGGACGACAATTTATTCGAGGCTCTGAAAAGCAAAGTCAAGGAGGATAAGAAGGTCAATGGCGAGGTGGATTCGTCGTTCGAGTCCATTGATAATAGCTTTGACTCGAGCAGCCCCGATATCACTGACAAGTTTCCCAAATTTAAAAGGGAATTTATGTCACCGAACTCAAGGTAATTTGCATTTAAGACTTATTGAAATAAGTCTTAAAGACAGACGAGATAATTTTGTTTAACGTTACGATTTGTTTTTGTTCAGTAGAGAAATACCTGGAACTTTAACAAAGGGGAGGTACAGGAGCTCAAACGAGTTCACAAGTGGCTATGACATACAGGACATCAGCGGAAGTTTCGAAGCCAACACGGAAGTGCCAAGTTGGACGATGGGAGACGAGGACAATGAATTAGAAATGAGTACGACTGCGGAGGAATATTTCAGCAGTGTCAGCATAGTTGAATCAATATTAAATGATGTCATTGATAAGGCTATGCAGTCGGGTGAACTTTCCGACTCATCCAAGGTATTTATTCGTTTTTATTATATAATAATAACCATTTGAACAATCAAGACTAAAAGAAACGAAATGTTCAGTCCGACGATTCTATCCGTTTGGAAACAGAGATCAAACGCAATGGCGTGGGAGTTCACAATTTGCACTCGCACATGCTTCTGTACTGTGGAGTTTATGATTCCACGAGGACGCTCTACGCTCTCTGCACGCTTCGCAACGAAATTCAAACCAACGCAAGAATATTTCTCTGTTCTGCCGCGACGACTGGCGTTTCTTCCAGTGTCAAAAGCAATGTCCTCCTTAATCTGTTGGGCAGACATCGAAAAAGCGTATTCGGGAGAAATTTCCACGGCGAGATTGGCAGTACGGAATTTATCTCGATGTACAGGAGTAGCATGTACCTGGAAGTTTTAATCAGCATTTGCCTTTATTTTGCGAGGAGTTATTACCCGAATTTGGGACAAATGAGACTGACTCAGGAGGAAATATCTGGCAATAGACAAGTATAGAAAATGTTACCCTTTTTTAATTCAATTTTTAATTCAAGGGTGTTTATTTATTACTTCTGTTTTTGTATAGGTACAACTAGCTAGTGTTGAATTGCTTACCTTGATATTTTCCGAACTGATACCCATAGTTCGGGATTCCGGCAAAGGTTTCAGTTGTTATATTATGGATCTGTTGACTAAATGCAAAGTACAAAAAGTGGCTCTTCACTGCCTCGTATCGAGCGTCCTAAGTATGAAAAGTGCCCAAAAAGAGTACGACGAAGTTTTTACCTTCACCGAAGAAATTATGCTCTTCAATGACCCGGTATTGGACACCGATATCAACAAATGTAAATACCGAGCAAGCGATCACACAGAAGCATTCCAGATACAACTTTTAAGGTAAGCCTATATACCTGAACGATTTTTCAGTTATACAATCTTTTTTATTTATTTATTAAATTACTCGTTTCTGAGTGTTTTGAAAGATTAAAAAATTTGAAGAATGCATACATTTTTTTCTTCAGCTGGATCAATTAAATTAAATGATCGTCATTATTAAATTGCCATTATTAGATAATAGTCAAAATTATTGACTTTAGTTCGCAGTTTGAATACATTACCATTCTTAGTTCATTCAATAATGTTTAGAGTGAAACACGTTTAAACCCGTGGAAATGATAAAAAAACTAAAAACCCTTTAGAAATTAAATTATCGTCCGTTTATATAATCTTTATTTTCTCAGGCTACTTTTGGCTCTAATAATGTTGGAGCATCAGTGTGGAATTCAAAAAGGAGAGGAAGTTGGCGCTTCTGCATCGTCAATTCCAACAAGTCCAAACAAAAGCTCCTACAATTTATCTGGAAGTAATCTGAAATACATTCCCGGTTTATCAGTCCCTCAGCAGCCAATGTTTATTGCTAGTATCTTAAGTGCTCTAAAATTGGTGGGTTTAAAAAATATATCTTGAATATTATGTGTCTTAATATGAATGCTCCAAATTATAAGTTGTTTTTAATTACAGAATCATATGCGACATCTACATCAGTACTGGACAAATCTAGTGACTTCGAGTTTGCCCTTTGTTGGCTCAGCTCTCACGCAAATCATGACAAGTGTGATCCATCAACTTTGCAACAATATTGAACACTTATCCTCATACTATGTGAGCGACAGTACAAACGTACAAATTCCGAAACTTGAGGACATAAGCATGGTGGAGTGCTGTTTGCCAGCCGATTACACTGTTACGCATCTAGAAGCGTTGACGTTCTTGTTGCACTACTGTTTGCTAGACACGTCTCAGCAAAATGGGTTCTCCTTCAACCAGCCTCTGAGTGGCGCTATTCAAACCGGAGTTCCTAGTACCAATCCAGGGCAGATCTTTAACAATCTCATTCATGTTTTTATGCCAGGACCACTGTCCCCTGTAATTAAATTATTTTTATTTTACCCTAAATATCAATTTTGAGAATCGAAATTAATCAATTGATTAGTACATTTATGTACAGGACCTTGTGACGTCAAAGGACAAAACCGCGATGAGCGAACAGTTGGCGAACGCTCGTCGAACCGCTTTGAGCCACCTACCGCGAATTATTGCCTCGTTGTCTGCATTGTGGCAAGCTGTTCTCGCAACAAAGGACAGGTTAGTAATTGCAACAGTTTTTTTATCATCGTAATATAGTGAGACTGGAATGGCTCTTAAATTGATTTTTCCTTTTTTTAGCGAACAAGCAAGTTGTGTTGTGGGAAATCCAAGAGTCGTAAAACATCAGCTCCTCGAACTTTTGTCTCCGATCTCATTTCATCATGGAGTTAATTTCCTTGCTGCTGTAGCAGTGGCTTGGCACGAAAGAAGACAACCAATGAATTCGAAAAAAGTATTTATTATTTTCTTATTACTTTTTAAAGATTTCTCGTTTTATTTCATTGTAATTTAATATTATTGATATTTTGTTTTTATTTATTCATTTATTTAAATTTGTTTTCAGGTTTTACCAGAAGCCTGTCCTAATCAACAAGTAATGGTGCATTTAGTTGGTGCGATCAGAGTAATGCCAATAGACACCTTGGTGCAAACCGTGCATCAAGTAATAAAAACCCTTCCGCCAATACATGGCGTGAAATCTGACTTTTCGTTGGAGGTATCGGTGCTGGAATTGCTTTACGTGTACATGCAAAGTAATGCGTCACAAACTCTAGTCGAATCTTGGACTTCGATGCTTGGATTACTCAAGGAAGGTTTATCATTGAGTGCTCCGGCGCAATTTTTACTCCTAGCGATTCTCAATGAGTATGTCCAAAAATGCCCACCAATGCAGGAGAAAAAGGACATAAAAGATCTACAAGACATATCTGCAAAGGTGAATTTTTTCGGGACAATTTTTCCTATAAAAATCATACAAAACAAGAGATTTAAGATTATACTGTTTTTTCATAGTTGATTGAATCTTGTTCTCAAATCGCTGGGGCTTGTTTGGAACAAACAACCTGGTTAAGAAGAAATTTGGCTGTTAGAGAAGACGTGTTGGAAAATACAGAAGGGTCAACAGAAAACAAAGAAGCAAAGAATGGAAATGGTAATTAATTTTTTTTATTGAAAAGTATATATGCTATTAAAGTAAGATTTGAACGTTTAGAACTAAACGAAAATAATGATTCATAACAGCATCACCTGGTACACCATCGAACACAGCTTACAGTGTGCAAGCCCAGGCAGTCTTGGCTGAAATTTTAGCCCCTCTCTTGGACGTCAGTTATGGTTCTCAAGAGAAAGAACGAGTGGCAACTTTATTGATCAACTTGATGTATAACGTGACACCGTATCTAAAAAATCATACGTAAGAAACAGCATTTATGGCAAAACATTCAACATAAAAATGATAATTTGAATGACGAACAAAATTTGTCTTTATTACAGAACAAAAAACATAGCTTCGTTTACTGCTTGCTCGCAATTACTGAGTTCCCTCTCTGGATATCAGTACACGAGGAAGGCTTGGCGCAAAGATGTCCTAGACTTGCTTTTGGATCCTGCCTTTTTCCAAATGATGCCTGCATGTTTGCCTTACTGGAGAACAATTATTGACAATTTAATGACTCATGATAATACTACCTTCAGAGATTTATTAAGTGAGTAAAATTTACTTTCGTTAGTAACCTGCGGTAATTTTTCACTGAAACTCATTTGAATCATGTTGCGTCTTTTTATTTTCAGATAAAGTATCCATAGCCCAAAGTAGCAGTATAAGTTTATTTTCTTCAAAGGAACAAGAGTATGAGCAAAGAGCACAGTTACTCAAACGACTCGCCTTTGTTATTTTGTGTAGTGAAACAGACCAGTATCATAAATACATGCCTGAAATTCAAGGTAGGTTTTTCGATTAAAAGTGCAGTCACAACTTTTGATGTAATATTTTGAATATGATCTCTGTTTGCAGAGAGATTGGCTGACAGTCTCCGGTTGCCTCAGACAATACCTTCAATTCAAGCTCAAGTATTTTTGTGTTTCCGAGTGTTGTTGCTCCGCATGTCTCCGCAACATGCAACGTCGTTGTGGCCAGTCATCGTTAGCGAACTGGTTCAAGTTTTCTTAAACATCGAACAGGAATTATCCACGGACACAGAAGAATTCAGGTACAGATGATTAAAAAACCCGTTGTTTGCGTATCTGGCTAAATTGCTAGTGGATTAAGATCATGAAAATGTTCAATCTAATTCAATGTTACATTTTTTTATCAACTAACTTTTTTTTTTGGTATAAAATATTGATTGAATATTTTCCGATGCTAACTCAATAGATGTAGCGTCAGCTGTCAATTAAAATGTAACATTTGTTTCTTCTGTCAATTTCATGCTATTTACGGTCCCATAATTATTTGAATTTGGTGTTGGGATATCCAGTCGTCAGAGCAGGTAATTTCATCTGTAATGTACTTTGTCTGAGCAAATCTTGGCATTCAAGCTAAAATTTTTTACATGTAATTTCCTGTTACTACTAGATAAGCTTGTATGATTCATTGCATTTTTTCCACTCTCACTCCTTCATTTATAATTATGTTCTATTTTCTATTCTTACTTATTCTTATATTATTATCTATTCTACTTTATCCATTCAAATTGTCATTAAAAACTTTATGAACTTCAATTTATACTAATGACCAAATTTATTATTGTTCTATCTTGAACTTATTAATTTAAAATTCTAATTCTAATTAAATTAGTTTGACAAAGAATAATTAAATCTGAATTAATTTTTAACTTGATTTCATGTTCAAATTTGCAAGAATACAAAATAATTTTAATTCCTATTTATATTGTAATAGTTCTCATATAAAAGTGATGTCATCGTTGGACTCATCCTGGGCATCCAATGGAAGCAACGGTTTGCAAGCTCACGGCCATCCACACTGGCTGCAGTTACAACTTGCAGCTGCCAAACTTTTGGATCTTGCCCTCTTGTTACCAGCTCACAGATTACCACAATTTCAAATGTAAAAACATATTTCATCACCCATATCTCTAAATCTTTTTTTTTTGTACCATTTCATTGTTGATAAATATAATTAAATATTTTACCCAGGTATAAATGGGCTTTTGTTGGAGATGCTGCAGCAAACGGCGGAGATAACAATAATTTATCCAGTGACTTTGTACCACACGTTACCAGAATAGTCAAATTGATGGAAAACAAGGTAATTAAACAAATCTTTTTTTATACAAATATAAACAAAAAGAATATTTTTCGTTAAATTTTATTTTCTGTAAAGAACGTTATACAATCTGTTTTACATGATACAATGCAAAGTAATTATTTTTGGTACATGGCGTAGTCTTCCATTAAGTCACAATGTTCTGGTAAAATACACTCCCCTGAAATCGGATCGAACACAAAATCGTCTTTGCACTGGCACCCATGCTCACAAGGATAGTAACAATCCACGATGTCCGGCTGAAAGCAGCTAAACTGACAGATACACCAGCTCCAGATGGTTTTGTCGTTGCAATTTTGTTTCTCCATCCGGTGTTTAGTATACAAATACATTCCTTTTGAAAGTTCAATCTCATCAGGGTGAAATTCAGATGGATAGTCTAAGTTGTTAATTTGTTCAAAGGGATATATTTTATTCGGATCATAGTCTGATCGTTCATTTTCTAGATAATGAAAAATTATAATCAGTTAAAAAAAATTGTCATAATAAATTATTATAAAAAAGTTATTGGATTTACCTCCACTGATCAAAATGATTAGATGCAAAATTATAAATGAAGTATACATGATCAAGAGGAACAAAAGACTGGCTGGTCATCAGTCATTCATCACTATTGAGAAGTCACGATGAAAGTAATTGGATAATTGGTTGCTCATTGAGTGATGACGAATGAAACATATCAGTTTCCGTATTTCAAATCTAATTTTGTGTGTTCTTTTTTCTTTTTTTAGTACAAGGAGACAGCAAATCCATCCCACATTCCGCCGGGAGAACTCATTTTGTTGTCAAACAATTTGAACTCCTTGCAAGATCTGCACGTATTCTTCACGATTCTCAGTTGCAAATCACGAGAAGCACACGTACCACTGAACACTGCGCAAGTTGAAACTGTCATAGAACAGGATTTCTTGGAGAAGTTGCTGAACGTTCCAGCAAGATAATGCAACGAAATTCAACAGCTCGACTTGATTCATCTGTCGTTCATCCGAGAGAAATGTCGGAGAGCTATCTGTTTTCATTCGCATAGCATTTTCATTTTATTACGTTTTTTTTCTTTTTTATTTGAAGGCTTTTGTTATTTTTATATTTTACGCAAAACATGCGAACTGAAATAATCCTTAACATCTGTTATTGACGAATGTTATTTATTACGTGTACATAACTGATAGATCATTTTTTATGGTATAAATTAGTAACGGTCGTTTTAATTAGTGAGACTGTTGTAATAAGATGAAAAGAGATCGCTGGTCGTGTCATTGTGTTCGATGATACTGTGTAACAACGTGATTGATATGTTTGTTTCGTTGTTTACTTTCGATACATTGGCAGCATTTTTAAATGAACTATAATCAAGGCATCATTTACGGATATTACGAATTGAAATTCTATAATAATGTTGATAATATTTTTATACATTAAAAAATGACTATGGACTTCCTTACATGATAAATAAAAGAATTTGATGACAGTTCCAGTTAATTGTTCGATTTACACGATCATGGTGAACATTGCTGCGATTGTATAGTGTTTTTATTGTTAAACAAAAAAAGATGTGATGACAAAAAAGTTTCAGTGATATATATTATGAGTTTTTTTTTCAAATTTTTGTTTCTGTTGTGATGTTTGTGCTTTAGTTTGAAAATAATTCATTAGTTTTTATAATACACCGCACAAAAATTTGTTTTAAAATTAAAATCTTTCAATGAGATTCAGTTGTTGATTATATAAATAAGTGATTATAACAACATGTTTGCTAAAAAATAAGAGAATACAATTTGTATCTTGTCAATTCATCTTATTTCAATTTCAATTAAAATCGCACTAAGTCGATTATTACAAAATACATCGTACTGTTTTTTGATACTCATCATTTCAGTAAAGCATTAATTACTGAACGATTTGAGCGGATAATATTCCGAATAATTTTGAATGTGTTTTTCCATCGCCTTCATTTGACGTCTGTAAAATAAAAAACATCATTGTGAATAAACTTTTATTTTACGAAAAGTGCTTACAACTATTTTATATCTACGTTATAACATATCAAGATTATATGTGTTATATACCAAGTCATAAAAAATAAAATTTACGTTGACAAATGAATGGAGATTCTTTTCATTTTGATACTTACGATATATGATCGGGGACATCTTTGTAAACGTCACTAAACATTTCTCTCCAGTTAGGTTTCAATTTTTTCTCAGCAGCACTGAAAGCGGTCAAAATTTCTTTTTTCTTCGATTGCTTCAAAGTAATTTCTTCTTCATCGGTCCAAATGTTCAGTCGTTGCAAATAATTTTTCAGTCTCAAAACTGGCGAATGCGCATTCCAAATAATGATCTCGTCGCTCTTTCTATAAGATGTGCTGTCGTCAGATGTGCTGTGATGTCCGGCCCTAAGAGAGACTCTCATTTAGATGATTTTACTTTGCAATTTTCAAAAATACAAATCCATACAATTTTACCTGTAAGACATAGCTTCTATCAACACCGGTTTTTTGTTCTCTAAACAGTATTTGCGAGCTTGTTGCGTCGCATGGTACATTGCTAGAATATCGTTTCCATCGACACGAGTTGTTGCTATTCCATAAGAAGGACCTCTCGCTGCGACACCGTCACCTTTGTATTGTTCAAACGATGGGGTTGATATAGCATACCCATTATTACGACTAAAAGTATAGTAATAAAATTGTAAGTATAAAATAACGAATTATTCTTAGTTTCTTATTAATACAAATAATGATCATACAATTTACAATATTACGAACATACCAGATAAATATTACTGGACAATCTAAAGTCGCTGCAAAATTGAAACCTGCATGTGCATCCCCTTCACTTGAGGCTCCCTCGCCAAAATAGCAAATCACACAAGAATTTTCAGCTTTCATTTTTTTTGCATAGGCAGCTCCCACAGCTGTTAAAAAAAATAATAAATTCGCATACGCGCAAAGATATATACCTAGACTTTTGAAATTATTTTGAAATCACTCAACTTGAGGCATCTGAGTAGTTAGTGGAGAGGATATCGTACAAAAATTAAGTTTTTTTGATCCATAGTGAACGGGCATCTGCCTCCCTTTGCCAATATCGTCACAGTTGCCATAACATTGGTCCATAAATTCTATTGTCTTGTAGCCTCTCCATAACAGTATCCCTAAAACAATCAAAAAGGCGACTCTTGAATCGAAAATAAGGCTTTTTAAACAATAATAAAATAATTAAAATTTGAATTAAGATTAAAATTAATTTCATACCAGCTTCTCGATACTGAGCATAAATAATGTCTTCGGGATCCAATGCAGCAGCCGATCCGATCTGAATGGCCTCTTCGCCTGAATTGGTCATGTAAAAGGAAATGCGCCCTTGTCTCTGAGATTCGTACAAAATTGAGTCCATGATTGTCAGAGTCACCATGTTGATATACATCTTTTTCAAAATGTTTTCGTCCAACTGTCAAAAAGTCAAAAAATTTATTTAATAAAAAAATCAAAATCAAAATGGAAACAGGGACAGTTGGGATAAATTGTGATATGTGGAGGTAATATGTGCCAAGACTGAAATTAATTTTTCACATTTATTTCAATTTTGTTTTCTTAAACTCATTTAATTATTTTAGTCTTTAATACGAGTGTCACAATTACTCCAATCGTTCATAACATGTTTATAATAGAAAAATTAAATTATAAAACCTTGAGATCTTCGTATTTGGTGTCATCTTCGGACATTATTGTGTAAATCGGGAACGGTTCATAGGAATCTCTGTTTTTAAATTCAAGCTGAGTTGTAAATTTGTTCTCTATTCCCATATATTTTGGCTTCGGCGTAGCAGTTGAAAGATGTTTTTTCTAAAACGATTTTTCTATCAGTATTATCGGACACAAATAATCTGTGAATTAATAAAAATATACTTGCCAGAATTTGTTGCATAAAGTACGACTTAGTTATCACGTTTGACAAATATTTAGTAGCCATTTCGTTGGAATTCACAGTTTTGTCTTTTTAATTGTATTCGTTTCCCGGACTTTGTAGTACGCTTAAGCTTGAGCGCGTTAATGGTGACTACTATTTGCATATGATAATTTTCCAGTAAACTAAATCTTATCGTGTTCTAGATGAGTTGTGTAGTTGGTCGAAAGATAAGATTAAAGAGATTCAACAATTGATTGAAAATCAATTTGTCAAAAATTGTAAACTGTTGTCTTATTTATTAAGGCATCGGGTTTGATGAAAAAAATTGTATTTGCGAGAATGATTCAATTAGCATATTGAATGCGTGCTCACTTATTATTTTCTGACGTAAATGAAACTTTCATGCAGATAACAGCAACATTCGATAACAGTTCAGAATATAATTCGATTTCGTAATATCCTACTGTGATTACATTATGATTACATATTTGTTTTTGTAATATCAAAAAACAAAAGCTGGCTTTACAAATATATTTTATTTTTAAAATCTCAAAAATACAATATTTCGCTATACATTTTACGTTACAAACTTGCAACTCAGAGCTGTAAAAATGAAGTCATAGAGAAGTACTTGCTCGTCTATAGTTACACACGCAGTTGTGCAAAATCAGGAACGATCTAAGCGCCGCCTAGGAGTGTCAAGAAACGAGGGATGCTAGTATTTTACATTATTTCGTAAACAACCTGGTACCACTATTTCACGCTCTCATATTCGGCATCAGCTCTAACTTGGCGTGCAGTTCAACGGATGCTCGCGAACCTGCAGATCTTCGGAGTCAGCAGACCCTCTTTCGTTCACGCGAAATCCTTGAGGTGGAAACCGGAAGCCCATGTTCATCAGCATCAACTCAAATGGATCACTGTTCATACGATACTGATTTGCTAACGCCGCGTCGTCCAGGTTCTGAATCTCTCTATCGTTCACTGCTCCGTTCTGAAATGAAATGAATTCGATTTAATTTCAAATTTGATTCAACTTCTATGATACAACGCGTTCAAGTGAATTTTCAAAGTGATTTTAACTACTTCTGGCAAAGGACTCCACAGTCGAATCACAGACTCAATTCCACTAGTGGCCAGAAGACACGTAGACGGATGCGGTTGAAGGCAGTTAACGATCCTATCATCACCTCGCAACACTCGCACAATATTTGTCGTGTCTCTCTCCCATATGAAAAATGATCCATCATCTGACCCAGCGACTATGTATTGTCCATCACTAAAAGCAATATATCAATTCATATTTTTAATTGATATTAGAAAAATTCGCAGTACTTGTATCATTTGATTTACATACTTTCCGAAAAAGTTTGCTTCTTTTATATCAGTTGTTGTATTGCAATGGCCACAAAACCTCATTTTGTAATCCATTGTATTATTACGCCAGTGCGTTTCATATTCAGAGCTCGAGTAAGACACATCCTTACCGGAATCTAAAAAAAGGTACACTAAATTGAAAAAAATAATGTTTCTGTCTTTTTATAGTAATTCAGTTTAATTCCTTTGCAATACTGAAAATAATATTATTTGAATACTGCAAAGGAACGAAAAAAAATTTTTATTAGATTTGTTTGAAGTATGAAGTTTCAATTGACACTAACTACTGCAAGCTTTTTTGATATCCTTTTTTAACGCTTTAAATGAAGAATTTGTCGAGTAGTCTGGAAACTTTTCTTGGAAGTACTCGATTACTTTCAAAGCCTCGTGTGCGCGGTTCAAGTCGTGTAAACATCTAGCCACTCTGAATAATGCTTTGACATGATCCGGATCCAGAAGTAAAGCAACTTGACAGTCTCGTAGAGCAGCATACATGTCTCCCTTCCTGCAAGAGTGAAAATTATTAATATAAGAACTTATAGATTATTATATTTTATTTTTTTTTAATGGGACTCACCAATCTCTCTTCATGTATGCTGCTGCTCTGTTCGCATAAAGAATCGATGAGGTAGGACACAGACAAATGGCTTTGTTATACAAAACGATAGCTAAATTGTATTTTTTAAGGTCGAAACAATCATTTGCCTGCAAAGAAATAGATGCGATATATTGTACAAGTTTTTTTTTTATTTTTAAATATCAAATGATACCTACATGCTGTTTAAGTTCTTCAACTTTTTTTGGCAACACAACCACATTCATCGACGCGTAATCTTTTTTCAAGTCAAACTCATGATCACCTATGCAGTATTTGTTGTTCCCAGAATCTGCAAATTTTACAGGTATATTTCATAGTTCTAACTTCTTCCAAAATCGAAATTTTAATTGTTTTCACCTGCGCAGTCTTGTCTTGAGGAAGATATCAACATTCTACAATGATTTTGTTTGTTGATATCAAAAAGATAAATTTGTTCCCCACCCATGTTCACCAAAAGCTCATTACCATCCGCGCTAAAAGTAAGATAAGTTGTCGTTAAGCTCCGTGTTTGATCACGCAGGTGACCTATTGAACAAAACCAACACTTTATTTTCAATTTCAAAAATAAGCAATATCATCAGAATACTAAAAAAAATCCAACCGGCTATGAAATACTGCGCACAGTCCAGAGGAATGTTGTTATCAGGATCGCCTTCGGCCTCCGATGACCCTGAGTCTCCCCGGATCCAGCCGGCATACATAAATGGCAACTGTAAAAATATAAAAATTGCATTAACAAAAATGTGATGAGATTGATTCTCAGCATGGCCCTAGAAAGATTGAACAACGAAATGAACAAGATAGTCACCTTCGAAACTGTAAACTGAAATAGAAAGTCAGAAAAATCAAATTTAATATCTGTAAGCTCTTGAATTTTTAAAACCAATCATATTTGAACAAATAATAAATATTGACTGATAATAAAAATTAAAATAACCTTCGACAACTTGATCATCCTGCGGTCATACATGCGGATATAGGCGTCATTAGCGCCCACAGCAACGAGCTCCGGTCGGCGTGGGTTGATCGCCAAGCATTTGGCTTCAACGTAACGGCCTATATGATTCGTCAGGTTGATCAACACGTTGGGATTATCATTGTCCCGACAAACATGTGGCATCCGCAGATCAAACTGCAATACGAGGCCGTCTTCAGCCGCGCTCCAGAACGTGTCAGGCGTATTAGGCGCTGTCGCTATTCTTTTCACGCGATTGTAGTGGCAATCGCAAACTAACTTTGTATCTGATAACGTGATGTCATAAAAAAAAAAAAAAAAAAAAAAAAAAAAAAAAAAAAAAAAAAAAAAAAAAAAAAAAAAAAAAAAAAAAAAAAAAAAAAAAAAACGCAGATTAGTATGATCAAAATTTATCTCAACATTTCAAAGTTTTCTCATTTAACAATTGAGAAAGATACAATAGTTAGGCATAATACAAACTTTGACAGTAAAAATATTTCCAGTGTGTCCTGTAGGAAGTACAAGCTTCTTTTCATATTTAAAAGGGTTCCACAAGATGATACTCCAGTCATCCGATGCAGATGCAAGAATTCTAAAAAAAGAAAAGATTTTTTTAATCATAAATGTATGCAAAAAATTGACGATTTACTTACTCTCCATTTTCATTCCATTCGAGACAATTTACACAGCCGGTATGACCTTGCAACTCAGTTTCAAGACCAAGTCTGGATATGAAACTTTCTGTAACTTGTAATTTTTTCGAAACGGATTGAGCTGCTGATTCCTAAAAAAATCATCGTTAAAAATTCAAACGAATAAAATGAATCATATGAATATTTTTGCTTTTATTTTTGGATCTCATTTTAAGTTTTTTTATCAAATGAAACTTGCTTGTAACTCCCTTCTTCTCAAAAGATCCAACATTCTTGGATCCTGTTCCTTTTTGCTCCAAAAAATGTCCATGATTTATCACATTAATTTGACCTCACAAGAATACACGTTTGCGACTTGAAACGTCGAACTTCGCTAGGCTATACCTGAGAACGAACAGCTGTGCTGTACTTATAGATCAGCATTATAAATGCACCTGCATTAGACAAACAATAATAAAATTATTGTCACTGAAATTCTTAAAAATGTAAACTAAAATATGTAAACTCAAAAGTGGACAAGAAATGTCAACAACAATATCGATGACAGTTATAAAAACAAGCTTTCATAACAAAACGCATGGCCATTAGTATTCAAGTTTTATTTATCTTGAGATTACAAATTTTTTTAAATGATGAAATGGATTTTCAAATTCGCAAGAAAATAGGTTGATTGACAAAAATACTCACCGTGACATAAATATTAATAATTGACAACTTGCAATTTCAGCATAGACTGCTCGTTTGCTCAGGTTTCGCGTCACTCATCGCGGACATTTGGTTTGGGTTTATTTGACATAATGCACGCCGATTCGCGACACATCTCGCAATCTTTAGGTATCCTTGTCAAGTACGATTTCTCCGTTGAACTCGCGTAACGAAAACACTCCTTTGCACGCACACACACTTGGTTTTCAGTTGCGACGCGAAGTTGTCTGAGTAAATACAAAAACTGGAGTGACGTTAGTTGAAAATGAACAATTTCGCGCGGGAAACTCGAAAAAATTGCAACTTACTCTGAGGACAAATCTGAAAATGTTAAAAAAAAACAGACTTTTACATTGATTAGGTAAAGTAAATATGTATGGAAACAATACAAATTTGAACAATTTACAAATGATTTTTAAGTTATCGAGTTGGCAGCAGTGATTATTTTAAAGTCGCAGTCAGTCGAAACAAAACATTTTTGTTTTGTTTATTTTTACGGATATTACAAATTCTCGAGCATAATGTCACACTGTGCTTTCTTGGAATTTGGCATTTTCCATAATATTGCTTGATCTACTTGCTGATGTGTGACTAACTTCAGATAATTTTGACCAATCCATTCCAGTCTAAGTTCTCGCTTCGCCATCAAAATCAACAACAACATTGTTTTGATAAGATAAGACAAGAGCGAATGAAAGCCTGCTTCTTTCTCACGTCATTATGAAACTTGTGTGTAACGTCAAAGTGTCGCATCGGTTAGTCGCGGATTCATCAAAAAACCGATCTGTTAAAACAAGTCTTGCAATCAGCAGAAACTCAGTTAAAGATAACGATTTTTATATTTTGCTACAAACTTTGCAAAATAAAACAGGCACTAAATACAAGGTCGGTTATATATTTTACATTCATTTGTTAAGTACGCTTAAAGTTCATTGCTATTTTTTTGAAACGTTTTTGCATTCATTATCAGTTTCTAATTTTTGAAGCTAATTTGTTTGCTTTTTATTGACATAACCTAAAATTTTGATTATTTTACGATTAAACTGCTAAAAAACAATGCATTTAAATCCTCTTTTACTTAATTTATATTTTAAATTTCAAATGAAAAATGAATAGATGACATTGTTAAAAGTCAGTGAACTCACAAGTGGCAACAAATCGCTGCAAAATTATCCATTCATTTTTATCATCTTTCTATTTATAATTTCTTTATCTCGTTTCTATCCTTTTTGAATAATATCTCATTCATCTCAAATTGATCTTTTTCAGGTTAACGACAACGTTACACAAGTTTTTAACAAGTACATCGAAGAGGGCAAAGCGACAATTAGTTTTGTGGAACCTCCACATAACCTTGTCATTCAGTGCGATGACATAATTCAATTAAAAACTTTCTTACGAGTGCTGAAACTCGGACTCGCAAAGAAAGCGAATCTTGCTGTACTGCCGCTGTCGAATGCAGGCCCGAAAGACATCACAAATACTCTGAGCAAAGTTCAGCATAAAATTACAATCAAGGAACCGTCCAAGTACCCAACTCTAAAAGGTTTTCCTAAAGTCTGCAAAGAGCTCTATTTGGCTGGTCTGCAGCGGAGAACTTTCGACCGACAGATATTGCAGTTACAAAGTTTGCGAGTGCTGGATTTGTCAGGAAACAATTTGACAAGCCTGCCCAAGGAACTGGGTGATTTGGCATATTTGACAACACTTAATTTGGCAGGGAATTTGCTGGGAAAGGCACCTCTGACAAAATGGGCCTGGCTCGCTAGTCCTAACTTGGCCCAAAGTTTGTGCAGCTTGGATATCAGTAATAACCAAGTACGTATTGGAAAATAATTAAAAAAATGTTTTACTCCGTGTTGCAAAATACATTTTTCAAGTTAAGAATTAAACTGTAACATTGGTGGGATACAGAATTATCGACACAAACTTATCTACAAAAAGTTTCATTTTTTTATGCAGTTCCAAAGTTCAACGGTCGTAGAATTTTCGGCTGATAATCAATCTCTTTAGGCTCGAGTTATGAGTTGCAAACTAATCCATTTTTCTCCTCTCTTTTAGATTGTCGTTCTACCTCAGCAAATTGGCAATCTCGCGAAGTTGCGAAATTTGAAAGTGTCCGAAAATTTGTTACAAGCGTTGCCGCAAAGTGTTGGTCGTCTGACACGTTTGACAAACCTAGAATTGGCAGAAAACAGGTTACAGTTTCTCCCAGGGAGTATGAGACACTTAAGGCTCGATTCACTGGATATTGCAAAAAACGATTTTATACTAATGGACAATCACAACAGTCGGCAGGACTTCAATGTTCCGAGTCTCGTTGAAATTGCAGCGAGGGCTGTTATACAGTCAAGGTACATCTAATTTTTATCATTTTGAAAATATTGTGAAAAAATGTCTTGAAAATTGCATAAACAATTTAAATCTTTCGTTTTAAGGAAACATTACAATGCTAGCATCATACCACTGACATTGGTAACTTATTTAGACCATGCAAGATATTGCGTTTGCGGAGGTCCGTGTTTCGAATGCTCTGTCCACTTGCTAGTAATCTTGGACATGAGCATGATAGCTCAAAGCGTACGTTCATCCGCAAACAGTACCGCAGCCTTTGACTGCTATTTTTGTTCACCATCTTGTTTGAGAAGATATGCACCCAGAGCAGCTCTTAGGTAGATGCCTACAAGCTCTGGAGCTTGAAGGATTTTGTTAAAAGAAAATACTTCATCGTTGACGATAGACGTTTGTTTTTCAAATGTGATTTTATAAACAAGTACAAAATTAGCTCTAAGCACAATTTAATAATAAATAAATGTTATATGATTGGTACAACATGTATTTATTTATTGATGTTCAAACATACATAAATATACGACTAGAAAATTAAAAGCAAGATTTAAGGTCCGTTTTCACATGCGGCAGTCAGCAATAAATTAAAATGATTTGTATAACTTCAGAAATTTCAAAATGTTGTTCAACCGTTACTGATTACACTTGTTTATTTATTCGTTCACTTAAATTTACTTATTTTAATTAAGTTGAAATTAAATTACAATTTTTCAAGTAAAATTCGCGTTAATGTTGAGTTTCTGGAGTTATCGTATGTAAAACTCATCCTTTATAAGAAAATAATTTCACTGTCAAGATAGCAAACTTTATTACCGATCATTACAATGCCCTCTATCGATTGCTGAACACACCTAGTACTGACATCTGATTATACGGAAAAATACGTCAATTCTGTAACATAAATTCGACCGTGATTACGAGTTGTAAACTTTTGTCGGATTTTTTAAAATTGTATAATTATATTTAAAGTTATAAGCAGCCGCTCAAAATGTCATATCAATTGTACAGAAACACGACCATCGGAAGTACTTTGCAAGAAAGTCTAGACGAATTGATACAGGTTAGAACATTTTTCATTTGATTTCATCAAACACATTTGATGTTTTTCTGAAAGGTTAAAAAACTTGTGTCTAAATATTAATTTTAGCTACTTTAAACAGTCATTTCCGTGAACATTGCTTTTAGGGTTATAAAAAAAAATTATTATTAAATGCTCGTACTTTGTTTGGTGTTATCTGAAATTTAATAATGTTTATATTGTTTACATTTTAGTACGGTCAAATAACTCCTCAACTTGCGATGAAAGTTCTTCTCCAATTTGACAAAGCTATAAATACAGCTCTTGCAAATAGGGTTAAGTCGAGACTCACATTCAAGGTAAGAAAAAAAAAACATAATGAATGAATTAAACATGTCTATCGATTGTTCACTCAATTAATCGATTTTTTCTTGTTTCTTAGGCTGGTAAATTAAACACTTATCGATTTTGTGACAATGTTTGGACGTTTATGCTCAAGGATGTTGAATTTAGAGAAGTGCAAGAAGTAGCGATTGTAGATAAAGTTAAAATTGTTGCTTGTGATGGAAAGAGTAAGTATTTTTAACTCAAATCATATTCAATATTTCGAATGTTATAATCGGACAAGACGTATGACTGTGAGATATTAAACATTTGCTTCGTCTTATTTTCAGCTGTGGATGCAGATGGTGCACCAAGACGATAACACATATCTGACCCGATTTGCAAGAGATTTTTTCAATCCTTTGTCCATACCTAAGTAAAATTTAATGAGGAGCTTACCGAGATCAAGCTCGTTCCAGTTTTCAAAATTGACAATTTAAAAATCTCAGTCGGCAATATATTACGGTGTGATCGATTTCAATTATTTTTCATTTCATTCATAAAGACTGTTTGCGGCCGGCAGATCTAGTTGAATTGTCGACTAAAATATACACAATGAGGACGAAAAACAAAAACAAATTTAGAACATAAGATGCGTTTTTGATGAATTAATATAATATGGAAAAAAAATGGATATATGTGTGATGTTTTAAGTTTATGCAAAATACATATATACATTTTTTATGAAATAAAAAAAGTATTTATAATTCAGGGTGATACTAACTGTGTACGATTGTATGAAAGAAACCTGAACAAATATAAAAATGTTCGAGTATTTTTTGAGGGGCGACAGAAACGCTTGGATTACTTCGAGTGTTTGATGTCAATGCAGAGAGTAAGACAACATTTGTGTTGCGATGCGATTTTTGTACACCACATGCTGAATAAACCAAAAATTGATCCTACCTGAACAATGGAACTTAGGATACATTTATGATTAAAGATATTTGTGGAAATATAACAGATTTTATTGATAAAACTAAGCTCCCGATTCATTCATCATCCTAAAACTCAATCACATTTTTAAGTTGCGTACGACATGCCGAATTGAGATGTTGGGACGCAAGATTGCTCTCACTTTCACCTTTGTGGTGATTCAAAAAGATACCATAGTCGGCCTTCCCCTGCCATTAGTCTAAATAGAAAGAGGCTTTCCCTTTCGTCGCATCAAATGATCGCACTCATAGCTTTCGCTAATCATTGTTCAATCAAGGTTGATTACAGGTGCTAAGTCCACCGAAACTTTTCTTCCAAGCCATTTTCTTCTCCTCAACAATAATGTGTCTAAAGTGATGAATAACAAACCGATGTCGCAAAATATGCGGTACATTTTTACTATCGTACATTTTTAAACTGAAAGGTAAGCAAACATTTTCTAATTACTTTTTTATAATCATAGTTTATTGATTACGCACTTGATTTTACATTAAATCCTTCTGTACCACAAATGCTCACGTTACTTCAATCAGTTTGTTTTTTAATGTTAACAGATGTTATTGGTTTTCTAAAATTTATAAAGAGGATGAAAATGGAATGATGATATTTGTTTTTCAGGACCAAAATTGAAAGAGTGGAAGGAATGAAATTTGGAGTATGCTGCAGTATTGGGTCTGCGGGTTTATACAGCGTGGCTTAGAGATCTGAAAGGAAGTATGGAAGGAGAGACAGTTACCTTTCTCCGGAGATGTTGTAGCGCGAATCATCGAGCATGTCGAGACCACCACCTTCATGGGCCTTCAATCTCTCACTGCAACTGAGTCAATCAGTTAGATGAAAAGGCTGCGAGAGCAGAGAGGCCGTGTTAAGAAAGAAAACAAGATTTCCAAAAAGTGTCGCAACTTGTTTTTCGTTGTTTGGGGAATGAAAGTGGCCACGCTGCAACTCGCGAGGGATCGTTGAATTTCTGTCACACGAAATGCCGGCCCACGGAGATTTCATTAACGAATGTTCGGCGGATCTGCCACATCGCCGTCGTACACCTGAAGGTATTAATAGAAACAAAAAAAATACAATAATAAAGCTCAAACTAGAGCCAAGTGAAATTTCTAAAATGTGTTAGATAAGTTTGTTTTCCAGTACATATTAGAAAGTTTATATTTTGCAAATCATCAAACCAGATTGACATACATGAAGTTGAACTTCTTTTTATTTTAAAAGAAATTTGCTTTTTATATCTAAAGTTAAGAAGAAAATACAAAAAAGCACAATATTTATTAGACCATTGAATTGGAAACTACTATAAAAAATTTGTTTGATTGGCGATTGAATTTTTGTTTCTGTCCACACTCTAACAAATAATTATTTATCTCATTTCAATAATTAACAATCTGCTTTAATCTGAAAAAATAACTGAACGTAAAAACAGCATACTTTTAAAAAACTGTAAAAATAAATCGTATTTAAAAAATCGTACAGAAATGTAACAACGTATACAAAATGGAACAGATTTTTATCTCAACTGAGAAAAAATATTGACGTACATGCTCATTATATAGTTTTTGTTTAGTTTGCAATCAAAATTATTTCTCCAGGTTTGTGCGTTCTCACAAAATGAAGCAGATTTTTATCATAAATGACAAAACATTTTTATTATAATAAAATGAATATTAGTTTAGTTTTGTATGTTTGGCTATTTTATTTTCATATTGTTATAAAATTTATTATTTCAAAGGCCATACTTCATTATTTTTATTATTATTTATACTTCAAATGTTCACCTCATGTAGATTTATATGTACGTCAATCATACTTTCTACTTGAGGCAAGTAGAAATACAACAAATGGAAGATTATCATGGTGCAATCTATCTTCAAATTTCTGAAAAATTAAAAACAAATTTTGGGTTCTGACAATTTGATTCTACTTGAGGTGAACTGTTATAGTAAATGTTTTTTCGGTTTGAGAAAATTCTGGAGAAAGTCCATTCTGCGTAATGAATTTTCGGATAGAGGCAAGAAGAACGTTTTAATTTTTGCAAGATACAAAGTTTTAATTGTAGCAACGATATTTCAATTTGAACCAATACTATTATTAACTTAGCATTGATTAACACTAAATAGAAACCGGTCCCTGATACAAGTTGTACATTTTTTAGATGACAATTAGATATTGCACATAGGAATATATTAAATGTCTCCTTTATAATTATGCGAATGTTTCTGGCACGATTCAAGAGCGGTTTCATCATGATGATATTTTTCTTAAGGACAAAACAATTTGAAAATTTTATATATCCTTTAAAAATGTTTAACGAACAAGAAAAAATTGTATTTATCCCAAAAGAAAATCTGCGAGTAACTACTGTTTTCCTTTTTTCTGTCAATCGTAATTATTGTTTGTAAACAATTGAATAATGAGTTTCTGTACAACTGACAATTGTAAAGTTATTAAATGAGAAAATCTTTTTAAAAAACCACAGTGAAAGTTAGTGTAAAATGTTAAATTGTAATTTCTTGAAATTAAGAGATTCCATGAGAGTTTTTTATTTTTTTTTTCTCATGAAAAACAGATATTTTTGTTGTAGTTTTTTCATTAATGGTGGCAATTTCAGAAGTGTAGAGACCTAATAAATACACAAATGAAGTAAAAAAACATATCTTCAAGATACAAGAAGAACTAATATTTGTCGAACGTGTGGTTATTTAAATTTACATAGTGGTCGTTTGACAGGTGGTACAGTAGATGATCTAATGGTTCTAATGCTTAGGCAGAGACCTTCTAATGAAAGTGCGAGTAGAAACCAAACGGCCTCGACTCACTTTCAGCATTTCGCATCAAACAACTCAATTCTAGCAATTTTACTCAATTATTTAAAGCTTAAAAATTAAATTTTATATCAAAGCAGTAATTTAAAAATTTATTTAAATAATAACAATTGTAAAATTAAAAGCATACATTTTTATGTAAAATTTTTTATAAAAATGATGTAAAAGGAAAAAAAGTTATCGATAAAAATATAATGTATGTTGAATGTCTTGTACATTTTCGTTCTTTTTGGGTACGTGTGAATTTTTCGAGAAAAGGAATGGTCGTTGAACATTCGGAGCAAGTAGAGAATTCACAGATGTCACTTGTTTTTGTCGTTTGGAATACGTAATACAGATGTAGGTTTATCAAAGACAGCAATCCGATACGTACTGTCATAAATACTTAAATTTGAAGCAAATAATTTTGGTAATAAAAGTTGAACATGATAAAAGTGAAAACAAAAATTAAATTAGAATTGAAAAGTTTGAATAATTTTAGATGTGGTGAACGAGCGTCTACAGGTGTTAATGACCGAAGGCAAAGCAGTCTATGCGGATGATGATGTCGACACGATGGTGCTACCGCCCTACTACGACGCTCAAAAATTCGAAACAGGACAAAAAGTTTTTGCAAATAATGTGTTCGCGATGATGATAGCCAAACTATCTGGACTGCTAGTTTTATTAGCCCTGCCGACTATTCTGGATATCTTAATTTTTACACGACAGAGTGGGACTCCCTGTGCCGCATTTCGTCGATACGTCTCAACTATTCTTCACACGTTCGTTTGGTACGAGAACGATCCAGACAAGCAAAATAAGTAAGGGGCTAATTAAATAAGTTGTCAAATAATTTTGCTTACAAGAACTGTTGGACTTATCTTTTAGAATTAACTGTTTTTTTTGGTCAGTTTTTTTCGTTCGTTGAAGAATGTGCGAAGAAAACATTGTATAGCATCGAAAAGATGTTCCCAAGCAGGTTTGCCTCGCATTACACAGTGGGATATGGCGCTTACCCAATTTGGTTTTATTGGATTTACTTTATTGAGCAACAAGCAGTTGGGAATTGTCATCTCGAAAGAGGAAGAAGAAGGTCTAGTACATTTTTGGCGAGTTGTTGGGTATCTTCTTGGAACTAAAGACAAGTAAATAAGTCTGAGCATCATCATAGTTCATTTTGTCATTTTATGTTGTTTCAACACTTTAAAATTTGTCTTTGCTTCTAGGTTCAACCTTTGCAGCGCTTCTTCGGAGGAATGCAAAATCATGTGCCGGAGATTGTTGGAAGAAATTTTTATACCATCGTTTAAAGTGGAAAACCCGAATTTCAAAGAGATGGGCCGTGTTTTGTTGGAAGGATTGTGGCCCGTTACTCCTTTCTTGGATACCGAAGCTTACACAACATTTACCATGCAACTGTCTTTATCTGCAACGGCCAACAATAATCATTCGTTGGTTATAGGTAAAGAGTGTCTATTGTACCACAAGGACAAACTTGTCGTTAAATTTTACACGCTTTGGTTAAATTGACACTTCAACGTAACTATATTATCCCCATTGTGCGATGTTAACTTCAAATTTCATATTTTTCGCAGATACGTCATCCTTGCCTTTGTACAGCAAATTTTTACTCAACTTACAATGGTCAGTTCACAAATACCTCCTATCAACTGAAAAATGGTTCTCGACATACTTTCGGCAATTGTTCAACTTTCTGATGAGACTGGCAATCACAATCACTGAACGTTATCCATATTTAGCTTACTATAATTGGGGTTTTAAAAATTCACAAGTCAATATATACAAATATCACTACGACTGACTCGTAGTTTGTCTGATCAATGTTCATTAATTTTTTTTATCCAAAGATTTAATTTATTCAATCATGAATAATTGTTAAAAATCAAATAGTTACTACTTTATGTGTGATGAATTTAGATACAATTTTTAAAAGTCCAAAATTCATGAATTATTTGATACTAATTTTTTTTTTCATCAAAGAATTGCTCAATCATATTAGCGATTTTGAAATATAATGGTGACAATGTACTTATGAACAATGTTTATGTATTTTTGATATTACGTCGGTGAATAATTTGCTAGAAACAATTTATTCTTAATTTAACAGTCATCGTTTTAAGAACATAAAGTAGATGATAGAGTTAATCGATATTTTATGCTGGTATACTCAACAATGTTAAATGCAATTTACAGGGTGTTTTGATATTGTACAATAATTTATTGATTTTAATTAAACAAAGAAAATCAATAACTTTTCAAATGTCAGGGTATAATACGTTACTTTACTCTGCATTTTTGTACATCACATTGTTATTTTAATGTTAAATTGTAAATATATCTGTTTCTTATCTTGTCAATGTGATTTCTCATCTTTTGTTTTAGTTTTGAACTATTCATTATATTATTTTCGTACGCATTCTCTGATTTGAGTCATTGTTAAGCATGTCCGTAGAAAAAAACTTTCTAGTCATACATACTTATCATTACTAAGGTACATGTAATAAATGACGAGAAAGTTTTCTCTAAAACATACTGTAGAACAAAATGAAAGAACTAAATTAGACAAATGAACAGAAATAAATTTGGTTTATATATTTTTTCGTTCTTTGGAATGAAAAACAAAGTTTATAAAAATTATGAAAGATGATTTAATGATCACATTATACCTATATTACATCAGATAAGAACTATAAAAATAGTAAGTTTTATTAAATACATATCATTTTGTACGTAACATATTTTGCTTCTGTCACAAAATATTGAACAATACAGATATTTGCTATACATCATATATACACAGAGGGATAAAAAAGTTCAAGAACGATCTAACAGCTCTTAAAATATCTATCAATTGAGGGAAGAAAAAAAAATACATAGTCGAGATGTTTTGCTCTCTATAAAATATTAGCTACGTATTTTGTCTTCTTCTCCCTCAGTTGATGGGTGTGTTGAAAAATGAAAAAAAAAAAAACTTTTTTGCCGCCCTGTACATAAGTTACACGTTAAATATAAAATATACATATAAAATAATACACCTCTGCTAGTGAAATAATTTGTATCTAAAAATGTCAATTTCAAATCCAAAAATATAATTTCATTTGGATAATCATTGTATGACAATTTGAACAATCTAATGCAAAATAAATTCAAATAAAAGTTAATCACTGATTTTTTTATAACATGATACAAATTCAATTTGCGAAATATATATATCTTTATTGGAAAGATCAAAACATGGCTGTTTTAAGAGATCAGTTCATGTCTGACAATCAGTCTCAGACAATTGTAACGAAATTCTCAAAAATATGATCACATTATGCTGGCACATCTTTCTCTTTTAAAGGCACGTTGGATTCGTCTTTTGGAGACGTTTCAGATGCCCTTCTTTTATTTGACAAGTCGTTCCAATGTTGTATCTCACCGCTACCGAAGATGAAAAATATACTTGCTCCGGTGCAGTAAATTATAGCGAGAATCCAGAATATGATACTCCAGCTGGAGTAACGTTGATTATTATAAGTCAAAGTTCCAACCATAACACTACTCAGGTAACCGCCGATTGAACTGAAAGTGTTCGCGATGCCAAATATGGTGCCTGAAAAGTTCGGCGCTATGTCCAGGCCGTTTCCGAGGTAACCAGGCGACACTGCTCCATTAATTGTCAGAGCAAGAGTAAAAATAAATACTGAAATTGTGCGATCGCAGCCGAAGTATGCTTGTACTATCATTAACATTCCAGGACTCATCTCAGCTGCAATAAAAGCCAATTTTTATATTCAGTTGCAAAATTTTCATATCATTCTCAATAAAAATTGCTATTCATCAGAAGAAGAAAAAAAAAAAGATTGGAGTGTAATTTTTGCAAATGATTATACTGAAGATAACAAGTATCATTAAAATCATTACAAAATCTTGTTATAACAACTTTTTTTTTCTTTACGTACTTCCTGTTTTTGGATTGCAAAATTGCAAACGGATTGGAATTGAAAGTGGAATTTCAGTTGAACTTACCAAAGAGAGTGAAATATTTTCGTATATGAGTTACTGATAATTTATTCGAGCGTCGTAAGTAATCGCCGAAGATTGATGTGGCGAGAGCAAACAAATATTTTCCCAAGTAAGGAAGTGACGAGAGAAGTCCGTTCTGAAAGAGAGAGATTTCAGATTAGTTGAAATCGGTGTCTCGATTATACAATTGTTTAGTCTTTCTTACGGACCTCTTTGATATTAAAATGTAAAATGTATTTCATATAAGTTGGCAACTGATGCACCACCGTGAAGTAACCGAAAACACTGCAGGCATGGGTTATCACAATGGCCCAGACTGGGGCCGAGGTAATGATACATTTCCAAGGTACTGGCAGTCTCTGCAAAGTTGGAATTGTCGATAAACCGTATTCATTGTTAAGTAGATTAAAATATAAAACAAAAAATAACATGCAAATTGTAATGAAATGATATACTTTTTTAGCGATAGTATTTCCTATGCTATCTTCGATGAAATTTCTTTCCTCCTCGGATATTCTAGGATGTTGAGCCGGAGAGTCATAAACGAGGACAAACCACGCTATACTCCAAACCAATCCAACTACACCAGTTACATAAAAAACGGATTCCCAACCGAAAGACGCAATGAGATAACCGCTAACTGGCATTGTAATAGCCGCTCCTAACGACGATGCTGTGGAAAAAAAATTGAACTCCATGTCATTTCAATTAATTCGATTGGCGCATTCTTTTTATTTGTCATCAAATAGTCAATGAAGAAACAAGAACGCAATTTCCATCATAATTGATCTTTTTTTGTTAATTCTTTATCCAGTGCAAAAATGTGTGAAATGTAATTTTCCGAAGTAATGAACATAATCGAGCTGCAAATAAATTCTGTTATTTGAATGGCAGATCCGCTTCATTAACTCGGTTTTATAATTTGTTAAATATGGTAAGATGATTGATGGAAAAAAAAATTAAAACATGAAGAAAAAATCAAACGCATGTGAAGGAGTTGAAAAAAAAAATGAATTTGATATGAAATTTGGAAATGGAGCAAGGTGACGGTTAGCGGATCAAGGAGCGATTATTACTCGTCCGACCTTAAGTTGAGAAATACAATCTATCTAACGTTTATTGGCGTCGAAAAGAAAAAATGATCTCGCACCTTGAATGGTTGTATACGAATGATAAATAATAATTTCGAATTAATAAGGTAGGTTGATGAAAGGGGGTAAAAAGTGAATTATAATATTCGATGCATTTTACGTCGGGATGTTAATTTAACGACCAAGTAGTTATTCATGAAATTACACTTTAAAGCCAATAATTAGCAGGTGGCTGTGCAATTTGCAAGTAATAAGATCAGATTGAAATAAAACGTTTTTTTAGATTCAACCCCGACAATTTTGTGGCATTCAAGTGCTCTTCTCGTAATTTGTTGTGAGTTTATTGTAAGTCGTTGAGTAGAAGGACGTGGCTGAGAGGCAATCAATCTATTCTCACCCATCATGTTGGACACGAATTTGCTGCGTTCGTTCGGAGGAATCCAGTGCGCGGTCATTGGTTGTATAGCTGGCCACGTTGCACCCTAGAGAATGTATTATCACGAGTTAATTTGATCATCATACAAAATTTTGATTTATCAGCATTATTATTTTTATTTTATTCATTTACCAGCATGAGACCTAAAATAGCTCTGAGAATAACGACCGCGATGTAGCCCCATGATGAGGCAACTGGTGTGAGAAAAGTTATAATGCTAGATACTAGCATACTATATCCAAAAACTTTTTTTGCCCCGATAACTTCAGCTAGTCGACCGCCTGGAAGCTCCGTAAATACGTATCCCCAGAAAAAACTTCCAAGGATGAGATTTTGTTCGAATTCATTCCAAGGGTACCTTGTCTGTTCTATAGGCTGATTATCTTTTATTACCACGCTATCTTCTTTGCCTTTTTCCTGAAAAATGACAAAAGTAAATACCAAAAAAGTACGAAAAATCATCTCAACTTGAAGATAAATTTAAACTCGAAGGGAAAAAAAGGTTAATTTTCGAACATTTTTTTTTAACTGGCGGTGAAAATAATACCTTCCAGCTGTGACGATAATAATTACGATCATGACTGGTGCATAAATATTCTTTAACACTTTGATCTAACTTTTGTACTTACAAATGAGCTACAGTCTACAAATATAATTCATTCTTCGAGACTTAATGAGTCATTATTCGTTTGTTCCGTTTGTCTCGCGAGACAATTTTTTTTATTAGGAAAAAAATCACATTTCAACGCTATAATATTCTTTTTTTTTGTTTATAATTTTTAAACCTTTAGATAACTAGTTAAACTTTTTTTTTATCTGATTAGCAATATTTTCCACGATTTCATAGGCGCCTTTAATTGAGTGTCTGCAAAAATCAGTTCAATTTGCACACATTCAAAAGTTGCACAATTCAAATAAATTTTTTTTTGCGGCAATTTGTTTGAACGAACCTATTCATAGTTTTATGATAAGATTAATGATCAACCATGAGCACAGATTAATGGGATCTATCAATAACACAATTTTTTCTTAATTAACATACAATTTGTATTTTGTATTTATGCACACAATTATATATTTCATTTCAATATTTTTTTTTATTTCAAATAATGAAACAAAAAGAAAATATCAAAATATGTAATAGAATTTTTTTTTGAATAAAAACTGTTCAAAAAAAAGGAATCTTCTTTTTCTTCGAGTAAAATTTGATTAAAAGGTGGAATTTGTTTTCTTACATTGTGAAAAAGGTGGGGTAACTCTAGATTTTCATCTCGGGAATGGTTTTTAGCTTGGGCAGCGTATCCTTGGGAGCAATCACTGTCATTGTGACTGATGGTGTTTTGACTGATGTTAGTTGGCACTACCATAGCAACGATGGCGATGGTGAGATTGACGCGTAACATGTAATTGAACATGAAGCCCAAAATGACCATGATGTTGAGTACCTGGCGACATGATAGAGCACCTGCAATCAAACAAAAATATTGTCCACATTTAACATCCACAAACGTCGATGCGAAAAATCCAAGGCCTGCATTGATAACAAACAGAACAATTAATCTCGAAAATTAATTGGCTAACTCATGACGTGTGTTTTGCTCTATCCACAATTCAAGTCGAACAAATTGTTTTTAAATAAACGATATGATGCAGAAGGTTGATGAGGTGCGAGTTCAATTGATAACAAGCATACGTGCATTTTTAAATTATAAATAATTGATTACAGGAAAGCTGAAAAAATAACTTCACAGTATACATTCTTTTGCACACATTCTACACAGGGTTCGAATTTTTAGGTCAAATTATTTTGTATCACTATTTGTACTATCTTTGTTGTTCAATATTTTTATTTGAACTTTTAATACAAATTTTTATGTTTCTTTTAAATTTGTTTTAAATATATTTTTAGCTGTATTACGTTTTTTTTTATTTTAAGAAAAAACATTGAATTTGGGATATTATGTAAGGTCATCACTTCCGTTAATTTTCATACCGGACAGTGTCTGAAAATTGGTAAACAACAAATTGATATCGTAACATAGGATTGTTTGGTGGATCAAAGCCAATGCCATTTGCTTACGTAATGCGAATTGCTGTATACCGCATTACTAAACGTGAAGGCATTCAACAAACTGCAATTAACAAAAATGGCAATTGACAACTTTTTCAACTAGATATAATAAATCAACTTTTAATACATTTTTTTTCTCTCGATTCATTATAATTTAAAATTGTTTTCATAAATAATTGTTATTAATTCGTAAAAACTATTGATTTTTGTTACAGTTTTTGGATTTGTAACTTATTAGGTATATTACAGAATAAAACAAAACGGAAAACATGAAAATGAAAGGAAATATTAATTTCGGTCAAATATATACAGGACAGAGTGGGAAATTTTTACAGACCACTGATTCTTAGTCTGCATACATAAGTTATGCAATTACAAATCAGAATTGCTTTTTTGTTACAATTGCATTAAGCGCGAACAGAGCGTTATATTATGGGACAGGGCGGATATAAAATTACATCGTGCCTCTGATGATACACTTATAATTTTATCTTCAATTTCGTAACTTTTTAAAGTTAATTTTATCACTGAAACAACATTGTAAAGCCTTCTCTATAGTAAATAATGTTATATATTTTATCACCATTCATGACTCGCTAATTTATTTTTCAAACAAAATTTGCAATACGACGAATTGAATTTTCATAATTTGAAAAGCTTTTTCGTTTCAACGGGGGGTTAAAAATTCGGACTTGACACGGTTGAGGAAAAACGTTGAAGCGCATGCCGATGGAAATCATTGAAAAAGATCGAACTTGACATAAAAATGAGCATAAACATATGAGAATGTTTGCGGCGCACATGTTATTAATTGTTAGGAAGAGTTTACGACGCCGCGAGAAATTTGTTATCAAAAAAAACCGTGAATGAAGGCCAGAAGGGAGTCAACCGATAAGTCGCGAAATTCATGAATGGACTTGGTTGTGGAAAAAAATCCGTTCGAATTTTCGATGTTATCCAATAACGATAGACATACTGGTTTTATCTAGTCAGACTAATTCTCCTCCGTTTGAATGTTACGACTCATTACTTACTAGATCCGTCTAGTTCTATAAAAAAAAATCTTTTTTTTTTTTTTCAATTTGTGAAAATCAACTTTGACTGGACATTGGAAACTTTAATGTAAAATTAAAATTAAATTTTCATCCCCCGTTTCTTATCTTTTTAACGAAAAAAAAAACTGTAAAATTAGTTGTAAAATTAAAAAGAAAGCTATTTAAAAAATTTGTTATTCAAAAATAATTTCTGTTTAGATTCTTGATCAGAAAAATATTTCACTAGAACGACTAGCTTGTTCTCAGAGGATCGAACATTCATAATCGTATAAATCACAAAGGCGACTCTTATCCGTGGCTAATTCAGTGCGGAGAATTACTTGGTTAGAAAACTAATTACCGATTAATTGTGCAAATGATGCAAGTCCTCTCGTTGTTTTGATTTCACTCGTGCGCTTTCTGCAGTGCGTATTTTATTTTTCGCTATTCCGAATGACCTGATACGAATTGCGACGCCCGCACACACAATCGAATACACAATACGTCTTATTTTAAGATTTTTTTTTCATTCAAACTTGGTATAATTCTTGCAGCGATTGACGTTCGCTGCAAATGAGGATACGAGATAATAATGCGTCTTGAGGAAAAGTACTATTTGCCACTTTTTCGCAGGCGATCTCCAATATTCTTCAATTCACCTCGTGCACGTGTAAAATAATCAAGCAATTATCTGCATAATTAGTCGAATTATTTCATTGACACTTTTTTGTTCACCAGTGAAGATAAGTTAGTTTTTTTTCATTAACCGGATAACCGATTCATCAGTATTTGTGTTTGTTGAAATATTTGCCACAATTGACGCACGTTGGTCATAAACATTTTGCTGTTCGTGTTTTGGTGTACTATGACCAATATTTTTTTATTTGCTTAGAAAATAATTGTCGATATTTTTACTGTTTCTTTATCTTTTCGAATTGTTGTTACAAACCCGGAGGATCGTAAATAAACCAATCGAATTGTGACGACATTTTCAAACCTCTGTTCACAAAATCAAAATCACTCGACAATTTTTGTTTCTTAATCGAATATTTTAAATGTTTTGTTATTTGCAATCTTTTCTTGCACGGCTTGCTGATCAATCGCGTTACACTTCCGTATAGATGAAATGGCAAAAACAATTTGTATTGTGTGTTAAAAATATTTGGCGGTGTAGTGTAATTTGGAAAATTGAGATGCAGAGGTTGAAATTAATTATATCAAATTCAAGAAAAAGTCGAGTGTTGGCTTATTGATACAATTATAAGAAATGTTGATATGTCTATTACTATATAACTCACTATTACTTAACATTCAAGTTTATCTTCATAATGATATACAACGCTTAAGAACTCAAATAATGAACATCGAAAGGGGGATGTGAACTCGAGTCAAGATTGAAATTTATTTAAGTGAGTTTGAATTCAATTTAGTTTTGAAGAGTTGAACAGTTTTTGGTTTAAAGTTTTTTTATTTAATCAGCCTCACTTCATTTGTTAAAAAATGTTGAAAAAACGAGGTCTCAAATGATCTTATCCGCTAGTTAAATATTGACGATTTTTTAAAAATAAAAGCAGAACGATAAATTGTATCTAATACTTGAACCTCGAATCTATTTTAAAATTATTTTTAACTTTTGTAACATAAATACTTTATTCACGGTAAATTGGTCTTTCAGGTTGACTAAAAGCTGAGACATTTTTCGAATTCTTTATTGCATATCTGTTTTCTTTCATTTTCATTGAAATCAAATTGTTGGGTCAGATTGCTTTTGTATTCATATCATCTGGAAATTATAATTCATCATTCAATCATCACATTCAGCATAAAAAAAACCTAATAATTTTATCGGTCATTTTTTTTAGATTTTTCATAGACTGAAACATTAAATTGAAAGAAAAAAAAAAAACACATAAAATTCTTCTTTTAAATTTCTATACTTCACCGTTTACAAAAAGATGAGAGCAATCGAACAATTATTTGTCACCTATTTGTTTCGCGACAAAACAACCTTTTGTATTCTCGTTGACGTAACTGAGCCGAAATTATTTATACCACGGCGTGACAATTGACGAAATAGCTCCTGGCTTGTAAATTTTACTTACCGCAGGGTCTCCTTGTGGAAGCCATCGTGCAGAACTTGAAAAAAAAAGTTTATATCTCTCAGAAAAAGTTATCGTTTGTTGAATTTTTCTTCCTTCCACTTGTCACCACTCGAATTATAATTATGAAACTTTTTTCACATGGTATAAAAAATAATGACTAAAAAGTGGTACAAAAATGTGAAAGAAAGTTTGATCGAGACGACAGGAGGAAAGGTACGAAAAAGGCCGAAGAGCTTGCGCGAGGTGCTTTTCGTATACGAGACCTGCTCGGTGCTAAGGTTGCGGATAAATGCGATGGTTCGGTCGGGCGTTCGGTGTAACTGGCGCGGTAGGGATTTGTGCTCGGCACACATTCAAATCCGGCATATCATAATTCGCGTGAGCGCGTCTGACTACACACGTGCAATACAATTATTCTAATACGCGGCACTATTTTTAGAACCGAACCGGCCGAAATTATCGCGACACTCGTCTAATCTGAATTACACTTTCTTTGGCATCACAACTACCCTCTGCTCTTTGCCGACGATTCTTTACAAATCATCTGCGAGGTGCACCTTTGACTTGAAATTATAGCCTGACCCCCAACTATTTGATCATTTACTGTTATTCGAAAGTCGGAAAATTCGAACCTTTCAATCACAGGTCAACAACTTCTCCCTTTTTCAAATTTCCAACAAAAATAAGCATTTTAGAATTACTTTTTGTAACAAAAGATAACATGTTTTTTATTCGATAAAAAAAAATGTATGAATGAACTTTTTCATTACAATCTGGGAAATTTTAATTTCGATATTTCGAAAGATATTTTTCGTACATTGAAAGTTTTGTGTTTAAGTCATATGTAAAAGCAAATATTTGATTAAAGTATTATTTGTCATATCACATCAGATGCGTGTAATTCACAAAGCCTAAAGTAAATTGTCAATTGATAGTCTGATTTCTTCCACGTTGTAAAACTCTATAATTTTAGTTAAAGTACATTTCGGAAGTTAACCAATTCGCGTTGAAAGTTTTATAAACGTATAAGTAATTTGCATCAGCCGAACATTTTAATTAAATAAAAAAAGTTTTGTTTGTTTATACATCTAGCCAATCGATGGATCGATTAATCAAGTGTATACAAAGCGATTGATCTAGATCATTGGCATGAAAATAGAATCCTCGCCCAAGCAACAGATTAATTCGATATCCCGTTCTGTGTAAAAACTTTGTTATCATATGGCGCTTCTAGTTATAATTCTAGAAGCACTGTATACTTTGAATGTAAATATCTAAAAGTACTAAAGCCGTCAATTTGACGTTTGTTAGGTTAAAAGAATACTTTTAACATTATAAAAGTTTCCTCATTAATAAAATTGTTATTCACAAATGACGTAAAAAAGATGGAATGAGACAAAAATCTATTGTCAGAAAAAGAAAAATTAGTTATACATTTTGATTGATCAATTGTAATACCGAGTACGATCGATTCTAGAAAAATCAAATGATTTGCATATTAATTTTCAATTACAAAACTAATTTATAATATATATAAGTTGCATTGATTATTGTTGAAAAAGTTTAGTAAATTACCAACCTCTTTATAATTGATAATTCTAATAACTTTTATGTAAATTACACTTATAAATAATGAATTAAATAAGTAAATTAGAAAAAAATTGAACTTGAAATAATAAACGATTCGTTTGTTTCTTTTGTACTTTCAGTGTAAATCAAAAGTTATAACAAATCTGGAGAAACAGTTTTATTATCAAATTTTAATATTTGTAATGTCAGAAAATAGATTCATTGTTTTTCAACTAACCTAATTATTCTACCAGAAACATAAAATGACAATTTTTCAGATAGAAACTTATAATTTAAAAAGTTGCACTAATAAATCATTCGATTGCTGTAAAATTGAAAGTGAAACGAATTTAATGCACTTTCATTTTTTTTTCTCCTCGCTAGACAGATATTTATGATTTGAGTGACTTAACATTCTACCCTGGCATTGATATAAAGAAAAGGAAGAACTTTATTAAAATTGGTGTTATAATAGTCTCCTCCACCATGGTAACAAGACCATTCAGAGAAAAAAAATTGTATATATGTAATTGTAACATTATTGTTATTTATTGTCACTTTATATTCTCATTGAACATTTAAAGCTCAGATACAATACATTTATCATTTTTTTATTCAACAAAGTTTCTTACAATATTTGTCTCTTATCAAATAAATAAATTATGAAAAATTGAATGAACAAAAATAATTTTATAGTAATTTTTATAAGTATATGTATGAAAAATCAAACATTTTTGAATCAACAGAATTTTACAAATATAATTTTAGATATTTCAGTTTCAGTTTCTTGGCATTTGTTACCTGTCAAAAAGATCTCTTCTACTTTACCAACTGTAGCGTGATGATAGCGCGTTTTCAATGAAGCGATTTCGGCGCCGCAGGTGCTGCCAATGCGAATCAAAACGCAGCGGTTCGTTTTGTTAATTCTGTCATTCTCGGTGTAATCACAAGCTTAAAAACCAACTTTTCATAGATAGTAGACTTGCAAAGTTGAAATAAATTGAACATTTTATTCGTCCGGTCATCAAAAATAAGGAAAGATGGTAAGCCGATTGTTATATTCTTCGAACAATTATTAATTTTAATATTTGAACTGAATGTTAGGTTATGTTGGAAATGCACAGTCACGATAAATATAGCTAAACAGCTCAATTTTGAATTGTTTATTTATTATTTATTTCTAACATTAGACCATTGTCCATTGTTATTACTATTTCACTTACATTTTTTGATGTATGCATATGCATTTGTACGTACTGTTTTCATTTGCAAAAAAAAAAAAGTTCAAATTCAGATTTTCAACAAATGGTAATATTTAAATTATTGTTTTTATTTTATCATCAATTCTCCATCATTTCTTTTGGAAATATTAAATGATATCATGTACTCTGCAAAAATAATTAATTCGCACTTTTGTTTCAGGCTCGCAGATATGACACGAGAACAACGATATTTTCACCAGAGGGTCGTTTGTACCAAGTGGAATATGCGATGGAGGCTATAAGTCACGCAGGTACTTGCCTCGGAATTCTAGCTAACGACGGGGTGCTGCTGGCGGCGGAGCGTCGCAACACTAACAAGCTTCTCGATGACAATGTTTTCTCTGAAAAGATATACAAACTGAATGAAGACGTCGTCTGCTCGGTGGCGGGTATTACATCCGACGCTAACGTCCTCACTAACGAGCTCAGACTCATCGGCCAGAGATACTTGCTTCAGTATGGTGAGACGATCCCCTGCGAGCAGCTCGTCTCTTGGCTCTGCGACGTCAAACAAGCCTACACGCAATATGGTGGAAAGCGACCTTTCGGGGTTTCCATCCTCTACATGGGTTGGGATCGTCATTATGGATACCAACTCTACCAGTCCGACCCGAGCGGCAATTACGGAGGTTGGAAAGCTACTTGCATCGGGCACAATTCTGCCGCTGCAGTTTCGTCCTTGAAACAGGAATACAAAGAAGGGGAAACTACCCTCGAAGATGCAAAGGCCTTAGCCATTAAAGTCATGTCTAAAACTTTGGATATGAATAAATTATCAGCTGACAAAGGTATCTAATATATGAGTTTTTTTGTTGTTATATTTTTGTGTTTCGTTAGCAAATTGTTAAATTTATCCTTTTTTGCAGTTGAAATATCCACACTGACCCGTGAAAATGGCAAGACGAAGATCAAAATTCTACCAACCAAGGAAGTCGAGGAGCTGATCGCTGAACATGATAAATTAGAAGCACTTGCCGAGCAAGCTAAAAAGGAGAAACAGAAACAATAATTTTTTTTTTAATTTTGCATTATCAGTGAAACGAACGTACTTGCGGTTCTCTTGTATAAATTACTTAGCACTAATAAAATGATTTTTCAAACTACTCTGATTGTCATTATTTTATCTTGTTGTACGAAAGTTGAAAGTACCGACCTTTAATTCAGCCGTGTCAATTCTTCACGGGAAAATCCATACTGATGTGCATGACGTAATTCGATCTTTTCTGATATTTATTACGTAGAATTTAAATTTTCGAAACTATTTATTTTTATTAAGTTAATTCGAAGATCTTTTTTTATATTTATCTACTCTTCATATATTGTCAAACAAAGATGCAACCTAGGTACAAAGACCACTCGTAGTTTATCAGTAAGTGCACCGTTCATAAATATGTGTAATTTAAAAGAATCAATGTGTGTTATTTATATATTTTACGAAACAACAGGAAGACAAAAAGTCATAAGATTATTTTTATATTAAAACTTCTCAGCTTCAAACAACTGAATTTGAATGATATAATTAATATGAATAAAATAACAAAAATAAAATGCATCATTTATTTTAATTAGATATTGTATATTTTTTTGTTTTTTGATGAAAAAACAAATCAAAAAATTAATTTTGTATGCAACCATACCGATTAGAATACAAAATTATATTGATTCTTAATCGCAAAATGTTTTCGGGTAACGTGAATACATTATCTCAACAAGTTTGCAATCAAATGGTAAGCAGTGGGAGAGGCGACGCGTCCCTGGCTTCGGTCAGAGCGATCTATTGCTCCATCGTTAGTCACTGTTTGAAATTTAATTTAATCAAGTCTTCTTTGAGTTTTCACTTCATGTTAAGTCATTTTGATTCTCCAGGTTATTACTGGTGAAAAAAAAATCCCAAACTAGAATTATATTTAAAAACTTGTGAAATATGAACATTTACACACAAATTCTTGGTTTGCTGTTTCTAACAATACAAATTTGCAGCGCACGTAAGTTTTCAATTCATCAAATCATTTTTTTTAATTATGATTCCGTATTTTTCGAAATTTCTCAATTATCTTCTAAGAATAATGCTCATGTATTGTCATATTGTGACAATGCACGCATATTAATACATTGTCAACTTAAACAAAATAAACAAAATTTGATTTTTTTCAACTTTATCAACTTGTTATATAAATTTCCAGCTGCAATAAAAAATAATTTAACAAATGAAATTTTTTCCCATGCGGAACTTTGACCTTCGGTTTTTCCTACGAAGTCATATGCGATCATCGTATGAAACTGTAGGATTGTGTTACTTTGTTTAAACGTAGATTTGATAAAAGCAGAAAATAACGCTTTTAAAACCTACGATTTGCTATGGGTCTCTTCAATTTACACAATGTTCAAAGGTGAAAGTTCAGCTAGGGTTCCATTATGGGTTGCAATTTAAACTCAATTTTACATTTAATTCACAAATGTATTCAATGATTATCTTGTATAATTTTTTAGAACGACGCTGTCCAGAAACAACAGAATGTGTCAATCTTCGAGAATGTCCACCTTTATTGCAGTTGTTGCTGCAATCAGATCGCAAAGCCGCGGCGACACAATATTTGCGAGAGCAACAGTGTGGCTTTGAAGGTAGAAATCCGTTAGTGTGCTGTCCCCGAGAGAGAAATGAGCCTTCGACAACGGAACCACCAACGAGAGAGGTGAATCTCAGAAACAACCCACTTTTGCCTTCAGATTGCGGGCGTGATTTGACACAAAGAATTGTCGGTGGGGAGAAATGCGATATCGACGAATTCCCCTGGATGGCTCTTCTTGAATACAAAGGAAGTACGTTTCATATTTTACTTATTTCACTTAAAATTGCGAGTCAATTTTACAAGAAAATTAAAAACCTTTCAATTGTTGACTTCAAAAACCGATAATTAACAAGATTAATTTTTTTTCAGGAACAGGAAACATACTACTTGGTTGCGGTGGAGCTTTGATAAATAATCGCTACGTGCTAACAGCTGGACACTGTTTGAAAACAAGGGACAACCGAAATCTGAGTGTGCTTGGAGTACGGTTGGGAGAATACGACACGAACTCGGACCCGGACTGCGTACAAGACGGCGAGAACAGTGTAAATTGCGCGCATCCGATAGTGAACGCCGGCATAGAGGAGATAATCGTCCACCCTGAGTACGTCCCTAGTTCATTGAACCAGTTCAATGATATTGCTCTGGTGCGTCTGGACAGGGACATCCAATTCACAGATTTCATCAGACCAATCTGCCTACCAAACAGATCTGAAATACCACAAAACTTCATTGCTGCTGGATGGGGGAAGACTGAAAATAAATCCGACTCTGATATTAAGTTGAAGGTTGGTCTGCCTTTGGTTGATCTTGATCCGTGCCGAAGGGCCTACAGCGGTGCATCACGAGCCATCTCCGAGAAGCAGCTGTGTGCTGGTGGAAAAAGAAATAAGGACACTTGCAGAGGGGATTCGGGTGGTCCGTTGATGTCCATCGAAACTGATCAAAATGGGATTGGTCGGTGGACGTGCACTGGAGTTGTTTCTTATGGCCCCACAATTTGTGGGACAGCAGGCTGGCCAGGGATCTATACCAGGGTTTCAGAATACACTCCATGGATCGTTAGCGTTTTGAAACCGTAAAGAAAATTCGTTCAAATCAACATGGCATGGACGGATGAAGATGTTCAGCAAGGAACCACACAGTTTGAGTGCGAATTTCTTGCCGCCCTGCATGAGACTAGCCTCCATCAACGTCAGATTCCTAATCAAGTATAGAGAAAGACAACGTCCTTCTCATTTTTGTCGGACTTTATTCTCGCAAATGAACTGCAGGCAGGCTCTACACCAGAATCTCACACTTCAGTTGGGAATGATTTACACATGGTAATAACCACTGCCTTCCAATGTGACCCACGAAACCAGCCCTGCTGCACTGCAAAAGAACAGAAGATACTGTTCTACATACTAATTTATGTGGAATGTTTCAATTTCATTAATCCATTTTGGCCAATAATTACTTGGCATTGGACATAATTGGTACCTATATGATATATTCTGCAGAGGCATACTAGCCAGGAGACGTCCCCAGTCCTCCTGTAGTAAAAAATATCTAAAGATGAAGCCATGGATCTCCAACCAAATCCAAATCCATTCTGAAAGACATTAACACGAAGAATAGGCTATATTGGATCTACCATCACCGCTGCAAACTGATTACAAGAGACATCAGATAGGGCAGAAAAAGTATGATGAAGGAATCATGGACACAGGTGAAGAACTACTCTACACTTACATCAGCAAATCTATCACCTCCTGCAATTCAACATTCAGATCTATAGCTTGGTGGATCGTTTGGAATTCGTTGGCTATAGTAGAAGATTTCGCTGAAATTTTGTTTGCTTCCACTTTGGCAACAACAGTTCCTATATATCTCTTAGATCTACATAATGTATATATTGTTTTCTTATTCCTATTCTCCGTAAAATAATTTTCTTACTTTGATTCATTAAACACATTATATAAGAAAGATGTCAAATAAAAAATATTATATGAGTCAAATATGAATTAGTTACAAGCTGCCTTTTTTTTTAATAAAATAAAATATTAAAATTGTACATTTTTATACCTACCCTCTAACTCAGTAGCATCCATTCTTAACGGAAAAGCTCATATAAGTGTTAATCCTACTTCCCTGGACTTAATTAAATACAATTTAAATTTCCGGATCTATATTGTTTATTGAATGTTTATATTCAAGATTTTTTTATATTTGGAAATAAAATTATCAATTCGTCATATAAGTGACTGGGAAAATTGATGCAACCTCGGGTTAAAGGTCCATCAAAGTTTATCAGTGAATACATTGTTCATAAATGTGCGTGCATAAAAGAAGTCACTGTGCATTATAATTATATCTTTAACAAACAAAAATAAAAAAGATTACTTATCGATCAGTAATAATTTCAAATGTTAAACTATTGAAATTGAATAATATGATTGATATAAATAAAGTCAAAAATATGGAATATATTATTTGATTTAATTAGATTTTATATAATGTTTTTTTTTTATTGATAAAAATAGTTAATTTTGTATGAAAATCCAAAATGATTAGAAAACAAAATTATATTGATTCTCGATTGCAAAATATTTTCAAGTGACGTGAATAAATTCAAGTTCGTAGTCGAATGGTATACGGTGGGAGAATCAATGCGTCTCTGGTTTTGCTCGGTGCGATATTTCTTATTAAGTCGTTCTGTTTCTCATCACTATCTTACTGGTAAAGAGAAAACACGACAGAATTATATATCAAAACTTGTGAAACATGAACATTTGCACAGAAATCCTCGGCTTACTGTTTCTAACACTACAAATTTGCAGCGCACGTAAGTTTTGAATTAATAATTTAATTTTTATCCATGTTTATTGTACATTGTTCGACTTATTTACACTTTAGTAAAAAAATCATTTGTAATTCATATTTGAAATACGTATTGACAATATCTAAACTATATATTTGAGTGATTATTCACACACAGTCATCAACATATTGACAATAAGACAATGTTCGAAGGTGAAAGTTCCGCTAGGGTTCCAATATAGGTTGCAATTTAAACTCAATTTTACATTTAATTCGCAAATGTATTCAATGATTGTCTTGTATAATTTTTTAGAACGACGTTGTCCAGAAACGACAAAATGTATCGATCTTCGGGAATGTCCACCTTTATTGCAATTGTTGCAGCCATCAGATGGCAAAATCGCGGCGACACAATATTTGCAAGAACAACAGTGTGGCTTTGAAGGTATAAATCCGTTAGTGTGCTGTCCCAAAGAGGAAAATGTGCTTTCGACGACGGTACCACCAACGAAAGAAGTGAATCTCAGAAACAACCCACTTTTGCCTTCCGATTGCGGGCGAGATTTGACTCAGAGAATCATCGGAGGGGAAAAATGCGATATCGACGAATTCCCCTGGATAGCTCTTCTCGAATACGAAGGAAGTATGTTTCATTTATTATTCATTTTTCTATTCAAGTTTGAAGATAGTAACAGAGTATTCTGATTGGTTTTGCAATCCCGAATTGAGAATCAATTTTAAATAAAAAAAATTTTGTCAAATTGTGAAGCAACTCAGAATTTTGAACTATTTTTATATGCAAATTGAAAACCAAATTGAAGCACTGACAAATTCTCAATATCTGTTAAAATTCACAAGATACATTTTTTTCTAGAAGGGGGAAAATTGAAATTTGGTTGCGGTGGAGCTTTAATAAATAATCGCTACGTGCTAACAGCTGCACACTGTTTGGAAACGAACCTGATTGGAGTTCGGTTAGGAGAATATGACACGGCTTCGGACCAGGATTGTGTGCCTGAAGACGAGGACAGTTTCAAGTGCACAGATCCAATAGTGAGAGCAGGCATAGAAGAGATAATTACCCACCCAAAGTATGGTTCTAAATCGTTGAACCAGTTTAATGACATCGCACTGTTGCGCCTGGACAGGGACATCCAATTCACAAATTTCATCAAACCAATCTGCCTACCCAACAAATCTGAAATACCACAAAAGTTCATAGCTGCTGGATGGGGGAAGACTGAAGATAGACCCAACTCGAAAATCAAGTTGAAGGTCGGTCTGCCTCTGGTGGCTCCGGATCAGTGTCAGGAGGCTTACAATACTAGGCGAAACATCACCGAGAAACAGCTGTGTGCTGGTGGGGAAAAGAATAAGGATACTTGTACAGGTGATTCAGGTGGTCCGTTGATGTCCATCGAATCAGATGAAGATGGGATTGGTAGGTGGACCAGCATTGGAGTCGTTTCTTATGGGCCCAAAATTTGTGGAACAGTGGGCTTCCCAGCGATCTATACCAGAGTTTCAGAATACACTTCATGGATCGTTAGCGCTTTGAAACCATAAAAAATGTTATACAATCAAGAGCCCACCATTTCGTTTGTGTTACGTTTAATTATCGAGTTGAATCTTGTTCTGTTATAATTTGTTCGAAATTTTATTTTTGTACTTATATTATTTGATGGTATAATGTTAACTATGTATTTCTTATTTATTGTAACTGGTAACCCTTTACATAATAGATCGGTATTAGATACGGACCCTATTCAAACGTTAATTTTTCAACAATTAAATATTGGTCATATTTAATTGGGAAACAGATGATAACAAATAATGCGATTATATACCTATATGCTACTGGTGTCGGCCATGAATACCGACGAGCGTCGGTGGCCGTCGGTACATGAAGGGTTAATCTGATAATATCGAGACTTTAGTATATTGCTTTTTCACAATTGTTTATTTTTACAGCAATTGAAGAATAAAAATTGTAATGCTTTTCATTGATTTAATCACTGATGAATTTTTCAATTGAATGTTTTATATAATCTCGCTATGATATTCTTAGGTAAAACTTAATTGTTTAATGGTCCTGATATTTTTATTTGTGTAAGACTTGAATTTAATTGAATCATATTCGTTTCTATCAAAAATAAATAGTATTATAAATAAAACACAAAAACTGACTATTTAATGTTCATCGTTCACGTTCATTCATTTAATGTCAATCGATTCAATGTTCAGTTTAATTCAATGTTTCATTTCGTTCCGACTTGGACTTTTAGAACTGTTATATCATCGACTTTGACATTATATCACCGAATTAATCCAGCAAACAAGGGCGGGTATTCCCAATGTTTCAACCTTTCAGTGCCTTCAGATAAATTTAATGTATTCTCCGATGTGCATCAATCAAATAGTAATGAGGTTTTAAAATTCACGACAAAAAACATCAATCGTAGTTTTTTCCGCATTTTGCTAATTAACGCGAAATATCTCAATGCAAAGTTGTTACATCTTTATAAGAAAAGCACGAGGCCAAAACAGGTTATCCACGCTATCAACATGAGCAGTATAATCTGTGACGTCTGAGACTTAGCTGACATTGAAACATGGAAACAGTATCGTTCCAACACTTGCGCGGTGACTGAAAGCGCGCTACAGTGCGAATTCACGAAAATATGCCAAAGTCGAGCGCGCAGTGATTCTCGCGTGGTGATATGTTTCGGCCGGGACACATTATGTTAATTCTTAATCTCGGATTATCTTTTCTGACGATTCTTCAGTATCATTTAACTGGTATGATTATTTTGTTTCCTCTAGATAAAAGGACATTATTCATACACACACATTTTCCTTATTTAGTCTTCTTAACTATTCATTTTTTGCACCATTGTTTTTTTTACAAATTAAATGATATTTGATTTTATAGAGAATCATTTATTTTTGGTTGAACCATTGTTGTCTGTAACCACGTTTGGAAATGTTTCATTTCATTTTCATCGGACTTGATCACTCATTGGAATACCAGAATCTCAAATCAGTTTTCCTGTAGAAGGGACTGCTTGTACTACTCCTGACCAGAAACGCGGTGACTGTATCAATATAAGAAAATGCGATTCTGCGATGCAAATTCTTCAAGGTCCCAAGCCGATACCACCAGAATCGACTAATTTTTTAAGACAGTCGCAATGTGGTTACGAGGGAGATTCGCCAAAAGTTTGTTGCGAGGTAACACAATTTCTTTAAATGAACAAACAAGAGACAGAAAAATTTTAGCGAAGGTGAACAAGTTTTTGCGTCTTTCAGATCTCAGAACCAACTACTACAGATGCTTTCGACACGACCGATGATCCACTAGCAAATTTTCCTGTCCCACCTGCCGTGAGCAGTCACCGAAATTTGCATCTTATCAACGGCCGACAATGCGGTATTATAACAGAGCGCAAAATTTTGGGCGGCACCAAGGCGGGAATTTTCGAGTACCCTTGGATGGCGATGGTTGCTTACAACAATTCGAACGTCATTGAGTTCAGGTGCGCCGGTACCATTATCAGCAAAAGATACATCTTGACTGCGGCACATTGCGTCACATACTTACCTGAACGTATGAAAATGATTATTACAAACTGAAATTCACAATTAAAAGACGTTTGGGTGAAAGAAATGATGATCAACCGACGTTTTTTTTTATTGTTTCCAAGCTCTGAAATTGCGAGGTGTACGAGTTGGCGAACACGATATTAGTACCGAACAAGATTGCGAAGAAAGTGACGACAGTTCAGAAGTGACATGTGCAGAAAGGTATCAAGATTTTGGCATCGAAAAGACTTTGTACCATCCGGATTTTATGACCCCCAAACTGCAAAACGATATTGGTCTTATTCGTGTCGACGATGACATCGACTTTCGTCCGCGCAACGTCAGGCCAATTTGTTTACCGACCAATCAACAACTTCCATCGATGATCAAAAAAGTGATCTTTCAATATTTTCATTTCTGATTCATTTACAAAACTTCATTGTCCAAAAATAAAAATTTAATTACAATTTTTTTCCAGGTTATTGTGACAGGGTGGGGTGAAACGGAATCAGGAGCAAGTAGCAATTACATGGTAAAAGTGCAGTTGCCACTAGTTGACAACAAGCGTTGCGGGGAGGTTTATAAAAGAACAACCCCGATAGGGAATAAGCAAATGTGCGCCGGAGGTGCAGACAGAAAAGATTCATGCATAGGCGACAGTGGAGGTCCGCTGCAAATTCCTGGCATCATTAATGGAACAGTAAAATTTATACAACATGGAATTGTTAGTTTTGGTCTCAACACTTGTGGAATAAAAGGATATCCTGGAGTTTATGTACGAGTAGTGTATTATATGGACTGGGTATTGGACAATATATCAGAATGAAGTGAAAAAAAAATTAAAACAATGGTTTTCATTTTTATATACGTACAAATTAATAAAAATGTTAGTTAATGAAAAGTGGATAGTAATTTCTGTAAAGATTTGTTGATCTTAAGTATCTACGGAAAGTAAAAAGTATTTTAAAGTTTTTAGTTTAAATATTATAACAGAAAAATATTGATTAATCATCAAATATTTTCATTACAAACTGTAAAAAAACAATTGATCATTTGTCAACAATAATAGGAAACTCGATATCAAAAATATTACATCCTCATTGAAAAATTACGAGGATGGAACAGACTCACGTTGAGTAATATTATATTTGACATTGAAACTCGTAGCAGTACTGTTCTAACGGTCGTACGAGATACGTTTCTCTCCATTTCTGATGGGTAAATGTTGACTTTCAATATCGAGTTGATTATTCTGCCAGTTTTTCAAAATGACCAACTTGGAGCGACATTTTTTACAATTTATTTTCGCCAATTGTATTTTTATTAAATGTATTTTAAAAGAAATATGAATGCTCTTTACTCATTGATATTGCTGCTTATAAATAAACACTATCTATTATTTTGATTGATAATATCATTTTAATTGTATTTAATGTATTGACTGATTGAAAAAAAAACTTTCGCTCAATTTTTCAAAGGATCCTGTTCCATTCCTCATCATAAATTATGTATCGACATAAAAAAATGCGACTCCTAAAAATTCTTCAGGATTCAAAGCTATTCACCGAAGAAGCAGTTTTAAGCAATCTTTTTAAGAAAGTTGCGCTGTGATTACGAAGGAGATTTTCTGAAAGTTTATTGCGAGTGATTTTTGAAAACTTTTATATCACGTATATAAAGTCAACTGATGAAACTGATAATTTGACTTCAAATAAGGTAGAGAGACACAGGAATATTCATCTCATAAACATTCCTCAATGTTGTGTTTAAGAAACAAATTATTTAGGATCAAGCAATATACTAATAATCAAGATAAGTATTTCGTTTGTATCTTGGACAATCTATCAGTCTTACTTAGTAAAATCACTTTTTTTGATAAAAAATACAAAAATAAAAGGAAACATTTATTTGAATTTTATTGCAGATGCAGGTACTTTTTTGTACTGCAAAGTTGTTGACCTAAGAGATAAAACAAATTTCTCAAGCTTAAACAGCTAAGCTGAATTATCGATTGATTACGAGGCGCGAGTGAAAAGTTCGAGCTCATCGCCTTTTGCACGCCGTTTTGTATGCAAACACTTTGGATTACTATAGCAACCCAGACTGTGGAATTTGGCGTCATTGATTAGTGTAAAGTAAGCAAAGATGCAGAACTGTGGCTCATCATTTGTGAACTCCTGTGTAAAGATGCCCATCGACCCGTACAGTCGCCAACCTACGCCTTCCTATGAGAGGCCAACGACGGCCGTTAACAGCTCAAGTCCGGACAAAAGTGATAAGAGTTCGAAAACCGAGGACAATACAACGCCCAGTGAACTGCTAGCCGAAGCTTGCAGTCCGGCTAACGTGCAGGACTTTTTGGACTTTTTGAACAGCATTCCAGATTACGGGGAGATTCATCACCTATCCAACGAGCAGTTTAGTCAGCAGCTCGAATATTTGAAAAGAAAACGCACGATTTTGTTAACTAATTTGCAGTCAGATGTAAATAAAAAAAACAGGAAAGACGCAAAGAAAGTTGTGGGAGGTAAAAAAGGAACGAAGAAGAAGAGGAAGAGTCGAAACAAAGAGAAACAGAAGTATGGGGATGATTACAAGTTCAACTTAAAGGGGAAAAAATGTCGTTTGGAAGAGGGGCTGCAGAGCCCGCTTATGTTTGAGAGGAGAAATTTTAAGGATCTGACGAGAGATCAAGATTTACTGAATTACAGGTATGCATTATTGATTTGATGTTTTATTTGATATTGCAATTAATTCACTTCATATTTCAGACTGAGTAACAAAGATGAGAAATCTCTGAGGAATAAGGAAATTTTATTGAGCGCCAGATCATGGAGCGACAGAAATTGCATCGAAAGTGATGCTGAATTTTGCAATGAGAACAAAACATTGACCTCGACTACTCCTCAAAAGTGGCATCCGACATTACCTAAACCTTTTACTTTTACAATCAGGTGAATCTTCAAAATTTAACAACATTTTTAATATATTGTAAAATAAATCGACATCATTTGAAATCTAATGAATTCATGTTTGAATTTGATCATTTTAAGTTTGCTTGTTGTTTCCTCTTTTTAGAGAAGACGTTGAAAAACATATATCTAATATTGAATGCCAGTCAAATAAAGCATCGCCAAGTTTGAAAAAGAGATCAAGGTCAAGAAAACGTCGGCCGAGAAAAATTCCTAAAACTTCCAGGATACCACTTTATGATAAACTGATGGCAGAGAAAGAAGAAAGGTATTAAGAGCTATTACTAAAAAAAGAAAATTGTTTGAAACCAAATTGACGAACATTTGATTTAATATTTTCAGAAGTCGATTAGTTCGTGAAGAAAGTGCGATAAATTTGCTGTCACAAATACAACCGTTTAAATTAGAGTGTGAACAGAGAGCTTGGAAATGCATAAGTCGATCGAGTCCAGATTTAACGTCAAGAAAATCCAACTCGTCTTTACAGTTCAAAGCTAAGCCCGTGCCAAAAAACCTTTTTAACACCGACATCTATGACAAAATGCTTGAGGACGAATATTTCAGGTTCCATTCAATTGTTTGAAAAAAAAAAAAAAATCCTCAACAAAATGCATTCGCTAAATTTTACAGTCAAATTGTTATTGAATTTGTTACTGAAACTGAATATTTCAGGCATTTGCAGAAAAAAGTTCGAGCCATGGACATGCTAAAATCTTCGTCATTGCCACCGTCGATGGCTCGAAGACAAAAAGTTGAATCATCGAGTTTAAATTCAAATGATGTTTATTCCAAAAACTCGACTCATGGGAAGTCAAGCAAAGCAAGTGGTTTATACACATCGTCATCATCCTCGGATAGACCAAAATCTTCCATTATGACAAAAAGAAACGACGGCACTAATTTGGCAGCTATTTTAAGATGCCAAGCTTCGAGGTATGAAAAGAGATAAATTTAAAATAACTGAACGATTCTATCTATTAACTTTTTTTCAGACAAAAATTGGAACAAGAAATTCAAGCGAGACTTGCAGAGAGAGAGCGTATTGAGAACGAAAAATTTCGCCAGGCTTTACTTGCAAAAAAACCTGCTTGGAAAGCACTAAGAATCGCCGCGCGGTATGCATTTTTAAATTAATTTCATCAGGATATTAAAGTCAGTTTTGAAGTACAATTACACTCATACAAATGTTTGCATTTTGAAATCTTCTCAAATAATTGAAGATATGACCATGAAAGAGATTTGAATTATCGAACAAAATTACGTAGAAACGAGGCTCGGGAACAAGCTGAACATTACAGGCTGCAAATGGAATTGATGTTGGATCGCGTCACACGAATTCCAACCCTGTTTGAACGATATTCACAGGTTTGTTTGCTTGTATTAACTTGCAATAAAAAAATACGTCAAAGTAACTTGTAAAAGAATGATGTAAATAAATGTGTTGAATTTAAAATTTGCAGAATTTCCATTTGTATGCACAAACACTCCGTGATTTACAACAAAATAACAAATCAAAAGCATCCAAATTGGGAAGAAGCAGTACAGAGTCATACGCAAGTTTTGGAAGCAGCAGTACGAGCAGTTTGAGATTTAATACTGGCTCTTCAATGAGCTCCTCAGAAACAATCGTTTCACTTAGCAATAATTCATCCAACTCTTCAAAATCATCCAAAAGCAAAAAACCTGTCCCGTCTCTGAACACGAGGAAAAAAAATGAACGGGGAGCGCTAAAAGTTTCAATAAATGAAAACGCAGAATTGATCGAAGATAAGTTAAAACCTGAGACGAAAGATCCATTAGAAATTGAGGATAAGTTAAAAGAAAAAGATGATGAACATTCTCAGACTTAAGTTATGTAAAACTATGCTACTGTATTTCTAAGATTATCAATAAACGTTTCATACAAAGTTTTCCTATTAATTTTAATTAACATTAAATAACTCTTTTTTCATGTTGAATTGTTCTTTTTTTTCCTTTGCATTAGATTTTTTTTGTTCCCTTTCATATTCTTTTTTTTTTTTTTTTTTTTTTTTACACTTTTTAACATACAATTTTTTCATATCAAAGAAAAGAGAATGAGCTTACAAAGTAAATAAAAAAAGGGTAACAAAATAGTTGATAAAACGTAAAATCGAGTATATTTGCATGAGACGATGGCAACTTGGCTCCGCCCCTGTGACTGCTCGCAGGCACCCTCACGTTACAATTGCGCAGATACAGCTGTGACGTCATTGCGAAGGCGGTCATATTCGAGGACGACCCACCAGGATGCCGAATCCTTAGCAGTTATGCTATGTAACTCGTCGAACTCGCCTAAGTCTCGTTTGCAGTTTGGATAGTTGAATTTTGAGTTTTCAACTAAACACATTTTTTGTTTTGGTTTCTCTAAAAGTTGCTTCATGAGGAACATAGTTGAGATGACAAGTTGCGTTGATGCTGCAATGCACCTCGGCATGAGCATCGCGCCGACTTAATTTGAATCGGTGTTTTTTTTGTGAAGTGTGATGTTTTGCTGATGACCAACCAGAGCAAGTGAGCCAGAGTTGGAATCTACTTTTAACATGGTAATACATTTACAAATTTTTACTTGTTTAAAATCAAACAATTATTTTAGTAATTGTGAAGTCAGACTCTGTAAACAAAAAATGAGCGAAATTCACGTTGGAATTAGATGTTGCATTCTGAATCAGAAGATTAAAAATTAAAAAGTACGCAATTATTATAGTTTTTAAATTAAATTACACACGGTGAATAAATGTCTTGTTCGGGCATAATATCCTTGAACTTGTAAAAGATAGTGTTTAAAAATAAGTAAAACGATTTCCATAGTTTAAATAGAATTTAAAAAAAAGTACACAAGGTTTAAAATAAACTTGTGTAAAATGTAATATTAAAAAATGGCAATAAAACTAGCTCGTGAGTTTAGCAAATATTTATATTCTGTCGCACAAGAATCAGTTGATTTTATTATAACCTACCTCGGAGCAAACATCAGATGAATAACAGCATGGGAGATATTAATCACAGAGGGTAGAAACAGAATTTCGAATATGATAAATCGCTCCCTAAATACACTTTTTCACCGCTTGTGCAACAAACTACTTATGTAATATCGCAAACCCCGGTTCATACATTGACTTCAATCCTAAACTGCTACAATCCTGTTTGTTGATTTAACTCATCTATTTATTTCGAGATTTAATTTAATTAGGCTACTGAATCGTTTACTTAATTTACGTTTATTGAATTGGTCAACAAAAAATTTAATTATAATAATAATTTATTGTAATTATAAAATTATGAAATAAAATTTATTTATAATTTAATAATAAAAAACAAATAAACAGATATTAAAACAAATTGATAAATAAAAAAACAATAAAAAGAGTAAGATCTTACTTTGACTTGTCTGTAAAAGACACGCATGTAGTATGTGATGAGGCAGGGCGGATACTGATGGCAAAGAGGTACCGCGATCTTTCTCCCTTTTCGATCCTGGAATCTTCTTTCCGATCTGTACGCTGCTCACTGCGGGTATCTATTTAGCTATAGAGACACATAATTGCTGCAGTGATTGACACTTTGTACCCGACAACAGAAGCTTGTAGACACAAAGTTTTCATTGGGGTGACTGATGGTTCAGCCCTAACCCAATCGCTATCTATAATGCCGCAATTTCTCTATCATAATCGCGTTACGATTTTGCGCTCCACCTTCGTTTACATTTCGACGATTGTCCCCATCTCAACTATCCAATTTTTCACCACTCACAAATTGAATCAACTTTCTAATTCAATCTCGCAATGGCCAATTCAAACGTGGCTATGGATTTCTTTTATTTTCTTCCTTTTTTATTTTGTATTTTCATATATGTTTCGTTTCCTTTTTTTTTCAATAAAGATGTACATACGAAGTAAACAAAAGACGAGAGTTTAAAGCAGATAAGAAACGTTCAAAGATGAATCGACAATATGAAAGGGAAGGTGAAAAAATAGTGACTCTAAGCGAGCGGAGGAACAAAAAGGATATCCGGCGAACGATTGGAAGGCTTCCTCCTTGAGGAGCAATCTTGTGGTAATTTCATTTACCGGTACAACAAATTTCCGTTCATTAACACGCATCTAAATAAACCATCACAATCATCTAACCGCAATCATAGCTTCAAACTTGGAATCAAAGATAGAATTATCAGGCGAGTTCGTCGCTTATCAACTCGTGTCACACTACCTATTAGAGTGCGAATGTGTTCTCTCTACCTCACTTTCCCAACACTCAATTTCCGATTACGAACTTGAGATTACATCAGACTAATTGTACCACTAAGAATTGATAAAATCATTCGGCTAAGTTGGCGATGAGATTGATATTAAAATTAAAGGCAAGATCGATGATGAGTAAAGAGGAATTGCTCCTCGTAATTCTCATCTTCTGCTCTTTGACAAGTGGCTTTTGATGTAGCAAAGAATCTCTTGGGCGCGTGTAACTAAACGTCGTGGCTCACATATAGACAGAGCCACTTGCACAAAAGCACAAAATATGTTGAGACAGACTGAGGAGAGGAAACCGCCCACTGAACGAAAGCTGTCATTTACAGGTTTTCCCCGGTTGATTCTCAATGTATAGCTACATCTCGGAATATCTGCTATCATTTTGTGGCATCAAAATCTTTTCTTTTCGCCGCACACGTTCCTCTCTTTTTATCGACCAATTTTAGTTTTCATTGCCCAATAAACAAGCCTTCAATGTCTTGCTATCGTTACATATTGTTTGTTTCAGTCAGATTTTGATCTCTCTGGTTTTGTTTCAGAAAACGTCATGTATTCGTCACAAGAATATAGACAGGAAACGTGGTTGCTTGATAGTAAGTATATACCTCTTTTTCTTAGGTACTAATACAAATTTAGAACAATTTTTGAGTAAAAATAATAATTTGTTCTAGACGAGAATGTAAAAGAAAAGTTTGATACGAGAAGAGTCGACGAAGATTACTATTCGCATTATCAGCAATCTTTGACACCGGAATCACAGTCTCACGCAGTGCCAAATTTTAGGTAACAAGAATAATCAAAAAAGAACATTCAAAAATTTAAATAATAAAATATTGGAAATTGTACATTTGTTGCACGGCTGTTTCATTTAGTTGGTTCTTTGTATTTTTTAAGTAATGAAGGGAGTTCAGAGACCGGAGGGACAAATGTGATGGTGAAAAAGGAACCAACAGACAAGGAGTATGCCGAGCAATTAGCCGTAACGAACAACCCAGCCTACAATAGCGATAACAATCAAGCAGGTAATTGATCAGAGGCGAAAACCACGAAACATTTATTCATAAACTATAAATATTAATTAATATTGAAGCGCTTTGCGATAATACCGCGCGCGCACTTTTAATCTCTCCTATTTGCATACAAGTTTGCGAGAGCTTAAAAGTAAGCGGATTTTCGCGTCAACCCTTTTGCAATTAGAAACAATCGTTTATTATTAACGGGCTCATGAATTTGAAAAAACTCTCTGAATTATCAAAAACAATTGCACTGATAGCTCTTCGGAGCGCGATTCTAGAACGCTTGGATCGAGGTGGGATTTTCATTTTCGATTCAACTTTTTTATGGGTCGACGACGACAATCTTTTTTGTTTTTTTCTTTCTTAGTCATTTTTTTTTGATGCCTTACAATGCAAAATGGATTCTGACGTTCTCCCATTCATCTATGCTGCAGCATTATTTACTAGTAGTCTCCCATTAAGCCGCTTCAATTATTCATTTACGATTAACATTAATAATAATTCAGAAAATGTCCATATCGATACAAAGATCAATGTTTATCAGAATCTTGATGAAATGCACAAAAACCCTACCATAAAATGCATTTAAAAATATTATGCGTTTAAATATTGAAATTTCAATTAAAGAGCGATGTAAGTTGAATTCATAAATAATTTGATTGACTTTGGTTTGATGAAATTAATGATAAGAGACTTCAAGAATGTGTGAGCTCGTAACTAATGTTTTACTCTGGTACACAATCTAAACGATGCAGAGTTTATTATGATAGAAGCCGATACTTAGGGTTGCTCAGCAGTCAACACGACCCGAGGCGATCTAAAGTTAATTAAATCAAAAGTTTCAAGCTTTATATAATAATATTCCCGTCGCGAGAATATATTTTTTGAAATTGATACAATTTATGAGTTGATAAAATAATGTAAGAAACGCACGATGGTATTAATAGTTGATTAAACGTGAGATCCATTACTAATTACTGGGATGCAAAACGCTGAGTTGATGGTTTGGGGATGATTTAATAAGCAAACTCGTGAATGAGTAATGACGAAAGAGCAACGCGTGTAAAATGACTGGCAAGCGCGTTTTTGTGTATCACGTACTTTGGGGCGTAAATTCGTGTAAGTGCTTTCGGGGATTTCATCTCTCCAGGGACGGCGTGTCTTGTTCTGTTTCAAAAAGAGATGCGTGGCTCGATTATTTCTACTCTGGGCTGGCCGCTCCTTCAACCCTCCCGGCACGCGCTGAAAGCATTCTTTAATAATTTAATTACCCCCAACTCAAATAAGACTCTAACTTACAAATAGGTCACTTATTATTATGTTTCAGTCTCATCATCTCTTCACATACCATCTACTTCGTGTTAATATTCAATTTAAAAAAAAAGTTGCAACTTGTAATTTATTTTATTCATCGGTCATGATTCAATTTCAATGAAAATAAGATTGTTTGTGACTAAAATTTTGGAACGAAGAATGCCTTCGGTATTAGCTGATTGCGTTTCTTGATTTTGCATATTCAAGTGTGGCATGTGTCAGAGGAGCGTGCACCTACGTACGTATGCAAAGCTCGGATCTTTGATATTCAAAGCTCAAGTATCAATCAATTTTGGGTTCGTCATGTCGCTATGTAAAACCGCGAATCGTGAATGAAATTCATAACACACATCCCTGCCATTTTTTATCACGAAAAAATACATTATGAAGATGAAAAAAAATTTTTCTTTTGAATAACATTTCCAGCAAGGAGCTTGGATTACGAGTACTGTGACAAATCAAAGGACACGAAAAGTTACAAGTACACAGAATCGAACAACAACGAGCCTTGGCTGCTAAACAACCCAGTAGAATCCGAGCGAAATTCACCCGTTTGGACGGAGCTCAAGAGTCAGTTGGAGTTGAAGAATTCCACTTGCTGGGATCGTGAAGGTCCGGGCGCGGAAAAGAAGGCTTTCACGTGGAGCTTTGACTGCTCGAGGCCGGCCTCCTCTTCCTCCTCCTCGACTGGGTTCTTCTGGCACGAGATCCCCTCGCAGCAGCAACACCAGCAGCAACAAAACGGCCAACAGAAACGTGGATCCCTTCAGCTCTGGCAATTTCTCGTCGCTCTGCTGGACGATCCGAACAATGCGACCTGTATCGCTTGGACAGGCAAGGGAATGGAGTTCAAACTCATCGAACCAGAAGAGGTATCTACGGAGTTAAGATTGGTGTTGCTGAAAAAGAGACGGACATTTATTTATGATTTGCAGGTAGCACGAAGATGGGGTGTACAAAAAAATCGGCCGGCGATGAATTATGACAAGTTGAGTCGTTCGTTGAGGTACTATTATGAGAAAGGGATCATGCAAAAGGTCGCAGGCGAGAGATACGTTTACAAATTTGTGTGCGACCCAGAAGCTCTCTTCAATATGGCCTATAGCGCTGCTGCCAACAGTTGCATCACCGCGGAGATACAAGGAAATGTTATCAAAAGACACGTTATCTCGGACAAAACTGTGTCTAACGATCTATGTAACTCAGCAAAACAACAGCTCAATAATTACGATGACGCGATTCTTACAATGTTTCCCAATCATGCAAGCAAAGGTACATTTTTTATTTCAATAGGTGCTGATACAAATTTTTGTGCAATCAAGTTCATTCTGTTATCGTTTCTGATTTTAGTTTATGGGTCATCACACAATTTACATCAGCTACATCAGTATTTTGGCAACAGCGAGGGTTTCGCAAATAATTCCAACAGATATCACTATTCGCACCAGCACAATTCTCATCATCAGCCAACGTCTTCTTATGCAACTGAGTCGTTTATCAATTATAGTCGGTTGTCCTCATCTCATGAGCTGCTCATTTCTGGAAAACAGCAGGAGACGTCTAGGTACACTCCAACTTATGATGCAAAAGGTTGCGCGAGCCTCTCTGGTGGTAACGCTCCTCACACGGCTATTCAACGGAGTACAAGCCAATCCGCAATTTTTGAAAGCTCAGCGGCCAACTCCAAGATCGAGCACTACACTCGGTTTGGATTTGTTGGCAGTTGTGCTTATTAATGTCAGTGGATTTGGAAAAAATAGCAATCAACTGAAATTAGTCAATTGTGTCCTGTAGCATAATGTCTGATTGTAAACTATTTTCAATACTGTTCAATCGATTTTTTGTATGACTGATATAAACAAATTATGTAAATCCATATTCATATGATGAGACAAGTGTTGTATTCTCTATGTTTGAAAGAATGTCAATTTAAATACTCATGATGAATCAGTATTAATAGGTTATCTTGAGTTCTAACTTTTAAAAACAATCACAAACGATATTTTTTTTCAATTTGAATGAATTTTAAGTGATATTAAATGTGATTTTACTAGTGATGAAAATTTTTTGTTTATACTTCATACATGTAACAATATTACGATCGCCTGATGTAAAATTGTTGATTTATTTTGACAAGAATTAAATAAATTGAATTTCCATTCGATCTCTTAAGTCTATATTGAAAATAATTAGTTACAAATTTACAAAATGATTACAAATTTGAATTATCATTGTTCATAATTTTGTTGTTCGTCCATCTCGGCAGCCATGATCTCAGTTGCATTGGCTCCAGGGACTCCAGGTTCGTCCACCGGTACATCTCCAGCTTCTGTCATTTCTTCCGTAGCCAGCATCTTCAATTTATAAATTTCCTCCTCCAAATGGACACACGCTTGTTCAATCTCATAATTTTTGGATACAAAACCGACCCACTGGGATTCGAATTCGCGCAATTTTTCACCCCCTTGGGTCTGTGTCGACTTTCTTTGCCAGTGCAATTCTTGCAGCCCTTTCTTTAACGCTTGGTACTGCTTTTGGGCATGTCCCATCAATTGCATAAGAACTTCTAATTGTGATTTCCAGGCCTCACAACCGTATTCCATCATCAGTTCTAAGTTGCATATCCTGAAACAAATAAATTGATTTATTCAACCAGGAAATTTTAGTATTAAAAAATTGCAATTATATTGCAATTATATTGTGAGAATTATAATAAAAGTTACATGACAAGTGTTAATGTGAACAATGTTTTATAAATATGTTGCCTGTAGGTCAATGATAATATGATTTGCATATTAAGCAGGAAAACTTGACATGTAACTGTTACATTGTGTATCATTTATCTCAATTAAAATATTTTGCATTTTTTTCAAATTTGAAGCTCAGTATTTGAGGGTAATTATTCACACAAAAAGAATAACTCATGAATCAATGATGACTTCGTAAAATCCAACAACGAGTAATTTAGTTACAATTGACGTATGCACGTGAAATAAGCTAATGAAAATCAGGCAAACATTAGCATGTTAAATTTTGACACAGTTATATTGTTTGCTCATTTAAGCTCTGTTATCAAGTTCTGTTTTTTATGCTTCTATTAGATTTGATTTTTTTCTGATAATAGTTTCTTTTACCGAGTCGCTTGATGCTCCAATTGAGCCATGCTGTTTTCTACACTTTCATCCCAGGCGGACAAGTCATTCATTTTTCCTGGCGGAGGTGGAGGCAACTCGTAACGTTTCATGCTCAATACTTCCATGGGTAATCGATTTTGCATCCTTTCAAATTCATGTTTCATGACATCTGTTTCAAAAGCATTTATGTTGAGAGGAGTCAAATGTTCTAAATAATTCTTCGTTGGTCTGTATCGTCGAGTTTCTTCTTCAACCATTGCAAGAGCCTTGTAAAACAAAATGTCAATTCATAAAATTTTGAACAAATCTCAAAAGAAAAAAAAAACACAAATCAATTTATGAAATATCATTAATACAGATATTGTTACTAAAAATGATATTGAATTGAATTAAAAAACAGTAGTTAGGTTAACTTTTTGTTTTGTTTATACTAACAGCTTCTCTGATACCGGGTTCATTGTAACCTTGGTCAATGTACGGTAGAGCGTCAACAATAACTTCACCCGCCATCTTGCAAAACCCTTTGTTTAATCAATTTTTCAAATTACGCCGCAAAACAATGTCAACAATCGCGTGTCAACTTTCCTTTAACAGTATAAACATTAATTTTAAGGTTGGCCACACTTGGCGCATGCGTACAAATATCGCGACTTTTTTCTGCAAATTAAAACCTATCACCTATCTCGAAAGTTCAGATCAAAATAAAACCATCTATTTGTTTACAAATTAGACAATGACATTATAGAGGTGAAAGTATAAAAAGAAACAATATCTTTATAGTTATTTAAAAAGTTGATTCTCGCGCGGAAGTCAGTTGGCAGCACTGTTTGTTTTGATAGCGCAATTCACTTCGGACAATCGGTGTCCGCGTGCGCCAAAGGGTCGTTTCGGGCAAATTTGTGCATCGTTCAGTTCGTCACGTATTCCGATTTTTTATATTAGATTCAAGTTGAGTGCAGTGCAGTGTCAGTTGTATTCGAGAGTTTGTAAAATTCGGGTTGTTCGCGTGACGGTTGTGCGGTATTTCGAAGTGCTTCGATTGTCTTTCAAACACGGAGGAGAGAGTAAAAAAGGAAACGGAAATTCGCAAAGAAGTAAATATGTTCAAAACAAACATCTTTAAACATGAATGAAATGGATTTTACTTAAATTAAATTAAATTATTTATTTTTTGTTGATGAGAAATTTCAAAAAATTGTATGTTTTAAGTTGATATCAAACGTTTGTTTACAAAAACGAGAAAAGGTCAGGGGGTCGTAAAATAATTGTTTTTATAATAAAAAAATCCACCAAGTGTCTGTTGAATTTCTAAAAAATCTCTTGAAAAATTTTTTGTTCAATGAAATAATTGTTGGAAGACCTCGCTGACCTTGGCGCGTTTTTTTTTGTAAATAAACCAGCTTTTCATAACACCTGAATATCGAGGACAAGAGATTTCTCCATACGACAAAATTGAATGTTGTTGTTGTGGGGAGTCAAGGTCAAACATTTGAAATCAACAACAGTAAATCATTGAATTCAAAATGTTTGCCAAAAATGAATTATAAGATATTAATCGTTATTCACATAATTAAATTTAAACTGTAAAGTGTAAACAAAGTTAACAGATTGGCATATTGATCTTTTTCACAGTTTGTTATTTTATTTGACACAGTTACTGCAACAAAAAAAAACATTTGCTTTTACAAATGCATTGGTTTAGATTTAAATTTATCCCTAGATCTTTTTTTTTATTTTATGAAAAATGAATGATGAACTTTATAACAAAACCAAATTACAATATAGACATAATTTTATCTTTCGATAAACAAAGTCCAAACACGTGTATTTGATCGAACACTTCTGATACAATTTATTATTGAAATACCAATATCAAATATAATTGTTAATAATTAAACCTAATCTTTGGTTTCTCATCAACGTAATCGTAAACTAAATAAATTAATAACTGATATGAAAAACTGTTCAATCAAATTGAAAATAATATTATGATCGCCTAAAATTGAATAAAGCACGTACAACTTTTTGTTCGAATCTTATATTTAATTTCAATCAGTTTGCTAGTGATAATTTTGCATCTGGCGCATTCAGAAACTCGTATCGGCTGTATTTTGTCTTTGTCTTGCCTGCTGCTTGAGATCCAGTAAGAGAAAAACAAAACATTGCTGACACGAGATTCCAAATTTGCCAAGAAATGTCCAAGAAAAATGCTTATCAGTTTGTTAAAAAGGAGTGGAAGAGGGGGGGGGGGGGAATTATGAGTGAGTGTTATCAGTGTGAATAAATAAAGGACAAAAATGGTGAGCTCTTGCGCGGTTTGTTTGAAAGCGCGTTTTATTGCGACGTAAGCACGCGCAGATCAGCACGAATCACGTGTACTTTGTTCCGCGAACTTAGATAACCTCAACGCCAATCCCTTACCTACCATGCCCCCCGGTAACTGACGCGCTTATCGCTTGGTTATAATAGCAAAAGTCACGTAGGACGTTTTCTAGTGCATTGCCAGTCGTTTCGCGTCGCGCATCCCGCTCTCTCGGCCAAGATTAATCCTCAATCTCGTGTGTGTATTTTTGTGCCCGTGAACGTGTCGTCAAACAGAGGAATGCAAAAGGACTGTCGAGACTGTTTGGGTATCCGATACCGCATCAACAGCTTGGACCAAACGTGGAAGTGGCTGCATCAGACCATCGCCCTTCACGATTACCTCATCTCAATCACCAGCAGCCAGTCTGACCTGCCCATGCCTAGCAAGTTCCTCTAACTGTCCGTCCCTAGAGATCTAGTCACAACCGGACGATTTAACCTACAAATTATTATCTACGGTTAAAGAAAAAAAAACTTCCCAAAGTCCTTAAGCATGTCTGTGATCGCACGTGTCGCGAAGCCAATGAGGCTCCCACTGATCCTTTGCAGGACCTACTCGACCTCGGACAGTGTGAAAAATGTCGCTGAAGGTGCCATTAAGAAGTCCGTCTTTATCTCCCAGTCGAGGGACATTTTCACTAACCTGGCGCTCGAGGACTGGTTCTACAGGAACTACGACTTTGCCAACCACCACATTCTGTTGCTCTGGAGAAACGACCCTTGCGTGGTCATTGGCAGACACCAAAACCCCTGGATAGAGGCTAATTTGTCTGCCTTGAATAATCACGGCATTCATTTAGCTAGACGCAATAGCGGCGGGGGTACGGTCTATCATGACAATGGCAATTTAAATCTCACCTTTTTTACGCCTAAACAAAGATATGACCGCGGTTATAATCTTAATATTATAACCAGGGCCTTGTTCAGAGAGTGGGGTCTTAAATCCATCATAAATAAGAGACAGGATTTAATTGTCCAAGGAGAATTTAAGGTATGGAATTTGGAATTGATTCAATTTCATATTAAAATATATGTTATTTCAAATGAATCATTAAAAATTCATTTCAGATATCAGGCACCGCGGCGAAATTGGGTAGACCCAACGCTTATCATCACTGCACTCTTCTCGTTGATGTTAACAAGCAGGCTTTGCACTTGGCGCTCGAAAAGAAAGAGGTAATTATAAATCATTATCGCGGTCGAGTTATAACAATGTGTCTTGCATTATCATTCACGAACTTTGGACGCAACAGATTTATCAGTCGATGCAGTTTATTTGTGCGTTCGCGATTCTTTTTATTTTTAAAAATCGATTTTAACGCGCAGTTGTCGAACTGATGATGGTAAAAGTATTAAAAATGATTTCAGATCGGCATTACCAATAGCAAAGCGAGCGAGTCCATTCGATCGCCTGTTAAAAATATCAAGGAGGTACACGCTCAGATTAATTCTGATAGTTTGCTTAATGCCATCGGATGGGAGTACTTGAGAACCAAGGCTTTGAGTCTCGAGGATGGTGGGCATAAGTTGATTCAGCAACAGAAAGGATTTCAGATGATTAATCCCGCTGAGGAATGGTTCCCTGGTAAATGTTTCAGTCTGTCGTTTTTATTCAAATTAACTCGCAGAGGTATGACTATTTTTAAACTACTCAATTTTATCAGGGATCAACAAACTGGCCGAAGATTTTCGTAGCTGGGACTGGATTTATGGAAAGACTCCAGAATTTACGGTTACTCGTATCCTACAAGTGCCTCTGACCGACGGAATAGAACATTATTCAAAGTTGACAATTAAGGTGGAGAAAGGGATTGTGACGGATGTAACTATGTCGTTGCCAGAGAACCTGACCAACGAAGGGCTGCGCCGTGATGCTAGTGTCATTACGAGCTTGCGTGGGTCCAGGTTTAATCAGCAAATTGTCGACGATATCGTATCAGCTAGTGGCTGCAAGGTGGTCCCTTTAAACTTGACTTGTAAGGTCAACGAGAGTGAAGTAGCAGCCCAATGATCCTCATTGGATCACGAAAGTGATCCATGACTCTTTGTTCGTGAATATTTATTCGTTAACTCTGAATTGAGACAATAATACATTTTTTGGGGATCATTGGTCTTGTTTCGTCTGCTGTGTGGTATCTGTACAAGGATCAAAATTCAAAAAGCGACACTGTTGTTATTAAACGTTATGTATTTGATATTTTATTAAATCAGTGTGAGATTTTAATGTACAATGACTATTAGTGATGAAACTCACAAATCGTATTTATATTATACATAGAGCTATATATATTTTGTATGAAAGTTTATAATGGATGACCGATTGTTACAATGTGTATCACATTTTCAGCATGAGCTCGAATTTTATGTTTTTTTTTGTACAAACAAAAGTTCCTTTGAAATAAAATGGTTCACACAGTTGAAGAACGTTGTCTAATGATTTGTATGCGCGCACACACCTGCCAAGATTAATAAACGATCAGGAGCATGATGTGTGAAAAAAATTATTGTCATTCAATTGTCTTTTATGTATGACTGCGACTTTCATTGAATGAATATTGATTATGCCATACATTAAAAGACTAGAAAATCAAGTATAATTTACAATGATATCGAGGATCTCGGTATGCCGAGTATTGAAAACAAATGTTTTCAATTGTGCGCTTGTGACTTATGTCTTTGGACGGATCTCAATTTAATCGCATTTCATATTTTCAGCCGCTACCGATATCTTTGATTGTGCTATTTCTACCAGTATAACCAGCTTCACCAATGAAGTCATCTTTTACTTTCTTACATCTTACTGTACCGCACTGTATATCACGTGATTTTTCAGAATAATTAATTACAAATCACTTTACACTTTCGTCCTTAAAATGATGAATATTTACAATACAAAAAAGGATAAAAAGATTCTCGATCGATTTTCCGTCAATGAACTTTTAATGTTTGAACAAACAACTTACAACGAGACTTTTACTGAAATTTTGATTAGTAAGTTAATTTATCACAACTCATTTTTCATAGAGGAATCGTGTTTACTGAATTAACGATGAATGAAAAAATTGACCCCACACAAACGGCGACGAGAAAACAACTTTAAAAGAAAGTTATTATAGCGGGGTACTTTTTCCTTGCTAGAGCCGCAAATTCATAGTGGGAGATAAATTTATCGTTGACCCAGATTGAAGACTCTGAAATAATGAGTAATTTGAATGATTATATGAATGGGACGAAAGAGAAAACGTGAAACGAAGAAAGCTCCTTCTGTTTGTCAAGATTTGTTTTCAAATAATACAAAAAATGTACCCCCAAGATATTTACAATTTCATCAGCTCAAGAAAGATCAATTATTCGTGATTATGAGATATAAAAAAAGGGTATAATTGCTGAAAGCAAAGTCGTGTTTTAATCACGTTGATGAGCTGGTTCGAGGTGGGTTCGGGTAGAGGTTCCTGTGAAGCATGACCTCGCGATAAGGGGGAGGCGGTGTGCCAGGACAGGCTGGTCTGTGGTCAGGATCCGTAGGGTGCAGCCCATTCACCTGACAGAAATTATGCAACAAGCTGACCCGCTGGGAAACACCATCGACTGCACTGTCACACAGACAACGTCTGTTCAACGGATGGAAACAGGAGATGGTCGTAGAGAGGAGCAGATAAGTGACCACGATGGTGACCGCACTGCCCAGCAGGAACCCTATGATGACCAACCAGTAGGGCGACATGTCCTTGAGCTTCGTGACTGTTATCTCTTTCGGCAGTTCTGTTGAGTTAGAGTAATTCCCAACCTTCCAGAGGATCTCCAGAGCGGAGAGCTTCTGCTGTTCGAGAGATTTTGATACCGAGTCCCAGCTGTTGTACATTCGTTGTTCCCTGTTGTGAAGGGTTTCGTACAGCTTTTCCGAGTTTATGCTCTCTAGTACATTTATCATCTTGTCAAACTTTAGAGATTCGCACAGTTTTTGGAAGTCCACCTTTCGACTTACAAAATACTTTCTCAACATTCGCATTGGGAGGTCGCAGAACCAAGGGTTACTGAAAAATGAAAAAGTTTCAAATTAAACATGAAAAAGATAAACTTTTGTGACAGTTTATAAAATGAAACAAAAAAACTGTTTATTTATTTACTCTTGAAGATAGATGGTGGTGATTTGTGACAAAGGCTTGAAAACTTGGCCATCTATCTCTCGCATCAAGTTATTGGAAATATCCAGAATTTTTAGCTTCGGAAGGTCCTTAAAGGTTTTTGGAGGGATGTAGGATATCATACAACCCTGTAATCCCAGCTCCTGAAATTAGTATCACCAATAAAATTGTTATTTGAGTTTCAAGTTTTTAACGATTATTTTTTGTATTTAAATAATGAATAATGAATGTCATTTTTTGTTCTTACTGTGATTGAACTAGAACGCAACTGTGGAACTTGAACATTGAACTTGTTAAAATTCAGCTTCAATATTTGTAGCTTGGTGTTTTCGAGAAAAGTATCAGGATCTAAATATTCGAGTCGGTTCCTGGATAGGTCTAGAACCGCTAGCTCTTGCAATCTGTAGAAAGCCTGTACATCAATCTCACTGATCTCATTGAAGGACAAGTTGAGATACCTCAGCTGGGTCAGACCGGCTCTCTGAAAACAAAATAAAATAGTCGTAAAACTGAATTGTCTTAATTGCCTTAAAAATGTGGATAAACTATTCAAAACAAATTCAATTTAAACAATTTAAGACTCATTGCATCATTTTCTAATAACTGAATGATTTTCCAAAAATTATGAATGAATTTTTTTCTGATTTCAGATATCTTGGAAAGGAAAATAAATTTCGCAGTTAATCCCAAACAACAGATTACAATGTACCTGTACATTGTAAGCTCGCGCATTCTCGGTAGGTATAAACAATTACTACTGTCATTTATTGTTCTTTGAAAGCTTACATAATTGTGCTAATCAATTTCATTCGACTTTGATTTGAATCTTTTTTTAGAGCTTTATTTGGAAGACCTTTATGGGAATTTAAAAATTAAAAAAAAAAGAACCAAAAAAAAAACCAGATAAATGAAGCAAATCGGCAGCCGGTAACTCACCATAAGTTCTTGGCTCGACAACGCGGAGATGGAGTTGTTGAAGAGGTCGAATGCTTGGACATCGTCAGATACTCCGAGGTAAATGGAATGCGTGTGGACGCTGGTACAGTTGGCGCGACGCAGTAGCAGCCACTCATCGCAGGTGCACTTGGTCGGGCACTCGCGAATCACATGGGCGCTAGACAAAAAGAGCTGCAGCAGCAGCAAAGCAGCGCCAAACTTTTTGGGCATCGTGCAGGGGCGTTCAGGAGCCGGCTGCCGGGCACGGCATTGTCACGGGCCCTTCACACTTTTGCATACGGATGAATGCTTATCATTCATGTACGCACACACTCGCAACGCCACTTCTCTTGTTGGTTCTGCGTCGCCAATCAAGACGTCACCGATCGCGTGTATTTTCGTGCAACGTTGATCTTTTGCCCATGTAAACACAATTTCGACCGGGTTTCGAGCCAGGCGTGCTCTCGACAAGCCGCTTTATTACCACCCAAATGCTACACAACACTAAACGACTGCTCAGCTTGCCGATCACTGTCGCACGACGTACTGTACTGTACTTTCTATATCTGTGCACGATCGAGCTCCGTGCCATCGCCGGACGGAACGAGGAAACATGTACCGCTCTTAAAACGATTCGCCCGCCCGAAATAATGTTCAATAACAAATAATTTTACTATTACGATAATTTTAAATTACAAAAAAAAAGAACAAGAGTTAAGTTTTTAATTATCATTTTGAAAAAAAAAAAAAATGGATTTTACGATATTGGTTTCTTTTTTTAGTTAATGATCAGGTAATAAAATTTTCATGACAAATCATTCCAGCGGAAAATATTAATAATTTATCATCGGTCTTTTTCTATCAAGTGGAATGACAATAACAATCTGAGTCACTGTAATTTCATCTTATCCAAAGTTACAATTTTATATTGTGCAACGTTTGTCTTTTTCAACTTTACACACTTGTGTTAGACGTTTTATTGTGCCCAATTTATTACACAACACCGTAATGCGATATAAAATATTATCTAAGGTCAACTTCCTTATTACCTGCAATTTATTCGCTAATATAAAATTTCATTCACACCAAACAAACAACATATGTTTTTTCACTCAAACCCACAATTGTTTTAAACTTTCCATCAATCGGTAAATGGAATAATTAACAACAAAAAGTATTGCGTGTTTTGACGTTACAATTTTGTTTTTTCAATCTTCCGATCTCGATTGTTTTTCAAATCTTATCTGAAATGTGGCATAACCAAAACCACTCGTATTTACGAAAGCGTGATAAAATGTGCATTTGAAATGTTATTTGTCGTCATTGAAATTATTGGACGTTGAACGTGTATAATAATATACACGTACATTTCCCATTATTTATTCGAATGAGTGATATGTCATGAATAGCAATTGTACACCGGGACAAGCTAATTATTGTTTCGGTAGGTTTAGTTAGATAGTCTGATTTTGTCTGTTTACATCTCTATTTAAATTAGTTGTCATTTTCATTGCACTCGACATGCCAAGCACACAAACAATGTGATAAATCTGATATTTAAAGCAACTACTGATTGTTTCTATGCAGATGATGTGACAATTATTATCAACGTCGACTTCACAATTGGAGCACGATTCCAGTTTCTCTCAAATTTTAACATGAACAAGTCAAAACTGTTTTACAATACTGTAATACAATTATTCTTTTATTGTCATCTTAAACGATAAAATTATAGTTCAAGGTGTTTTTTGTTGTATTTTTTTTATGTTTGAGCAACAATTTCCTCATTTAGAAGAACAAATGATAACAGATGAGTTTTTCTTCGAGTTACAATAAATTTACCAATAATTTTTATTTTTATTATGAAAAATGATTACTCAGTAGAATGTATCTATACAAATAATTCATAATTGCATTTCTTCATTAAAACAAGAAAAACTAAGAATTATGTAGGATACAAAATGTAAAAAAGTGAAATGTAAACAAAAAGATGTTAGAAATCAACATGTGCAATTATAAGTTAAGAAATATGACATTAGTAAATGGATAACCCGTCTTTGTTACATCTGATCAGACATTCGAGAAGTTTCATTGTTTGAGTGTTTGATTTTAATCCAATTTGCAGCCAAAAGTGATTGTAATTTTTTTTATCTAATATCATGCCAGTTTGGATAGTCGAGATTATGTAACACAAAAATTGCTGTGATGTATAATGGCAGCATTCTTACGTTTCAAAATTATTCGTAGCTACGAGCAAACGAAAAGTAACGGGGTAATGCTTCGAAACTGCTCGTTATGCCGTGCGCGCGGGCATCAATTTTTTTACAGGTCACTTTTACGCACATAAATCTCAAGATTGAACCATTTGCGTGCCACTTGTTTGCAAATTAACATATAAATCAAATTAGTATGCTAATAAAACGTTCAGCTGAGAGGAGACAAATAAACATGTATAATTAGCGACTTAAGCATTAACGTAATGACCGCGATCAAAATCTCGATACAATTTAATAATTATATTGAATCCCATGAATCAAGTACACGAAAAAAAGATCATTGACTGACCGTGTCTCTTTATCCAGTGACAACAAATGGTGTTTGCTAAAATTTGCTAAAATTTTTCCCAAACTCAAAATTTCTGAATGTTGAAAACTTGAAATTAATTTTGATGAATATCCAAGCACCATTAAAGTACTATTAATTTGAATTGATCGTTCTTTACGTTGCAGGGTGCTGTTTTACCGGCCCTTCTTTAGTCCAAGAGCCACTTCAACCAGAACAGATGACGCCACCAGTTCCGTGAGAGATGAAACAGTACCAAGGTATCTAAAGAGGATAGAGAGAAGCTGAAAGATTGAAGATCAAAGGCGAGTGCAATTCTGGCAACTCGGTTGGACGCGGATAATTATTCAGAATGGAATCAGTTTGTTTATGAGACGAAATGTATTGGAAATAGATACAAATAATGGTCGGCGCGCTCGTAGCGATAAAAGCCGAGGCATTCCGAAAATAAAAATGCCGAGTGCTTTACGACTGTTAGTAGGCCACTTGTTACGTATCCTAACTGGGTCCGGCGCCCTTCCTGTTAACATTCAAATTGCATACACTATAGCCTCGGCTCTACTATCTTGTCCAGCTGGCTCATAAGAAAACTTGCCAATGCTCAATTACTGTAATTCAGTTAACTTACGCGTACGTCGTTTCCGCGTTGCTATCCACGAATAAAACCCTAACAAAGACATTAAACATTCAGCGCCAATCGAACCCACAGAAAGGTTGATGTCTTTCAAACATGTCGCGCTAAAGTTTAACATTGCATTATATAGTTTTATAACGTCGCGGTCATAGAAAACCGAACAATTTGTAACTAGTTTACAACTTTCTCGGACACAAAGTTGGTTACGGAAAAAAGTTGTAAAAAAGAAGATAATATTATCGTGACTCAATAATCGGAATCGGATGAACCGATAGCAACTTAAATAATTTCGACTTTTTTGTTACAGAATCTATGAGCCCTAAAAGGATAGCTCGCAAAGATGCTGGACAGTAATCGCACGGGACAGTTTCAATAAACAAAGAGCGAGGTGAGGTGGCGCGCATTGCTCTACGTGCAACTGCGAATCTCGTTAGTAGAGCCATCCAAGAGGAGCGTAAATCCACCACGAATAACGGTAACCCCGATTTTGCGTTACTTGGTGCATTCCACAAAAGAATCAGTGTTTCGACTATCGCAAAAATAAAAGAGCTACTAATTGATCGAGTCAAATGTTTTGTCGTTACAGAGAGTCCTGTTGTTCAACTATATTTCACGAGTTAATAAACTGCAATTAGATTATAAGGTTGGAAATGATACTCACATGTGGTACAGAGATCACGTATCATTTTATGAGCTGCGATCTTTAATTCAATAAATAATTTCTGAACTAAGAAGTCGGAAAAGCAACGCACAAGTGAGTGTAATATGGTTTTAATAAAAGCCACATTCGTAGAACTCGAGTTTCATTATTGTCGATGCATAATGAACTCTTTGCAACAAGTTCGCTACACGTGTAGCGTAGAGTTGAACACAGATGTCTTTATGCATTTTTATTCGAAATACAAGTTTTCAAGAATATATCTGGGACGTTATTTTTGTTTCAGAATTTATTGACGGTGGCATGTTCAGTGAGCCGAGGGCTCGGGAATACTTCGGTTGCCAACCTTCCGACCTGAAAGATGTCACAGCGGGCTCGTAACAAAGATCATCACGATGACAATTTTTCACGGACTTCCATTGGCTTGAATGTAAACAACAAAGAATGACCATTAGCTTTTACGATCGAATGAAAAACAAAGCATTTCCGTTCAAGGTTCTTGCGGTTTTGGTATGAGATTGAGAGGCAAATGGGTTGTGCAGTAATTAAACGGGTGCTCATCTGAAGGCCGAGCAAAAAATGTGTCACGAGCGTGGTGGTATCGATGATAAACGAGGGAACGAGGCTCGAGGAGTTGGGGAGCATTGATACAAAATAGTCGAATGTACCGGCACGAAATTGCCGGTGTGTACAGTGGCGCGCAGTGTGCATTGCGCAATGTCCACAGAAATAAATTTAGGATAGACTAGCTGGGAGAGCGTATGTATAGTACTATGTTCTATTCGGCCTTTGCGCGTTTGCTCCCCACGCTATGGCTGCTCGCTCGCTCGCTCGCCTGGCTGGCTGCACCCGCACCCTTGCCTGCCCTCACCTCGCCCCTTCCGGCTGATTATGTTCCACTCCCGGATTCGAGTTTCTCCTCCCGCGTAGCGCGCTCCAGCCGTGACAAAGACACGGGGATCAAGTTGGCGTGTACACTCGTAATGCTCACATTATTCGGACAGTATAGATTAATCGCATAATATGGACCCCGCGCGACTTTTCAGTTGCACGCGTAATTAAACATGCCGCCACGCGTCGTTTAGTTTTTCACCTTTGTCCTAAAATTTGTCTCTTAATTGATTCACCTGATCTAGGCAAGTTACTGCCAGTTTCATAACTTCAAGTATACAAATAAATAAGAAAAGTTCATGCCAGTCATTTTAGTTTATAATTTTTAATATCAGTTAGGTTTAGTTCTAGTTCATAAAATGTAGTTTTGTACTATGAAAAGATATTTATAATGTCAACATTTTCAGGTCAAAATAAAAGAAAGAAACAATAAAGAGGCTCTTTGGACAAAACTTGGAATGAAAGAAAAGGATCAAACAAGAATTAAATGGACTTGAAAGAAGGTTGATTTTCTTTTAAATCGATCAATTGTAGTTTTCACTGCTATGAAATTTTAAAACTACGTTTCTATTTGGGTCGGTTTGCTAGTCGACAGCCTTTTCATGTTTAGACAAAATAATTTCAGAGAGAAACAATTGTTTTCTACTTAACTAATGAGAACTAATTTTGATGAAAAATAGTTTGGAAACAGAGGAAAATACAAAATCCAGTGTAAACTTAAGTTGACGACGAATAATAGCTATTTCTATAATAACAATAATGTTTGTTGAACAAATTATCGTGAACACATTTAGATGTTGCAGTTACACTTCTGTAACTTCCGTGCAGATAAAACTATAAAGTTGCAAACTTTATCCTCTGGACGAATTTCTTTTTGTCTTAGGACATCTCAAATGAAATGAACCTCTGTCATGAACAAGGACTTTTGGTCTTCAAAGTTTCGGATGAAAAAATATCACATGTTGTATAACATCATCGAACAAAGAGAAGCGTAGTTTGAAATTTGATGAATTTCAAAAAAGCTATAAACAGTATCTCGAGTGGATGAATTAATCACTCTCCCATTTCAGCTACAGTCTCGAGGACCGGGGAAATATTGGATTGCGCTTGTAAAATCGTCAGTGCATCAGTTGCTAAGCGTCGTATCTGCAGTAACGTTGCTATGCGCGGGTATCCCGATTGAAAATCAAGTCAGATTCAATGTCATCTGCACGCCCGAATTAAGCACTTGATTGAACGACAAAAAAAAGTGGAAGACTGCGCATTTTGCTGGGCCATTGTTGCTGTAGGTACGTAACGAAAGCTCCGTTACGGAGTTGAGTTATTTAAAAAAGAGTACAAGGCGCATCGAGTGTGCACCGGTCGGTCGCAGAGGCGCGCTGCTGTAGTCGCACGTGTGTGTGTGAGGGCGGCGATCGCTCACTCAGACCATCCACTCGCATCTCTTTCGTCATCAAAGTTTTCAGCTGACGACAACCGTCCTCGTCGTTCAAATCAAGTGACAAATATTCGCGTGGGTACTCATAAGATAACGACGTGTCGATTCAACCTGTATGCATTTTTATATGATTTTTTTTTTTTCAATTGCAAACAGGCCACTAGATTTAATTGATAAACGAATTGCCTCTGTTCAAACAAATACTCGTGCCAATAGAACACGTTTTGTTTTCCGCGTTTTTCCTTCCATTTTTTTGTTGTTGTCATTATTTTATTTCTGAAGAAGCACTGAAAGTATGTAGCATAAAATAAGAAAAGTGGTACCTTTTGGGGTATGATTGTTTGTTCTCGAAGTTTCAAGTTCGAAGAACCAGTCAGATTTATTGAAACAATTGCAACAATTCTTTGTATTTTGAAATTCACGAGAATTGCGTTCGATTAAGAAAATTATGTTGATTTATAAAAAGCAGGAAAAGTTTTGTTGCAAGAATGAAATCATTGAAATTATTTTTTTTTATCTTTAGAATAGATTATAGGTAACATTTCATGTGCAATTTCAGTTGCGAAACGTTGCACATTCCTCATTGAACAATGTTATTTATAAACAAAGTTTGAAAATTTTGTCCGAAGCGATTGCTCACTGTTATCATCTTTTTTGAAAACTCAGTACAGCGTGAAACGAATGATAGTCGCGCGTGTAGTCACAGGCGCTTTTAAAATCACAGCGCACCAACACATGCTCATTGTTCCCACGATGCACACACAAGCTCTTTTGAAGAAGATTTCGCCGAGATGAGTGGAAACTACAATTACAATCAGCCAAGCGATTGCAGCATTAAAAGCCAGCGTTTTAATTGAAAGCTCTGATTAATGAGGGTCTGCAATATCTAGAGTGGACCAAAACTGTTGATCTTAATTTCAAAAGACGAATATTTGGTACAAAACGAAACGCATAGATTGAATTTTTGTGCGATGCTGACACTCGCATGTGACATTTGAGGTGGTTTTTATACAGCCGACGTTGTGGGAGCGTAGGAGAAGTACGAGAGGAAGGTCTGGCTGAGTTCGCTAGCACTGGTTGCGAGCGCCACCAGTCATGCAGACGTTCCACTCGTTGCGTGTCGTCAGCGTGTACTCAGCTGATGGAAAATGGCTGCCACATTTTGACAGCTGCAAGGATAAACAGACGAGGCGGATAGGTTTGCCGTTGAACGATTTCTGCGCGATCGAACTGTTCGCTCAAGAGGCGAGGATGATAATGCAAATTTCTCGCAGATGCAAAAAAAAACGTTTTCCAGGAGCAAATTCTGACCGACTGATCGATCCGCCATGTTTTTGGGAAATAACTCAAGCACTTGAAAAGAAGGAAAGGATAAAAAAAAACCTGTAGCGGAGGAGAGGATTACAAAAGCTGATCTGAGGGATCTGTTTTAAACCAAAACTGAGAGAAAGTACGGGTGAGGGGAAGGGGTTCTTGCAGAGCCAAATTGTGATTTAAAGCCGACGCACGAACTGGCTCTAGTTGGGGTTTTAAACGACCATATGGCAGCGATTATTGCGCGTCTGAGCTTGATGAGACGGTGATAACCGAGGAGGATTTTTAGGTGCGTGAATAAAACCGGAATAACATAGTGCAAAGTTTACGGGATCGCTGAATCTGCGGGGATCAAAGATCCGCCGGCCGGTGAGCAGCGGAGGCAGCGGGGGCGAGAGGAGCGACGACGACGACAACAACAACAACAAGGCAACGCGGTTCGGAGCAGTGGGGAAGGTGGAGGCCAAGAGTAGGGAGCAGAGCCGATGGAAGGGACGCGAGTTGGAAGGTCTGGTAGAGCTCGGCTGGGGTTTCAGCTGGCAATTTTTTGCCGTTGCTTCTCGTCCTCCCGGCGCGCACGGCCAATGAGAGTAAGTAGGTCAGGCTGTGCAGCCAATCGCTTGCTCAGGGCCGAGTCACGTGGGTTTGTTGTTATCTATCAGCTGTTTTTCCCGGGCGGCCGGCCGGTGAAAGCTGAGAACGACGTAGCTCTCTTAGTCTCTCGTCAGTACCTCCCGGTACTGCTCAGCGTCGTCACATGTTGTTGGCTGCGTGTTTTGTCAGTTGGACGTGAGAGCGTCCGAGGTGTGTGTCGCGGTGACGCAACCGAGAGTTAAATTGCAACGCGGGGATGTATAACGAGAATTGTTAACAACATCAATAGTTAACAACAAATACAAAGAGGAAGAGAGAAGGAATATAAAAAAAAAATAAGTTGAAACATCAAATAGAGAATAATTTCGTGAGAGTGCGGAAACACTGGTGTGTGGTGTCAGTGCGAAACTGTCATGACTATTATGTCAGGCCGGAGTGTCTCGGGGGACGACGCGGCGCTGGTGGTGACAGATTGTTCGACGCAACGACTGGGCAACAGCGGTCTCCGGCCGCGCAAGCCGCCACGTGTTGTGTAAGAGCTGCGGCAGCGGCGCTCGTGTACTATTGTCAAACTTGACTTGTGTGACGGGGGGCCGTCTTTGGACCGGCCTACCTCTGGATTGTTGTGTTGTTGCCGGGGCAGTTGCTCGCCGACTGTGGTGCTTGGTTCCTCGGCTAAGGGCGCGCTCGCGGCTGAAAAGTGGAGAAGGAACGGGTGCCCGGCGAATCTCGCGTCGTCGCGTCCCGCAAGCGGCGCCGCGAGTTTTGCGTGCGACAGCAGTTTCGCGCGGAGGAAGACCCCGACGAGGACGAGATCGAGCAGCGCAGCAGCCGCGCGATCTCGCGCAAGGTCCGCACGATAATGTCGACCGGCAAGCGCCTCGCTAAGCGCAGCATCATCGGCACTAGGGTGTGCGCCCCGGGTGACGACGGCAAGTATTACTCCGGCGTCATCAACGCCGTCAAGACGCCCGCGTGCGCCTCGTCCGAGAGCGGACTCAGCATCACGCCCAAGACCAGATACTCGGTACGATTCGACCCGGTGCCCGGCGGAATACCGCCCAGCCCGAGCACCGAGTTCCTTGATCGTGATCTCATCGGACCTGGATTCGGATCGGTCACCACTGCCAGATTGGTACCCGGACAAAAGGTTTACCTCACCTATAACGGACGCGAGGTCCACGCCGAGGTCACGCAACATCGCAAACACCTCGACGAGGTTGACGTCGTTATCGCACCTACTGGACAAGAGGTCAGATTCAATTTCGTTGCTTTTTTGCAGTTGTTTTACATCTATACTGCTCTATAATCGTATGACTACAAATGACAGCTCAATTGAATGTAGCAAATCCTTTTTATGTAAGACAATCCGCGGCCTCAACAGATATCCCAACTTAGAAAGCACACGCCGCTGTCAATTTATTTGCTCGCTCGTTATTTCGAATAAGAATTTTCCTTCCTCCTGTTAGTGTACCAATTTGTTTTATTTTCACCGGTCGTTTTTTTTTTCTTTGTCAATATTTGACAGCCAAACAAAGAATCTTTTTCACGAATAAATACACCGAGCAGTAGAGCGTTAAGATTATCTCATCGTTTCATTAACAGATTAAAAAATTGGTTGTGTAACAACCTGCTGGTTGGTTGTTTTTTTGTTGTTAAACAAAGGCGACCATTGTAAAAGGTGAAATAAATAGGAAGAGGGAATGGTTTTACTTTGATTTCGTTTTTTTGTAATTAAATTATTTCATTGTTTATGATTATATTTTTGCACTGAATGATTGTAACAATGACAAATCTTTGTTCTGAGGACAAAACATAAAAAGCTGGCAATAGGCTTGCGGTTGCAAAATGTTATTACTTTTTATAACCAGCTGTTAATGAAGAGTCATGATTATAAATTTTGTCGTCAAAACCGAGTTGTCAACTTTTTTGTTTGATTTTTTGCGTAGTCAAATTTGTATTGGTTGTAAATAAGTGGAGCGCAATAGAACAAAGGAACAAGCATAAAATAAGCATTATGCAATTGAGCAACTTTCGCGCTGAGCTAATTAATAAAAATAAATTATCCATGTCTAGTATATGGAATTAAACAACTAAATTTTTACGGTCCATGAGCGGTTACGCGGAATAAAAAGGAAAAACCGTTCGTTTTTGGTTTCTGGGAATACAAAATCATAGTGCGCGGGTGACTCAGCGTTTGAACAACAAAGACCGTTTCGTCAGACAACATTTCAAACAAATATAATGCATCTTGAAACGCGATCGTTTTGTTTCTTTTTTTTTTATTATTTCTTTCTTTTTTTCACTTCTCTCAACTCATATCTGACTTTCGAATTTATGTTTACCGGTGATAACGATGGTGATTTAAAACAGATTAAAACTTAAAAAGTCTTCGGAATTTCCTAATTTGTTCAAAGAAACAGAAACGTTTGTTTTCATTTTTATGCGCAGTTAAATTTATTAAGGCCAAAAATACAACGGACCCATAATAATTGATTGAAATAGTAAAAGAAAATTGATTTATTTTCATTTGTTTCTAGATTTTGATTGCGACATGTGGCAGATTTTAAGAATCGATAATTCAGACGATTTGCGTTATGGATTATCAGAGATTTTGCATAATCGCGCTGATAAACAATACCTGCGGAATCTTTCTCGTGACGTAAAAAAGCCCCTATGTACGGACCGGGAGAGAAGACGCATTGGTTGTTGACTTTCACGTTCAAAAGAACTGACGTGTTATGAAACACAAACGCTTGTGTTGTTGTTACAATATGGTCGTTAAAATTTTTTTCTCCCTCCATATTTTGCTGACAAAATGAGGTGTTACACATTTTTCATCGTTTCGAAACTCGTACGTACAGGCGTCCGATTGTTGCCTTCACTCCAGTTCGCATAGTTTACGCGAGGCGTCAGAGAGAAATCTCAAAATCATCAATAAAGAATTATAAAAATCAGCAACGTCGTTTTGTATGAAACTTTTTGACGCCATCTTGGATTTCCACCTTTGTTGTTTCAACTCAGAAATGTCATTGGTTTTTTTTTCTATCTACGAGATGGTTAAAAAAAAACAATGACTTGAAGGAGTCTTTGAGATTGAAGTAAACCTCCAAGAAAAGTTTACAAAAATGTATACACATCTTGGAATTATGAGAGATGACCTTTGCAACAGTAAGGGAGGAGAAGAATGAGGTTGGGTAGAGCATTAAGAGACTGAAGATTGCAAGTTCAAAGAAAAAGTGCGTTTTGCGGGCGAAACAATTGCAGAACGTGTCCAAAATCGTGCGGTCTAACAGTAACAATTTGGACACTGACTTCGGAACCCTGGTGTTAGCTTTATCTCCATTTAACAAGATAGAGCAACAGATACCAAAGCGTGAAACAACAATCTTGAATGCATAAGTCATACTCGATAGCTTCAAACTCATTGTTATATTCAGACTGCACTGAGAGAAATCAGCAAAGTTGGAACAACAGGTAATTCAGTTCACATAGGTGATCTACAGACAAAACCAGTTATAACAACTGTAAATACAGTTTTGTCAACAGAATATTGAGTTGATTTTCATTGACTGAAACAATGCTGCTGTTACTCAGCAGCAACAGATACAGACTGCAATTGTTTTCAGTGTGTACTGATAAATTCGTCATGTTGCAATTGAAGGTGTAATTAGAATTTTATGACGCAACCGATTTAATCTGTAGGCCGTAATTGGACTATTGCGGTGAGGGTTCCTTTTTCCCTCTTTCTCTCATCCGAAATCGCAATTCAAAGCCGCAACTTGTCGATTCGTAATAATTTTTACAACTCTAGGCGCGGTTCACAAGCACGCACGCGCGCGCGTCGATCACAAAATGTAATTTTCGTGACCCTGTTTCAGAAGTGTTCATGTCCTATTTAATTCGCGCGCATGAGCGAGATCACCTCTCTCGGCGAGCACTGCGAAAGGGGACGGACCGGCGAGCAGAAGAAAAATAGCAAAGCAAGGAACGAAGGAAACGGACAACGACCCAGAATCGGACCTTGGGTTATGTTTTTGAGTCGCGCCTTTGCATCTAACTGCGCATCAGATCCACCGTGGGAGAAGGAGATGCCGCCGAAGACGAGAGCGCAAAGGAAGAGAGCAAGGCATACGCGTGGCCTCGGTCCCGCTACGTGGGCGCGGTTAGATTCGTCAAGATCAGCTGCGGTGCGGAGCACACGTGCGCCACGCGTGAGACAAACCTCTAACCAGTCTCGGAAGATGGCTTAGATGCGCGCATTTACGTAATAACTCCGAGTTAAACGGTCCCGCTTCAGCGCACCGCGCCGCTGCTTTATCCTATCTAGGCTAATTTTGGTCCATTCCTGCAAGTTAACGGTACAACCTCCAAGCATCGAATCTTCTTCAACAATTTTTGTTCTGTTCGACGCTTTATTCAGCAAATTTTCTATTTTTTTTTTTCTGTAATGGTAAAAAGAGGAACATTAGTTATCTGACGGTTCATTTTGCCTTGTCGGGAAACAAATTGCTCGCAACGTGCATTAAGAAGAGACACAATTTATGAGTTTCGCAAAGCAGGACAAATTATTTCAGTGTCATTGGATTAGACAAACAAATGGCAATTACGTCAAGAACAACCAAATGTATCACTTTCTGATTTGCGCGCTTGAAACGAGAAACCCCACGGAGGTTTCGAATGGGAACGAGCGAATCAGAGCGGCAGTGTATTACCATCAGTGCATGGGACACACTGCCGGGCACGGGATGACTCACGAAAATTAACGGAGCCGCGCGCGCGACACGAAAAAAAAGGCTTTTTCGGCTTGTAACTAACGATCTAATGCCATTTTCATGCCATCTCGATGGGCGACTGTCTTAATTAGTTTTCTGGTCCCGTTATCCCGCGTCGACCTTTCGATACTGCTTTCCATTACGATCCAAATTATCGTGGCCTATGGGTTCACCTGCAGCTCTAGACGATTATTCGCCCCGGGCTGCTGATTTGCATGCAAAAAATACTACGTGCCGATTTATTCTTTCCAGCCATTCTACCCTCTGGTGTTTCTAAACGTTTGTCTATTACGTCTCTGGATAAACCCAAAGTTTGTCTGCTCCTCGGGGGACTGCGCGAAAAAAAAAAACTTTCAAATGTCGACATTTATTTGGATTATTAAAGTTGCTCTTTGTTCCATTATTTTTTAAAACAATTGACCAAGATGAAAAAAAAAATTGGATCAATTAACACAAACCGTTTTTCTTTTCGGTATAAAAACTTTCTGATGAAAATTGAAATGATTATAAAAACAAGTCGGATGAGATTGATAAGAGAGTATAAAATAGGTGAAAGAGATAATTGTCGACAATTTGAGCCGGTGGGATTTCGATAAAGTCGAACGCGAGAGAGCAGCGGATCAAAACAAAACGTCGGAGGAGGCTCTGCTCTTCGTTTAGCCTAGTTTTCATCGATCGTAATGATCTGCGATTGTTTGACCTCGCGCTGATAAATATCGGACACCTGTAACGTTTCCGTGCGCTAATGTCTAATGTCTTCCACGTAAAGTGGTAATGAAGAAAAGAAAATCGCGGCTCAAAAGCGGTAAACGAAACTGCTCGTTATGTAGCAATAACGGGACTTTAATTAAGGCGCACGCTGCGTTGTGTGGCGCCCAAGAAATTTATCGTGTTGTCGACGCTCCTGCCCCCTATTCCCAGCTCTCTTCTTTTTTATTCTATCTTGCACTTTTTCTCCACGTCTATCAAAACATTTCGCCTTCCCCCATAGCGCAAAATCATATAGTCTTTTGTTAGCCGCGTTGATAACACAAATCGTCAATCTCACGGCGCGTTTTGCCATAAGTGGAATTATACGTGTTATACATGTGTGTATTCCAAGCCACACTTTATCCGCCATTAAATAGATTACACAAGTTGAATCTCTAATTCGTCGCACTGCGACTTGCGGCCATATCGAAATAATTGATAAAAAATTGAAATAATCTTGAATGATAGTTTTGGTATGCAAAAAATTCGTCTGACGCAAAAATCATATTTTTATTTTCAAGTTGTTATCCCTTCTTTGGTTTTTGATCTTTTTGCTCTCGTTGAGCGTTCGAATTGTAGGTCAGGTTCAATTCGTCTGAAGATAAAATTAATTGAAATAATATTTGACTATTAATTTAATCATGAAACGATAATGATTATCAATCAAAAATGATTGGTACTAAAAATTTTGCCAACGAGCAGTTTTGAATTGCGGAAAAAGAATGTCGAATCTGAAACTTGGTAAATTATGTCACGTTACTTTCACATAAAAAGTGTGCTATAAGAAGAGTTTTAATTTGAACGCGAGATCTTGATAGTTTAAGAAGGCCGGTCTTCGCATAAAAGAAAACATGCTTTTTTCTCCATTGTAACTAAGCGATTGGATTCATTTGATATTCGTAACCGTGGCTGCGAACAGAGAAGGGGGAAGCAAACAAACTGACGAGAGTTAAACTCAAAAGAGAGACAACGAGCGCGAAATTATTTGTCATTCTGTACATCTGCTTGGCGAACTGGGTCAGATCGACGTAGGTCAGTTGCGATGCAAAAGTGAGAGTGTACGCGCGCAAGAGGACGCTAACTGGAGCAGCGGAGAGACACCGAGCGTGCGAAAAAAATGACTCCTTTTGACAACTTTTTGTCCGTTATCGTACGTCCCGAACGCACATTGCCGCCAGACATTAATCTTTTTTACCACGCGGTACTGAAAAGTCGCCCGGGAGAAACAGAAAAAGAGAGGCAACGAACAAAAAACGAGAACGAGATTAACGATGACGTTCAATATATATCGTGCGCGTATCTGTATCGAATTTGCATGAAATTTGCATTACATTTGTATTAACACGCGATAAATAGTTATATAATATTTGCGCTAAATAATTTGCGCAGATACCGTTTGTAATTTCATCCGTACAAATTATGTAATGTTTGTTATAATATTTGAACAAGGTTTGCATGTTTTGCGAAGATGTATAAGGAAGAAAAAAAAAGAGGGGATAGAGCAATTGGTAGCTAGCAATAAACGTGTTTGTATAACGGTCTTAGAGTGGAGCGAGTATGCCGGTAATTGCCGCGCTTTCCAAGAGAGCGAAAAGTTCATTGTGATTCATATATGATTTTTCGTTCACGCAGTGCACAGGGCAGTTGCGCGACAAAGCGAACGTGACCGGAGGTCCTCCGTGTGTGTGCTCGCCACAACCACGAACTTTAGCATCTCGTGCCTGTAAATGGAAAACGCCGAGTCGTGCGCATCGCGATTCGCCGCCTCGCCGAACACGACATTCCTCTTAATTACTCGATCCCCCATTACGTTCGCGCGTTTTTTCGCCGATTCTCCGCGAGTTGTTTTCTTTTTGTCCTCGCTACCCCGGCTGGATACTTTTTCGCTTATTTTTCTTCTTAATCGTTTCGCAGGAATTTCATTGTTCGAATAGCAAAACAGTTGCCAACAATTTAATGCCACATTTCTCTCTCTCTCCTTCTCTTTCTCTCTCTCCTCGCAGTTTTACGCAACTCGTGGGTTTATATCGAGCTGCAATTTATACCGCGAAAATTTTTCGCCTTTTTGCCCTTTGGTTACATACGAATCCAAGAAACGTTGACGCGTAACCACTTGTCATGAATTATGGGTAACATTGCGCTAGGATCGGTTTTGTTTCGCTCGGACCCGCAACAGGAAGCGGATCTGCGCTCCATCTACACTAGATTTAAAAATGAGCGCTGATTTCGCTTTAATGGCAGAGATCAAAGAGTCATTGGTCCGATGAAATTGCGCCTTTGGATCACTGAAGGGACTGTATTTATATTGTTTCTTTGCGGAGGTGGAGAAACAATATATATATATACATACATACATACATACTTACTTTGTCGCCGGGGTTCCTCTCCATTTTTTGTTAGATAGGAGAATATCTCGAACAAAATTGATGATACAAAATGTACTCCCTGGAGAACAAATGTCTGATGATGGTTAGAGATACTAAACGTTAGAAAATTTTTGTAAAATTTCGTCGTCGATAAAATCTGCCCACGACTCTCAAATAATATATGTCACTTGATTCGTTTTGATAAATCACAGTTCTTATGAGGAGAAGAAAATACTTTTGAAATGCTTGCTGTGATTATTTGTTACAACAATGATCAGCACGAAAATCGACTGCTAGACAATGAACACAAATCATTAATCATATCGGGTCGTAAAAGTTATCACATTGGCATTCTAGTTTTTCTGTCGCTATAAATATGGACATGCGAGGGACACGTAGAGCGATACTCTTTTTTGAGAAAAGAATAAATGTCAAAGAAAGAAAACAAAATTGATTTTCATAACAGACATCTAATTCGAAAGAGGTTATTAATACATCAAGTGGGAGCTCAAAGGCTTGTACAATGCCGCATTATTCTGACCAGTGATCTTTCATGATCACGTGGTTGATTTCAAATGTCATGAACAAATCGCCATAAGCGTTGGCTAACCTCGTTCGCGTGTTGAAATATGAATTTGAACAGTGCTCTTTTCTCTGTTTTCTAATGTCATTGCCAATAATTGAGTAAACAATGCGCGCTCGCGGACACACGCGCGCTCTCAGCTTCTCTCATTATCGCCGTAACCCATTTTTGCAGGATAGCGCAACTGCCAAATGACGTAATGACGGCTCTCTCGCACCAATCACGCTGTTTTTTCACTTAGCGTGGGAAACTGCGTAATTTATCGCCTGTGATGAAACCCTACGTGTTTTTATTTGCTCGTCATGTTATTAATTACAATAAATGTTATTAATCACAAGAGCCTATCAGATTTCATTATTTTATCTGCCAATCACACAAGAAAAACTCAAATCTCACACAAGGATATAACCCACCTTTATAAAAGAGGTGTGTTTGGCTTGCAAAAAAAAAAAAAAAAATTGATTGGCATCGCAGGAAGCAGCGTGAGCCGAAAGTTTAGCATGCATCGGGCACGATTTGATCGGAGACGCGCTAGAAAGCGGTACTCGGGAGACACGCGTGGAATGCAACAATTGCGCTAATGCTGTCGTAATTAATATTACGACTTACCTTGAATATTCAAGCAAGGAGACGTGATCTTGTGCGTGCGTTATTGTTCGAAACAAGTTTCCAAAAGCATTGCGCGTCCGCATAAAGGGTATAATTATCGTTTAGCGATCTATAGAGCTGTCTCCTTGGACCGATTTTGTAACAATTAAATTAGTCATAAAATTGGCTATAAAAAATTGTAACGCAGAGGTACAGTGCGAGTGATGAGGAAGAGTTTTGTCCGGAGGCGATGTTCCTTTAATTGGAAACAAAAGAGGAGCTCTGAGAACAGAGCCCTGGCAATAAAAATGCAAAGCGACGGACATTTGCGTGCAATAGAGCTGTGCGAGTGAAAAGCGTTGGTGAGTTAATGCGATAATGTTTTGACATTTATACGACCGGCGTTGTGTTTAGTGATTCCGTGCGACGCAAGCGGAAGCGCACCGGTGCTCGAGAACGGAAGTGTGTTTACCGTTCGAGGTTCTACGGAGAACCGTAATGGAACGGGGCAACGCTTTAAGTATTTTGTCAGTGCGCGAGGATGTGCATTCACTTCTCACACAGAGCGAGGCACTCGTCGTCGGTGCCCCCCTCGTTGCGATGCGTGACGAATCGAATTCATGATTGTCATTTTCGGTCCGACACAGATTTGCACTTTTGCCTGCCGGTCTATTTTCCATCCCAGATATGACGTCCACCGGTCGAGCCTCTGGCTTTAATGAGGTTGAGATAGGCCAGGCGAAAGGAAGAGGCTCAATAAAGGAGAGGTTGCGGTAATAACGCGCCAGGTTACAAGCCACGATGGATGGTTACACACGTTGCAACGAGTTTTCGCACTTTCGCCCGACATGCGCCGTGCGCGTTACATGATGCTCTCTCCCTCTCTCTCTCCTCCCACGCAACGTTATTGCTCGCAATCGAGTCACACTGACGTAACGATGCAGCAGCAGAGGCAGCAACAGAGAGTACGCGCCGTAAATTACAATCGATAAGGCGACCTTGCGGCCTGGCCGAGGTAACTCGCCTCTTTTGTTACTCCTACTCTGTGGGCTCTTTGCTACCGGCTGCTACATCATAAGTGGCTCGGCGCCAACCTTTCTCCTCGCCAGTTTTCCACGTCAAACTCGTCGCCCAATAACTCCCACACTTTTGCCTCCAATTTAGTGCTAATTATGTACCTTTTTTTCTCTCTCTCTCTCTCTCTCTCTCTCTCTCTCTCTCTCTTTCTCTTTCTCTTTTTCGTTTTTCTCTGTCATCCTCCACTGGTGTTGAATTACTGGGCTTTGCACCTGCAGATGCCAGTTCCGTTTCCGGAGCGGTGATTTTTGAACCCCTCGCCTTTGACCTTGGTTAACGTGTGTCTCATTAGCGCAGTTAGTTGGCTATAATTATTGGAACCAAAAGTCAGCAATCAGTTTGAAAGCAAAAAGTATCACGATTAGGAAATCTTTCTGGCGAAACGAGTTTCGTGACGTCGATAACGTCATTGCTGGCTCGCTTGGACGGAAAAAATTGCAGCGTTTTCCGCGCGCGGCGGTGCCCTGTTGTTCGCAGCTGGCATTAGGAAAAGTGGCGCGTATCCTAGGAGAAAAGCGAGGTCGAGCCTTTCTCATAAAGTAGGCCAAAGTGTACACGTGTAACGCGCGTTTAACCGTGGATACCGCAAAGCTGTGTTAGCGCTAACAATGCCGCCCATCAAATGTAGATTAACCGAGAACTTTGGCCACTTTTCTAATGCGATGCGCCCGGATGAAAATGGATTTTGAAGAACAGTCCATTGGTGGAATTGTTCCACAGGATATTACAACTGTCCATCTGGACTCGGTTTAACTGCAGGTTGGATTTTTGAGAACAAATTAGAAAATTTCAGATATACATGACGTTTTCTGATTATTTATCGATCCCTCAAGTGGAACCGAAATGATTGTTCTTTTTTTCCCGGCTAACCAAATGAGTAAACAGCGCTGTCAGCGTTTCATGCTTCTCAGTTACAGTTCGCTTGAACCCAACGAAATATAAATTCCTGTTTTTCTCGTTGGACTCAATTTTGAGTTTAACCGGTACACGCTTCCGCAACTAACACCAACCCAATTGTTACCCATGTCCTTAATTATAATCCGAGCTAATTCATTTTGTAATATTTAATTTGGATAATTTCCGTCTTGTATTATTTATTCAATGATAAATAATAATCTATGCTTCGTTACAACTCAATGACTGTTTAATATGCTTTCTCACATAATTGATATTCAGACTACTTTTTACAGCCTTATCGAGTACAATGGTATTATCATAAAAAGAACAAAAAAAGAAGGTAGGAGAGAAAACTAAAACATATGTTATGTTGATATGTAAAATTTTAATTCCATGTTATGTATTGTATCAAACTAAATAATTGAGTCAGACAAATTTAACTAATCTAGTTTCTTTGTTTAAGTTTCATCGAACGATTCCTGAGTTGAAGGGTTATACCTATCTGCAACGTCAATAAAATACAAAAGTTTAGAATTTTTGTTTAGAAATATAATAACAGTTTCTAAATCAAATCTTCAACAGGATATTATTAACGATATTAAAAACTGCTCCTTGATAGATAGATTAAACAAATAAACAAATAACGTTGAAAACTATTAGTAACATATTTTTCTGACGTTGCAGATAGGTATAACCCCTTAAAATTTGAGGTCAGCTCAATCGATGGAAACGAACGAAAAAAATGTTTTCCCACGAAAAGCATAGTGTGACCGCGCGAGAGACAGTTATGATCGGCCGGAACAGTTATAATAAATAAAGTGGAATTAGCGATCGTTTTTACGCTCGTTCGGCTGTATCGCAGCTGAGGGAATATCGCGGATCGAGTCGCGCGATATCGATACGGTCCAATTGACGATAATAAGCGCCGGGGCTCGAGAGAGGTGTAGGTAAGCTGTGCACGCGGTTGACGTCGGGTTGGGTTGGGTTAGGTTCGAAAAGAGGGCACTATGTCGCTGGCTTAAGCGGTCGTGTGTCCGGGTGTGCAGGCGCGCATGTATCTCGCGGCATTTTCCGTAAGCGGCACGCCGGTACGGGCCGTTGCGCAAGCGTGCACTTTTCTGCGCAGCGTGAAAGTACTGTACTTAAAGCGCTTACAAGTTCGAGCGTCGAAAGGACGCCGATTGACGGTGAAAGCGACGGAGAGTGGCTTTTAACGAAAGTACACTCGCCAACAAGTTCGACTCTGTTACGACTCACGGCCTACACGCGACACTTTTTTTTTTCTTCATGTTTTCGTTTTGCCCCTGCAGCCGATTGAGTCTGTCCGCTAAATCCAGGTCGTAGGTCAGGTCGGCGCCATCCGATACTGCTTATGCAATCAACGTAAAAGTTCACCCGACAACAGCAGTACCGATGCCTTTTTTGAACGTGGTATAAAAACTTGCCTATTCCAACTTTCAGGTCTTCCCTTCTCTTTTTTGTTACTTTTTATAGAACAATTGTTTGAAGACAATTTTTCTTGCAGGCTTGGAAAAGGAATTGAAAATATCCAATCAATTTGTATCTTCCAAGGGATGAGGTGCAAGGTTGTTATACAGTCATCGTGATCGATAGAATTGGCATCAAGCCGTTGTTGGTATGCGTTTCGGCACACGTGGGTTTCCGATAAAAAATACGCCAAGAGGTTTTGAAGAGGTGTGGTATGTGAGAAAAGGGGGCCACGGCAAATGCACGGGAGCGGTAGATGATGACGAGAGCATAGCTTGTCAGCGCTTTACGCAATGCACCGTGATATATAACGTTACAACACGAGAGAGAACAATCCGCGTAGAACCGGCCTCTTAATAGACCATCGATACCATCTGACTTTGTTTACCCGTGGTCTCCTCTCCACCACACACTTTTTTTAGTCAACAAATCGTTCTATTTTTTCGACCGTCTTCTATTTGTCCAGTCAAAACTTGATTAGGAAAGTTACAAGATTAAAATGCGACTGAAAGAGATACCAAGGAGACAATCCGAATGGAAGGAACGCGAGATGTTTACAGTCATCGTCAACTTTTCGTCAGCTCAAGCGATGCCGGCCAACACGACTCTGCAAAAGTGACTCACGATAATTCGCGCAACTACGTCCAAGACCTCTTTTTATACGTGTGCAACGATGCGCGAACGCGTTCCATTTCGATCCCAACATAATGCTTTTTGTTCTTCACGTTTATTAGCAGATTTGCCCGCTTTGATTCCAACCGTCGTGAGCGGTGGTACAAGAATTTGTTCACCTTGGCCTATCAGCTAGAACCTCGTGCTAAAAAATTGACCTTAGTTAAATAGTGTATCTTTACTTTCAAAACATCAGAAAACATTTGTACGGATAGTTTTAGAAAAGTCTATCGTTGATAATTGTAAATCTAAATAGGTATGTATACCCATTGAACTTGGAAGTGCGGCTTCGACCCGTTTCAGAAACCTTGTTATGTGTGCCGATGAGGCAAATTATCGCATAATGACGTTAGAGAGCATATCGACTGCACGACTGGTCGCAGTTTTGTTGTTTGTCCAAACTTCAGGTTAGCTCCGGGCGTTATCAGCGTCAGGGAACTTCCGCACGTGGCACTGAAATCGCGCATCCGCCCGGACGCGGCGGTGCGGTGCTCAATGACCCAAATGATAGCGGATCGAACCGGGTCACAGCCTAGATTCTGGGCGACGCGTGCACGCGCTTACACCGTAAACACAACACACAGTTGCGCACACTGCCTCCGTCGTCCTCCACGCATCAGATTTTCACTTTCGTTGATCGCAGCATGTCGACACTTTCGCGTTTCAACGGAACAGCCTACTTGCTCGTCTTTCGAAATACCCGGCCATCGCAACTGCAGGAAATTCGCTATCGAAATACCACTGCCAGTCACGTCGTTGCCAACAACTTTTCGCCTCAACGAATATTCGGCAAAGTACAAGAACCTTCGTCCCAGAAAATGAACAAATTTTCCCACCCACCTCTCCTTTCTCTTTGACTCACACCTTTTTATCTTCTTAATTCATTCTTCGCTTGGGTAATACGATTTCATATTTGAGTCACAAAAGTCGTCGGTAGGAGTAACGATGTTATCAAGCATAAATTTAGAGGTTGAATGTAAAAATAGTGGAAAAAAAAGTAAAGTAACAAGACAAGCCGGTCATGAAAGATTGACAAAGTGAACAATCATAAACACCAGTCTTGGTTGCAACTATACGAAATGGGATGGAAGATGTAAAATTATAATGAAATGAAAAGTAGCGAGGGACGTTGCAAAAACAATGCACACCAACAATGGGTCTGGAGTAAAAAAAAAAAAAAGTATTGATTGAAATGTATTCGTAATGGCAATGAGAACAAGCGCATATGAAAAGCGAATGTCGCGCATGAAGGTCGTCTTTGCAATACCGCGCGAGTGGTTTTCTAGACGTGCAGGCAAGCGATATCGATGACGTCTCCGGTATGACGCAAAACTATCGACGTGCAAACGGAAGTCCGAGTTTAAATATACTTATAAATCATTGTGCCGTTGTGAGGCAAGAGAAGGCGAAATAAAAAAGAAGCGAAAGATACAGTGACAAAGAGTCATAGCTGGGTAAAGAACAAGAGAGAGAATGAGGGAGAGAGAGGGAGAGAGAGAGAGAGAGAGAGAGAGAGAGAGAGAGAGAGAGAGAGAGAGAGAGAGAGAGAGAGAGAGAGAGAGAGAGAGAGAGAGAGAGAGAGAGAAAGAGCGAGAAAGAGCGAGGTAGAAACAGAAGAGTAGTCGCGGGCAAAGAAGCTCACCGCGGTGTCGACCAATGACGTCACAGGCTCGACACAGTGACACCGTTCGGTGCTGATTGTGCTGCCTCCGCTGCCTCACTGCTGCCTCCGCGCGTGTGCACGATGCCTCGCTATTTGCTACGGCTTTTCGTTGCCGGCCGGCCGGCCGGCCGGCGTCGCGTTCCAGATTCTACAAAAATATATACGCTCGGGTTTATTATTGGCAGATTGAAACGATTCGGGCTCAACGCGTTTTGAATTGGCCGCGAAAAAAAATGGACGTTACGCAAGAGCGAACTTCTTCTCGCCCTTGTGCGCCGATAAACAAATATTGACAGTTTTAATCGGCCGTGAATATTAGGAGCGTTCGACCGCAAATTTTAAGATGTAGGTGACGCTTGCCAAAATGGCCGTTTTTCCATGTACCGAGAGAAGGGTATTGATTTTGTCTTCTCCTAGGTGGTATTTTTAAACCGCAGACTTGCCATCAACGTTTAAGTTCAATCTAATTGAGAGTTGAGCGCGAATTTCCTATTTGTAAAGAATCAACTTTCATTTGGTCGATGAATTGTCCAATCGCTTGAGGACCCAAATTGGAACACTCATCTTTGAGGTGCGACATCACCCTAACGTATTGTTTTATATGTTAATATGACATAGAAAATTAGGACGAGAACTCTCTCGCTGTTACGTTTGCATTGTTTTGCAATACATCCAAGCTATTCATATATTGGATCAGAGTTATGTTGGCCTGGTGTGGGCCGTTTGAATTATTAACTCGAAAAGATTACTGTCGCGCACGCACAGAACAAGACTTGGAATGTTTTCTGACCTAACCCACCGATTCGAACCAGATGTAACCCAAGTTGGATTCAGCGGTTGATTTTTTGCTCCGAAGTTATTGCAATTACGGGACGAACCAAAGGCGTGAGGTTTTCACGGCTAGTCAGCGCGAATCAACAAGCCAACAATGAGCATTTATCATAAATAATACATGTCAAGCAGATTGTAACCATGAGGCTCTATATTCTGTCTCGTTCATCTTGCGTATTGCGATTAATTACTATAACCTTATCGCCAATCAACTTGAGACTAATGAATTATCATGTACGATTCATGGTCAAAGCCATCTGGCGATCAACGTGTGAACTACAGTTATGATCGATGTGAAGATCCATATCAGGTTACGATTTTTGGCCCGTCAATGGGCCAAATTATCTGACCTATCTTGACAGTATCACGTAACATTTTGTCGATTTTTTTTTGAGATAACAAAATTGAGCAAACTTGGAAATTCAAACAAAAGGCTTTGTCTCAAACAAAGACCGCATTTGTCACTCGTAATTTTTTTGTTGATCCGTGGTGTTCTTCATGGACGGAATAATTTCGTCCCAAGATCGCAATCTTGAATTGTAATGGTCAAATGAGAAATAAATGTTTGAAATTACATTTTCCATTTCAGTCATTGACTCCGCGGTCGAAGGTTCCAAAATTATCGCCGTTGCGATCTTACATTGTGTTTTGCTTCACATTATCAGACCCATTATCAAATTACACGCCCCTCAGGATTTCTTTACTCTGTACGAATTATATTCATTCGACTTAGGATCTCTTTTCAACCTTTTTTTCATTCTAATTTCTAATTTTTTTTATCACGCACAGATAAATCTTTGGCATTGACAATTTTGACTTAAGTAGAACAAGAGAGAACTCTCGGACAACTATATGTATCAGGAGCGGCGAATTTAAACTGCATAAATTCGCCTGTGGCAGAAAGCATTGCCACGTTGGATGGCTCTGATGTGCTTCCGATCCAAAGCTTATCGTTGCAATCAGCAATTTCTCAGAAAACATTCAAAGTTGCTCGCATAATAGGACTGTTCTTGCCTTGCTTTTATCAGGTATATTTGAAACGAAATCAATTTTCAACCGCGATAAAGAAAATTTAAAATCTAAACTTTATTATGACATTTGAAACATTTGAGCTTTGAACAGTTTTGAATAGTATGAAATTATGACTGCTCCAACAATCATAAATGTACGAACAAACGGGATCATGACTATATGATTGCAAACTGTTATTAAAACTAAAACATTTGTATGATTTATATGGAAAGAAAAAAGTTTTTACCAACTTTTTTGCACTTATTTAAATTCAATTGAATTATCTTACAACGTTTTTATAGTTTTACAGTGACAGACGTGTATGGTCACTGTTTAGTCAGCCGTCAATGTCAGGTTTTTGTTTCAATTTCGAAGACAACCTAATGAATAATATATAATGTTTATAATTTATTGAAATTGATTCATAACAGTTGGTGACATGGACTAGTTACAGTATTGTCGCGACGAAACGATAAAATGTTTTTCAACAAACTTTTCCAACGGAAATTGAATATGTAAGGATTCAAACGCCATCGTAGATTCAATATAAAAGAGGTCTCCGAGGTTTTGGAGGGTCAGCACAATCTTGCTACATCCGAATGAAAAAACAGCCGAAGAAAGTGGTGGCTTTCTTTTCGTATAAAATGACAAATGTGAGAGTGCGGCGATCGATGGTGTGCATTCACCTGCGAGTGTCGCGTGCTGAAAAGTCGTAAAGATGCCGACGTCTATTTTTATGAGCATGGTCGACACCCTCGTTGATAGCGGCGTCGTTCAAATGTATCCAGCACATGCATCTGTTTGCTCAAATCATGTCGAATAACTTTGCTCGACAAACAAAATATAAAAAATAGTAATAACAAGTAGTTTGCAGGGACTTTGAAAAATATTTTTTATACTTGATGATTAAATAGAGACAATGTGATACAACAAGATGACATAGATGTTTATAGGAATAAATATAAGTACAAAAAAAAAAGGAATCAGAAAAATGTAACGTTGTAATCTTCTCAATGGACTGTCCAAAAATCTTTTTTTACGGGGTTGAAATTGAAATTCATAATTTGTCCGTCTGATTATGAATATTGATGGTCTTGGGTAGCCGTGACGATTCGATTGGACTGATTAATGTCATTGTTTGGCGCATAAGTATCGAGTTATGATCGCGCTGTTATAAAATCAAATGACATTAATCCTCGCGCACTTGAATATACATATGCCTTACTCATCGCGGCCCCGAGCAAACAATGCATCAGTCTAGGATAGATAAACTAACAATTTTTTGCTTTATTTATTCCATTCTATTCAACACATTGCATTTCCTATACATTTGTTATCAGCCCGACGCGATCAATATATAAATTATATTCTAATCAGCGTGCTTTGAATTGATAAACTTGATCATTAAGTTGCAAATTTTGTTTCCAGGATATAAAAAGGCGAAAAAAAGTTGTGGACCTTATTGACCGTTTCATCAAAAACGTTTCGAACCTCTTATTATATGATAAATAAAATTAAATCAAACGACGTTAATTAATGGCTGAAAATGTAAGATTAATGAACACGATTGAATGTAAAATGATTCAAAGAGAGGGGCTCGCTGTAAACTCTAACGGAGAAGATGCAACACGAACAAGAATAAGAAGAATAAGAGGGGAGTGGTGTGGAGGAGAAGGCGAGGGAGCACGCGGGTTAAGTTGGTTGGCTGGCAGTGCTAGTTCGCTGATATTGTGTATTGTGTCTAACGGGGGCACACGATGTAGCAGGCAGGATTGCATCTAGCGAGTGAGACTGTGTGCGCCCGCGTGTGCATGTGGCTCGCGAGATTCTCTCAAGGATTTCTTTGTTCCTCTCTGTATGCTCGCTTTTCGAGCCTAGCCGCAGGCTGTGAGAGAGAAAACACGCGTTTATGATCGCGGAGGCTGCGTAATCGGCGCGACTGCACGTGCGCACCTCAACATGCAAAATGTATATCCTGCATTTAGAATGGCCAGCTGTCGCGAAATTAGCCTAACGACATCAAGCCCGAACTTTCACTCGCGCGAGCGATCGTTTATCCAATTGTAAATAATATCGCGAGATAAACGAATGTGCGCACACACTCTCTCACTCTCTTTCTGTTTGTTCGCTTAATCTCCGCGGTCGTTTCGAGGAGTCCAAGGTCGAATGAGATGAGAAAGGTATCAGGTCCGACCATTTCCCACTTTTCAGAATCCGGATTATTTTTTTTCATTACTTCGAGATTTTTTTATTTTTTTATTTCTTTCCTTTTTGCCCCTTGGACTTTGCACGTGCGCTCTGGTTCTTTGAATTTATTCGAGAAATTTTATCCAATAATGGCCTCTCGAGTATGTAGAATTTGTTTACTTCAATGCAAATTTCTATTTCGCTTTTGGACGTACTGAAATGCTGAATCCCTTTTTCTCTGTACGATCGAACAGATGGCTGGCATTTTTCGACGCACTTGTTTCATTCACTTGATTTGGTGAAAGTGTTACGAAGTAATGAAAAGTTAGTGGTATTTTGATTATGTTTTCAAATTGAATAATGTCGGAGGTGATTTTTTTTTTTCAAATTTTCGATTAAGTCTTCGTGTGAGAGAAAATCAGCTTCGTTTTATTACTTTTGCGATGTAACTATAGTTCCCAATTTTTTTGTAGACTTATAATTTATTAGATTTCGGATGTGTGTTACAGGGATTATTGGATGGAACCGTGAAATTGCAGAGATTTGCAGAAAGAAAGTCGGCGAGATTGAGACTTAAATTGGTTGTATTTTAATAACAAAAAGGAGAAATGTTTCAGAATATGAGAGAAAAAAAAAGAAACAAATTTGTTTGATCTAAAAAGGAGGAAAGCCGATTTGAGCAAAATATTAGCGAGTCGTTTAACGAGATAATTTTTTAAGCGCGAGAATATGTATAATTGTCTTGCACCATTCCCAGCGCGAAACAAATTGCAGTTAATTGTTGTTAAGATGTAGTTCAAGGCTGACGATAATACGAAAAAGTGGCATCGTTGAAAAAAATGTATGTTTCGAATGACAGGAGAACAGTCGGAGAGAGAGAGAGAGAGAGAGGAAAAAAACTCGTTTTAAAATAAAAGGGCTTTTCTTCTGAAAAGATCAGTGCAACTGATTAGTCGAACTCGTATGTTTACCCTGCGAAGCCGGCTTGGTTGACAGTAAAAGTGCAAACCCGAGCACGCGTGTATATACTCATAAGTAAAACGCCCTCAAAGAAACTCGATGCGCAATACCTGTACGGCTTTAAAGCTGACTTAATTGATGGGAAAAAAAGAAAAGAAAAACATGCTAATATCCAAGCCGCATATTTACAGCGAACAGCTCACCCTCCATCCCGTACAAGTTTGATTGAAAAACAAAAACAAAACAAAAATCTACGTCATTACTGGAGCACTTTCGCCTTTGATCTCGCAATAGTTACGAATCAAAGACGCCATTTGTGTCGAAACTTGAGACAAATCCATCAATCGCACTCTTGTTGCATTTGCACATGAAAAAGAAAGGTTATAGCTGAGCTGATTTCACTTCCACCAGATAGAAAGTATAAAAGAAAATGAATTGTTCTGATCATATCTCGTTCCATCTAGTCGAAACACCTCGTTGGGTACAGGTCATTATTAAAATTACACGGGAACTGAAAAAAAAAAAAAACATTTTTTTGTGTGATAACTTGAAAAAAAAATTGATTTTGTTTGTTAATATTGAAATTGCACATTTTGATCAAACTCCATCGAGATATCTAATTCTTTCGTCCAGACGTAATTCGAGCAGGCGGTAGGAGCAGGTGCGTGTAATCTTTGATCCTGCCTACGCTTCTTTTCCCTATTCGATGTGTCTCCCCACTGTCTGCGTCTACTGTTGCCTATGTTCCTAGACCAGACGAACAGGAAACACCGCATCAGTGTGCTGCCCGGATCGTGTTTCGTCAACGCGACGCGATTTGCCCCAAAAAAGAAAAACGAGCACGAATTGCGCCTTTTTTTCTTTTTGCAACAACCCTCAGGGCTGTCGATCTTTCGGTCAACTACCTCGCTCTGCGCCCTTGAACAGCCGCTTGCCTCATTCGCTGTTCTTTCCTGCAGCCAACCTACTCGCTTAAACACTCATACTAAATTCACAGAGTCCGACTTTGTAGGTAGAATTCTATCTAAGATGATACGGCAAGATATTTTGAAACAAAAACTTTGTAGATGAATTGAAGAAAATCGATTTTTTTTTTCCAGGATCAATATTGCAGGAGTGCAAGAAGTTGTTTGAGTTACATCAGAACATTTCAAACACGAAACAACTTGAGATCATTCCGTGATGCTCACCATATAATAGATCTGCAAAAACCGTTTATACTATCGCATCTTGAGCAATTCTGATCGCTTTATTAATTCAACGTGAAATGTCGAAACGCGGTTTCAGGTGTTACGTGCATGATTATTTTCTTATAATACACTTGGTTTTGTGATTTCTCGACCAGACAATAATACGAGAGCGTACATGCGAATACAAAAGTCGCTATCGTTTCGTGACATTTCGAAAAACAATTGATAGCCTCGAACGTGTGTGCCTCGTTGCACCCTTCGGTCATCCTTTTACCGCGCTCCCTTGACACATTTTGCGTTCCATTTTCTTTCGTCATCCTCTGAGACATATGACGCGCAGTTTTCCGTGGGTCGAGAGTCTTTTTTTGAATTCTCCTCTCTAAAATTGGGCATGTGAAAAGGTCACGATTTCCCCATTTTCACTGACCATAAATCAAACTAAAAACGAGCAAAAAAAAAAAAAAAAAAAGACCAAAAAGCAATTATGAAGTCCCACATCTTTCAACCTTACAAAATTTGAATTTCAAATTCAGTAAACGAAGTACCGTAACTTCTCGAAGGTTGCGTACTTCGTTGGGGACAAAAATTTGAAGCGTTGACAAGTTGAACTCTGACCCCTCTTGATGTATATCGCGGTTGGATTTTTATTTACGGCGTGCGAAATGTAACCTATTTGAAAATAATAAGTGGCAATGGTGGCTATTAAAGTTAGAGGCGAGCATAAAACGTCGGCGAGCGTTGGGCATTAGCGAAATGACAGGGAGCCGCTGAGGTGGGTTTCGTGAGCTTTGCCGCGCGCCGGGTCATTCGCCCTGCGTTGCACATTGATACGTATATCATAATCCTCGCGAGTTTGAACAAGTGAGAAGCTCTCTCCCTCCCAGCCGAGATCAAAATTGTAATCACTATTACTCATGTGCACGCGTAACGGTAAGCCAACATATTGTACTTTGTTATACTCAGGTGGCTGATAATGATCTGCCGGGCGTGTGTATTATAATACGTGTGCGTGTTTGTAGCAATGCACCGGCGCGCTTATCGGTCAAGCCTCCGTTCGACCGATTATTTTCGTTACTCTTAATAGTGTCGTTATACGATCCGAACAAAAGAACTTCGCCTCGGCCGCTAATTACGCGCGGGTTAAGGCCGTCAGATGGCGTTCGAGATTGCCGCTGCGATTGTTACCGTTGACCTTTGATTATTATAATGATTCCACGCGGCCTGCGAGAAAATCGTTGCAAAACAGTTGCAAAATATCCATTCAAATAATAACGGTTATCGATCCGAAGGCACGATTGTTTTCCTTTTATCCGATTGACTATTTCATTGTTTACCTCGAGATCGGAATCGCGCGACGAACCTATACTCTCGAGAACCTGCCGAAACGCTGAAAGTTCGAAACCATCAAGGTGTAACGTTGCTTTGTTTTAATTTCACAAAGTGAAATGTTTGTTCAAGATTCGAATCCAAATGACTGCAGTTGATTATCATGTTGAACTGGTTGCCCTGTTAAGATGTTTACTGCTTCCTTAATTCGGGCGGCAATCAATATTTAACTGGGATATATTTATACGACTGCACCTTTCGAATTCGGACACAGGTTTGTACTCACGCACAGCCATACGTTTCACTTCAGGACTGCGTCTATTAGTTTTCCTGCGGTTGCTTCCGGGGCTTTTGTCAACCTGACTATGGAGCGACAATATGTGAACGGGAAAAAATGACTTCAATGCAACCGAACCAAGTTGAATGGAACAAAATATGAAAATGGTGGATAAAAAAGATGAAGTTATTTATGTTTGAGGAGGTAAAAAATTTGAATTTCCCAAGGATTTTCGTAGGCAAGATTGATTGGCAGTGGAGGAGAGAAAAAAATGCTGCAGTGGGGATTTGGGTCACGCGATGTCGACGAAAATAATGACATCCGCGTGCGCTCGTTAGGGAATAATTCTTGACGTAGAAAATAGCGCGCGGACGAATGTGCAAACCGGGTCTATTATTGGACCGACATTTTAGTCGGAGGTTCTGCGGGTCTCGGTTGTGCCAGCTCATTGCGAATCGTACGTACAAACGCACACGAGTGACGCGTGACCGGTGTGAATAATCACACATCCGCGCCGCGCACGATTCGGGTTTCTAAGGTCGCCGACCTTCGCTGCCGTTCGACCATTGTCCACTCTCATATTTTATCCTAAATACCAGCGCGCTCACACAACCAGTTCGCTGCACTTATGCATTATCACGTATCCATTCCCTTCTCCCATTTTACGAAACACTTTTTCACGTTCAAATAATTCAATTCGTACTTTTACTTTTTTTTTTACTTTCTAATTGACAATTTTATCCAAATTCTACTTTGAAACAAATCCATCAATTCACTTTGTTTTTGTTCTTACTTTTTGAATTGCTTTCTAAGACATTTTTATTCGGATTCAAGATGAACATTTAATTAATCAATATTTTAGAATTAACTAAAAAATAACTCTGTTAGTGCAATTTGACTTTTGATCTTTGCATCATAAATTTGAAAACAATTAGTCATCTATGTCCGAGCTGACGTATCGTTCTTCACCTGCATTTTTTTTCTTGTCTAAACGATTGAACCCAAGTATAGTTGGATTTAATCAACGTCAGCTTTTATGCGGACGCACAAATCCTGACTGGTCATAAAATTACGCACAAGACGATTGCCTCGCGAGAAATTTGAAAGTCAGAGAAAGTATCTGCGTCGCGTGACCATCGGCTATTTTTTCTCTTGTATTTTTTTTTGTTTTTCAATTTTGTTATGCTTTTCCTCGTTCCTTCGTTCAAGTCTTGCTTCGCTGTCCGTTGGCTTTTCAATTTTTCAACAATTTTACTATTGTAAGGATAATTGTATGTGTTCGGACAATGGAACACAGCCAGCTGGTATAAATGATCATTACATGCAATTCAGATGACAGCGTCGAATACTTTATGGTGTTATATTGTTATGATCTCAACCGACTTGTTATTTGCAATCAGATTTTTGTATTGAATTAAAAAAAAAATGAAACTTAATTTGAATAAAAAAAAAAAAAAAAAAAAAAAAAAAAAAAAAAAAAAAAAAAAAAAGAAACAAAAATATCAGTTCAAAATTATCAAAATGTAAAAATAATGGAATGGCAATTTCTGTTTGACTATCTTTTGGTGATGATTTTGCTCGAGTGACTCATAATTGTTTGTAAAAGGAGCAAAGTGACAATTTAATTGCAGAAGATGTCAGAGAAATTGCTCGCCACGATAGCCACGCGACGTCCAGGAAACTTCAAAGTAGAAATTTCGGATGTCGTGGCACTTTCAGTTTTGCTCGTCGCGGAGTCGGCGCAGCGTAATTGCCGGCATTATCGAATTACACGCTGAACGTCGTGTGCAAAGTCGTGAAATTGGTGAAACGTTATCGCAACTTAGAAAGAGAGTCGGTCACAAAATAATCGGCCACCGTGACATCATATAGACGATGGTGTATATGTATTTTGTATTCTTAATTAAAGAAAAAAATTGTCCCGTTTTTTTTCCATTTGTTAAGTTGGAAAAATGAAATGAAAATATAACAAGTTATAAATGTTAACAATGCCAGATTTCGTTATTGGATTGATGTATAATGAATTGAAAAAAAAGATTGAAGGAGATTGGAATGAAACGCGTTTTGTTGACAGTGATAAAATTATACATTGATGCGTGCGTGCAGAATATCATGAACGAGTGTAGAGAATCGCGCGCTATCAGGCATCAAGTTTGACAGCGCAAAAGTTTCATTCGATAAAATTACGTCGCGCCAATTATACTTCCTGCTGAAATTCGAAGAAGCACTCGGGCGCATTTGTGTTAATGTACACTCATGGTTTCGATCAATTTCATCCCTATCCAGATAGTATCTCATTCTTATTTTTGTATGACTTCATCTCTGGGTGGTTCTAATTTGTTGACAGTCTCGTTTCTTTTTTCTGTTTCAGAGTACAATGAACCTGACCAAACGCATCGACGAAGTTCGACTGCTCGAATCGCGCAAAAGTGCGCGCCTTGCTGATCAAGACACTGATTTTGCAAGGCTCGCAGATATGGCTGGTGATCGCAAACGAACATCCACTCATAACATTGATGTTCCTCACATCAATGGGTAAGTTTTCAATGAAACATTCATTTCAAAACATTCATTTCATGACTCATTTTTCACTCATTATTTTGTGGGCATCATTTTACTTTTTAAAAAAAAAATTCATTCAAATCGATATTAAAAATCTCGACACTATAACCAAAATTAGTTTTCAAACAGATTTGATTGTACGAGTAAACACGTGCACTTCTTGGTTTTGATTAAGATCCAAGATATCAAAATGTAGTAAAAAAGGAAGATTTGAATAAAAAATGCATCTTGTTGAAATTCAACAGCTCGTTACGCTCGTTCTGAAACAGTTGCATGGATTTCAATTTACAATTTTTGTATTCTAAACGAAACACACATACTAATTATAGTATCAAGATTAACATTGCCCAGAGCTGGTTTGCTTTCGATCGGGTGCAAACATGATCTACATCTACGAGATTTCTATTATGCAATCGGATACTACACTGGCCTATTTATTAATGTCATATGAGTGGCTTGTCGATTGAACCATACAAATCACTAAGGACGTGTTATAATTTTGTTTAATTTTAGCCAACTTGGACAACTGTTTCAATCGTGTATTTTTTTCATGCAAGTTTAAATCAAATTAAAGTTAAATTAGAAAAAAGAGGGGGGGGGGATGGAAGGGGATTGTTTCCTACGATGAGATTGTAAATCGCTGACTTGAGTTTCGAAGAAATTAAGATAAAATCGGTGGAAAAAAAGTGGTTGGATTAAGGCAGAAAATATAAAAGCGAAATAAACGATAAGAATAAAGTGTAGTGGCGAAGAAAGCCAACATAGTTGCTCCTGATGACAGCAGCTCGTCGCTCTGTCAGACCGTAAAGAACACACCCTCGACGTTGCTGACGCGCGCACCTGTCCTTAAACCAACCACCAGACGCACTTCCCTGTGAAATCGTCGTTTCGTCGCTTGCATTTACCGAGCTTCATTCAGCACTCTCAACCTCGTTCTAAATATACACGCCGATAAACTTTCATCCGCAATCCTGATCCAAGTCTTCCACTTCATTTAGAAACTGAAGCTCCATTTTTTTTCTCCTGTCTCCTTCATCTCAAAAGCCTCAAAACCAGAAATAATAGAGAAATAGGATAAAAAAAAATCACCTCAAAGAGTGGACAATTTTCTTGAATATTTGAAAAATTGAGTCAATCCTTAACGAGGAGCCTGGATGAGTGATGTTGAGAAATATGAGAAATATTCAAGCTCTATTTAAAAGCACCTACGCTTAAAATAAATTCCAATTTATATAGGTTTCACACGAAAATAACCACCACCATTGACGAAACAGAACTGTTTATCTAAAATTATGATGCACCCAATAGTTTAGACAGCCTCTGTTTGGCCCATATTTCTACATTTAGATGATACCCTCGCTTCGATTTACAACTTCAGCGTTGAACGATTCTGACAGTTCAGGTGTGAGATTTTTTTTCCATTTAGTTATCGCTTCTCAATACAGGCAAATAGAATTTTAAGGGGAAGCTTTCGCGCGCTCTATCTGCTTTGTCGATTGACTATACACTGGCGATGGTGTTGGTGCAAGTGGATGGCAAAGCAAAAATGAATAGGCAACGCAGGCCAGCAGATGCACAGCAGGAAAGGAAGGACAAATGCTGCTGTGCGATTCGAGTTGTTGCGCCGAGCCAACCGAGATACCTATCATTCGTGAAAAGCCTTGTTTTCTTTTTTTCTACGCCCACCTTGTCCCTCGGCTCTCGAAGGATCTGACCGGCACTCCCTTCTCCTGGACCACTCTGTGCCAACGACCTCGACCTTCCAACATTTTCTTTCTTTTTATCCACATCGACTAAAAAATATATTTATAATGATTTGCTCCTAAAACGCACAGCTAATTAACAAATGTTATCAACCGCAATCAATCGACACGTTGTGCATTTTATAACGTTTATTTTTACAGCTGAGAAATGTTTGTTGAGCAAGTGTGCGGAGAAATCTGTTTCGAGAAATATAATTTCTGAAAGTGCGCGGTTAGATAAATTGCGGTGTATGTGTGTGTAGAAAAGCAGTTTTGCAGCGGGATAAAATTTTAATCATTTTGACAAATTGATTGGTGTTTTATGATAATCATTTTATCGCTGACGTCAACTTTGAAAATTTGATGTTTTGGGCTACTGTTCGGGAGCATCCAAAAACTTTGAGATTCCTGTGTGTGTATGTCTGCTCGGACAAATTAATTGTTTCAGAGAGCTGCGCGAGAGTTAATTAGGCTTCGCTGCGAGCAGGAAGTTGCGGACAAAGAGCGAAAAGTTTTACAAGCCGGGCATCTGGTCCCTCGTGACCTACCCCACGTTCTTCGTTCGAGGAAGGCGCACTGCAAAAGTGATTGTACGTGGATGATATGTGCGCGACCATACGGCGAGTCCCGCGAGCGGGACCGTGTGTCCGCCGGCTGTGTCAGTGTGCCGGAACACTCGTCATCGGCTAATTAATTTAATCCAGGGGACGTTAATTAATGTGTTTTTTTGACGCCCCTAAGACGGGTCAGGCAGAATCTCGAAAATAAAAAATGACGAAGCCTCTTGGCAATTTAAAAAGCACCGTTACGATTAATCTCAATGAAATTAATTCAACGAGTTAAGTAAGGTCATGTGGGATAGGCCGTTTCTAAGCAATGGGTCTCTAACTGATTCTGACATTTACGATGGATAGATTTTGAAAAATTGTTCCCAACGATTGCCTGAGACGAAAAAAAAAAAGATTTCTCTGATCAAGCTACGTCCGTATCAAGTGAGATATCATAGCAGCCAATCGTATGAAAAATTAAAATTAATTAGACAGAAAACAAAAGTTTGACCTCACTAGTTTGCAATAGGAAAATGAACGATAGTATCTAATTAGAAACAATAGATAATAATGTTCTCCAGTTTGATACAAGACAAATACAGTAATTACAACGTTGATAGAACGCTCGCATTGAACAATCTTATCACTTTAGATTCAATTAATTGCAACTTTCTCTTTTCAGTGTAATACATCGGCGGATTCAAAATATTGCTGCGCTTTATATCACCAATTAAGACTTAACAGCGATCGCTCCTATGCGCTATTAGGAGATACAATTTTGCAAGCAATGCCTACACGTGTTTTTATGGCGAAAAATTTATTTGAATTATTTCTTCTGTTAGCAATTAGGCCTCTGCTCGCATATGAATGTTAATTAAGCCAATTTTCACCGAAAAAAAAAAACTGAAATAAAATGATGAAATTATTATCCATCTTAATTATAATAACTGTGCTGAATATAAAAAAAATAACGAACATTTATTAAACATAAATCTAATTCAATGATGCTGTTTAGAAATATTTAGATTGCGGATTAGCATTTTAGAGTGTGAGATGTGTACAATAATGGGTGGAAAAAATGGAGGCGGTGAATTGATTAAATGAAAAAACAATTGGAGAGAAACGATTGGCTGGCGGGAAATTAGAATGTGCATTTTTTGAAACGGTTTAATAGTGGTGTTTTGAGTACGTGCAATGTCGGGAATAATAGAAACAAAACCGTGCTCGCGTTGCATGAGAAGAAAAGGGTGTAGGATCACGAAGGAGAGATCTGTTATAAAAGTAACCGTGATTGAGGCGCGAGTAGCGGTGATGGGCCCGAGGCACACTGCGCTGCGGAAGAACAAGGACGCGGGGGAAAAAATGAGCGAGAAAGAAAGCTCTCCTCACAAGCGATCTGATAATTAATTTTCCTTTGCTCACACACATTACGCACTTACACGTGCAATTTCCCAGAGCCCGTCGTAATGTTTTCCTGTTTTGCATTAGTATCGCTTCTCGTTATTTGCGCTTCATGAAACACGCTCGTTGCACTTGTATTTCTTCAATACATCACTTGCTTAGAGCCAATTTTATTACACCATTAAAATAAATTAAAATACCATTATCTCGCATATCCCAAGGCTTAACTCTGACATTTCGTCGAAAGAACACAACTCCCCGAAGTTCCCCCGAACCGTTCGAGAATATAATTTGAAGTAAATTAATTGATTTCTTCTCTACGCTCGAGACCATTCTTTTGCTTTTCATTTCAGAATGTAGTTTCAAATTTTTGGCGACGATTTCGAACACTTGAAACAAATGACATTAGGAAATCGGGATTACAAAACACTCTTGCTCGTTTGAAATTGCACGTTTTCTCTCTGTCGCATCGTGTGAAACAAAAAAAAAATTTTTGATTGCATTAATTACGCGTAATTAACTCATTGCCGATTTATTCGACAATTTAATTGTTCATTGAAGAAAACGCTTGGGTTGTGTAACGCGCTCGTATGCGGTGTATGGCTGTTCTGCTTACGTAAAATTTGCTCGAAATTGAAGCGCGTAGGCAAATGTTGCGGCAAGAAAAATTTCAGTTTCGAATTTCAAATGATCTATATTCGCGACCGTTTACAAAAGAAAAAAAAATGATAAGATTGAGCAATGGTACATTTTTTTGTTAGTGACAATATCATATATGTTGAAACAAAAATTAACATGCACGTATTAGATCAAAAAGATATTCAATTCAGATGATCTCAGTCGAGGTCTTGTGTTGAGCATGAGCAGCAAAACTAATTAGAATTATTATGATATGATCACAAGTTACACATGCCGATCTAATTAGCAAGATCGTGATATAACCGAATTTCAATTAAACTTCTGAGCCAAAAATAAGATTGAACAGTTGTAAAACACATATATAATAACGTTGTTGGTACAAATGTGAAACAAAATAATGGGCATTATTTTCTACTGGGTAGTAACAAATCATCAGAGGAAACAGAAGAAGTGGTCCGAGACAATGAAAAAAGACGCTCTAAATCATGCTCAGCGATTCGAGTTTCGGAGCAGCAAAAATGAAAAGCATCAGCTAAAATGGATGGGCGTTTCCTCCAAATCGAAGATAAATATCGTGCAAAATGTGATGCAACCGGCCATCAGATTGAACCATCGATACGAATCATTCGATAAATGATAGAGGCAATTCGTGCAATTGTGACGTGTCGACGAAATGTGACACCATTAATGAAATTACAATAATTGATATAATTTATATTATATAATATAATATTTCCTGCATTTTGTTTAATCTTTATTAAACAATTTTTATTTTTGTAACATCAAAGTGACTTAAGTGATTACTAATGATTACCTCAGTTGATCATACATATTTAGCGATGATCGCGAGGATGAAAAACGATGCACAATCATTTTCGTAATGTCGACGCTCTGCTTCGGGTACTCGCTTATTTTCTGCGTGAACACGACGACGGGAACGGAAAGAAAGCTCCACGATGGGAACGGAAGTGTGTACTTTTAATAATTCGCACAAGTTTTCGCACCGTTGTCTGTTACATTTTCTGTGTTTTTTTTCTTTTTTTTTTTTTTTTTTCACTTTTTCGTGTATCCTTTTTTCAACAACTATCAGATAGTTTAGACGTTAAAATTGTTAACTCAAAGATGCATCTGAATTGAAATGGTGTCAATTTTTAGCAAAAATTCCAAACTGTAACTTGTATCGGAACTTGTTTAAAGTCTAAAGTCTCATAGACGAATGGCAGATGAACATTTTTGAAAACCAGTTGGAAATAATCAGCGGTTATGATTTCCCTGTTACGTTTGAGTATTTTTTCTACAACTTTTCTCCTGAAGCTATGGTAGCTAGGATTAAATCGCTAGGTTCTTTCCTTTCACACGAAAGTCATCCGAAGGAGCAAGCATGCAACGCAAAATACTTGAACGTTTTGCGATCTGGTGCCTTCCCCGCTATCCCTTCTCTCAAAAGGAATATAATTGATGTCGGAAAATTGAACATCGTTTCCTCACCCTTCCCTTAACCGAGCATCTTCATAGCTCGCTACTCTGCCTCGGATTTTTTTTCTTTCTCTCTTCCTGAATGTAATTGAGCATTTACTCTTTCTCTGCAATGATATCCCCGGCTTGCATTAAATCCTAGCCCTTCTTCCGCTCTGCTTCAAATCACAACGCCATGTGCTGTTCCAATTTCGCCAGCACTATCTCACTAATGTCCAGCGTTACTTTTTGTAATCTAAAACAAAACAAACGAATTAATTATGGCCTATTTTTCTAGATTTTATTTATTTCATGTTTCATTGTTAACAACAGGGCGGATTTTAAATTCAGAAAGCAGAAACACTGCGAGAAAAGTTATCGCTGAATATAAATTGGTAGGTTGAAACAGATGTGGAAAAGGGTGGATGGGGTTTTGAAAATTTGATCCTTTGCATGCACGCGAAATCGTGACAAGATTACCGTTTTCTATTTGCATCGTTTCGCCCCTGACACGGTAATATTTCGTGTCACCCTTCGGATGCACCGGGTTTCAATTTCCCATTTTGTCACGCTGTTTCGTCCTGAAGCTCTATTTTTGTTAAAACTAAAGTCACTTAATTATTTATCCTCTCGGTTGGTGAGCATCGCTATACCATCCGGGGTAATAATTTAGGATTATTTCTCTCCGCCAACGGAATACTCGATGCACACGTGCGCGACATTTGCATCGCATATGTGTACGTATTACCAGGAAACAGGATATTTTATTCGACGAAAAAAAAAAAAAACTGCAAGGAGAAAAGAAAAGAGACCAAAAGAGCCGAAAGAAACAACGACGAGATTCGCGCGAGTTTAATGGAACTGGGAGATTTTGGGTGAGAGTCGGATATGGGTTGCAGGCCACGAGTCTCTCCTGCGGTGACATATAGGCGAGGGGTACACGTGTAAACGCGCGCTCACCAGGACGACGGGAGCGAGTGCACCTGACCTATATAGCTCTTGGTATTGATTGACCCAATTCGCGTCGTCTCCTCTAGGTTGGTACGTATACTTTCCCTCCTTCTCGCTCGCTTCGCTCGGCGTGGCCCGGCTCTCATCCACGAGATCACGATGCACCATATCGATTTGCCGCCAAGACTGTTCTGCGATCGAAATTGGAGCTAACCCACTGACTCACATGCCGCCCTGTCCTGCTTTATCTAGGCCACTCACCGGGCTTCGTCCGCGACTGTCAATGGCAACGCCACTGTTGCCAGTTCTCTCATCCCAATGCCATGATCCTCTGCGACTGTTCTGCTTTTGTCACAACCTAGCCTGCATCCGAGTAAGCCAAAAGTTTGAAACCGAACTTGGCCGTGTAGTTTCTTTTCTAGACCTGTTTCGAAATTCTGATCACAAGACCATCTATATGTTTCTGAATTCTATGAGTTACCTTTTTTTCATGTCCTCCAACAATTTCTTTTATGGTCTTCAATTGAGACATTCCAAGAGACAGCCTGATGGCTGCAAAGAAGAACATGGGGAACGGTCAGAGAGGGACATTAATCGGGCTTGTACGTCAGTTTTTTTCATTGCAGGTTGCGACTCGAATTCCAAAGCATCGGAATGAGCGGAGGCGCGCTGTTGTGGCGCGGAAACTCAAGGCCTCTTCCGGCAATTACCACCTGCAAGAAGACAATGTCCACAGCGACAAATCTCAAAAGAGGCTCGGCTCAACAGAAAAATGCCAGAGGAATTAGTCGCGCAAGCCTGACGTCGCGACCCTGACTGGCAGCCTTGGTTGGTACTCGTTAAGCGATCACACACGTGCCTTCTCCGCGACAGAGGCCTTGGTCTGGTAATTGCGCTGAGCACCGACCTAGCCCAATCCGGATGCCACCACACCAAATTCGGCGAATCCTTGAGAGAGGGGCCTTTCTCTTTTTACGACGAGTGATCGATGCCGATGGCTTTGCTTCGTAACCTAGACACCAACTATCAAGACCTTGCGGCTGAAAAATATGCCAGAAGAGAGACGCACACGTAATTTCGTTGCGTCCATTAGCATAACTGGTTTGCGGGTCTTATCGCAGGCGCACTCTTAGAAGGGTCAGGTATCTGTGACCCCTTCTAACTGTTCTCCTGGGACAGGAAAGAAAACCCATGGTGTAACTGGGTTGAGCGACGCGCGGGAGCCGTTTGGGATTTGTCAAGCCGACCTCTAGTATTTGGGCTACGAAACTGGGTAACCCATATACCTACTCCAAATATCGTTTGGATCAGTAAATTTAACCCGGCAAACAAAGCAGCACACCGCGCTCTGGCAAATATCCTCTGGACCTGATTTCAAAAAGGTGCGTTGCCATGCAAGGTATCGCTCGCGGTCCTGTATGTGACCTATTATCGTGACCTGACAGGAGAGGAGACTATCCAACAAGGGAGATGGTTGCGCTTAACAAGCTATGTTGTGCACAGTCCATCAGTCGATTACTCAAAGCTTATTATCTCAAGTTACTTTCCATCAATAACTTTTTGTGCGTAACGAAAAGGTATTCGTCTCATGGCAACGGTATAGATTGCAAGAATAATTCATATCTGGAAGATTGAATGTACGCCGGTTAGCCTCTCCTTGCATAAGAAAGTGTGCTCATGATTGATGAACGGCTCGTGCAAACAGAGAGGAACGCTAAGGTGTCACAGGAATTCTAGCGGGACAATGAGCCAACTGGCGGCTTGCCGGTGTGGGCTCTCAACACGTGTGCATAGGTGAGCCTGGACCTGCGAGCTCTGAGTGCTCTCGCCAAGCTGGGAGGAGCGGGCGGACAGACAAGGGATGGAGTGACAAATTGTGGGGTCGCACTCGGTGCCAGGCTGAGGCCACGAATTGAGGTCGATCGATGCAGCTACGTTACTGCCAATGGCGAACTTGGGAACAACCAAATGGGTCAGGTACACCGCCGTCCGTTTTACGGTTTCCATTTCAACCACGACGTCGCCAAAATTTGCATCATCATCCTCTTTGTTCGTCCAGCACGCGCTTTCCACTTGTTTGTTTTGCGACTATCCTTCGCAGATAGAGACTTAGCAGAACCAAACCATCCCTTATGTTACTCAAGACCCTGAACCTGCTCCACTGCTCTTGAAAACACAGTTCCCTCGCTGATTCTTTGTGCTCGCTCCCTTCTTCTGCCTTGTTATTCCTTTGGTTATATCTTCTTCGGTCCAAAATATTGATAGGCATTGTTCTAAGATACAAGAATTTCTAACCAAACCCTTGAATAATGTTTTGCCATTTAAGGATGGTATCATATAAGAACATCAATCATCGATTGGGAAATGTCAAGAGGTGTTTACAACCATTGAACAATCTGGGAAGATATTTCGATATTGTTATAGTGAAGAGAGATAGAAAGGAAACTGTGTCAATGAGTGTCACGAAATGTTACGGCAAATTTAAATGTAATGATGGGAACGGACAGATGGTAACGAACGGATCATCGCTTTCATAACGACGTGCGATCGTATCTTCTAGCCCGCGAGTCATGCGCGAGCAAACGAACAAATGAAATTCATAAACGAGCGTGCATAATCACAGGCTCGCACACCAAAACACCTCGTATCACGTATATACGTGTGCAATCGAGTGTTCATTTCTCAAGTGTATGATCGCCGATGATGATCCCTCTTCGGAGAAACCGAAATGTTTTCTAATGTACAATTTTACGTAAAAGTGTCTATTTAAAGTTCTTTTTATTTTTTAAATTTTTGTTTGTACTCTTCAGAGGAAACTTGTTTTTTCAAACTATTCCGAACTATTTGTAAATTTAGCAATAATTTATCATATTATTGAAATTTCATCGGATGAACAGTTGAAATTGTTGAAAATTACATTAAGATATAGTTGATTCATAATTTAGCATCGACAAAGCTCTTAATCGAGCTCGATTAAAGCAAGAACGGAACGATGTTTAAATGAGCGATGCAATTTGTGTTGCAACATCTTTTTGAAATGGTAGTTTGGCGTTGTATATTGGTAAAGGAGAGCATCTGATTAATATTGTACCTCTAATTTTTTATTATTTTTTCAAACTCGCGTGTGGATACCCATACTTGAACTGTTGAAATAATTGATAATGAGATATCACGATTTTATCTAGCCAACAGCTACAACGCAAGCGGGCATAAATGCTTCAAAATTATGGGAGAATTTCGAATGCAACGGAAAACGCAACCGACTTTAACAATAAATCATCTCATTATGCTACGAATATTGCAACATCGCGAGATCTATAATGGTCGTTGTACTGTGATTAAATTTGCCGGAAAAATTTGTATCAATTCAGTGTATTTTTTTACACGTTTTAATATATTGATGTTTAAGTTTGTTATAACGGTCAGAAGAAAATCGATTTTCAATATAATAAACATTGGCTTGGGATGAAAGAACTCGAGTTTATAAATAAATATGAATCGAGTTCAAAATTGTTTGAACAAAACATCCTGCGAAGGCAGTTGTTTATTTTGAATAAATCTCGCGGATTCATATTTTATTTATATTCTAATTTCATGCTTCTTGCTTCAGTGCTCCGAACACAATAAAACATTAAACGTCAACTTTGTATGGAGTACTAAAAATTAAGAGAACGATAAATAACAAACTGATCAAGCGGTAAAATTTTTAATCCAATTTTCCTTCCCTTTGCAAGTATTTCTGTAAACAGTTTAATCGTTAAAAGATGTTTTTGCTTCAAGATGTTTTACTGAACTTTGAACATGAAAAAAATGAAATTAGTATTATAAAGTAAGTAATTATAAAGTAAATGAAATAATGACTAATAAAGTTAAAAAAAACCAAGGGGGAAATTCTGACAAGTTGAATCAATAATTTAACTCCATTCTCTGCTTTTATACGAAGAAACAAAATGAATCTTTTGTAAGCAAGTTAACAAATGTTGCAATTTTTATTAAAAAAAATTCAAAATGATGCATTTTTCTTTTATAAATGATGATTCATAGTTTCTATTAAAATAAGAGCTCTTACCGATAATTCTGAAAAAAATTATTTTTTTAATCAAGGTTACATTTGTCACAGGGTTAAACATGCATGTAAAAGAAAATGGTGCTACAAAAATCAAGATAATTAAAAAGATGAAATGGAAATGTGTGGAAAAAATTGGAAAAAAGTGAGATCGGCTACTTGTTGAAGAAAGTGAGAGAGGAAGAGAGGTCGCGCGTAAGTAAAAGAAAGGAGGGGTCGATTCGGCAGGGTTGGGTTGCGAAGGGTTGAAGGGGTGGGTGGGTATTGGTTAACGCTTGCTCGTGCACTTGCTATTACGTCCAGCGAAGAAACTGGGACAATAGGTCGAGTGCAAGCGCGCGCCGGTATAGCTTGGGCTACACGTGCACTGATACAGACGCACGCCAAACTCGCGCCTCGTACGTACACGGAGCCGCGAGTCAGTGGCTGTTGTATGCCGGGCGCAACGCGCGCGCGACCCACGCTCAGCGGAGCTTTTCTTATCGCCCCGAAGGACGTCGTTGCATATTTCGTGCGATGCGGCCTTCGCGCGATCTTTTTCCATCCGTCTTCCGGTATGTCCGTCAAATTTAACAACAAAACGCGCCGAGTTCATATCCCCGTCGACCACTCAGTCGACCATTCAGTGCGAAAAGCCCTAACCTGTTTTTTGTGCTCCCCGGTTTTGCTTTTCATAACAAAAGTGTGATCGTTAATTTTTTCATCCCTCTCATTGACATCTCAACATTCTGTTATCCATACTATTTATGAATAATATGGGTATGGATAACAAAAAATAAGCCACAATTAGATGCAATATATTCGTTTTGATTGAACTTCTTGATTCAGAAGTTGAATGCGAAAAATAAAGAGATAATAAATGTTGGCAGCTGATATGTTCTAACTCTAGGGAGGATGAGTTTCAATTAATTTATTGTATTTATGCACCATGAGACTGAACGTATGGATTAATAGATTGGGTCATGTAAATATAATGGCTTTTAGTCGAGAGTCAAGTGTTGGTTTTTATTGATCATTATTGAACATTCCCCTCGTACATTAAACCGGATTTAATATCCCCTCTAAAAGCGTAAACATTAATAACACCAGAAAGCGTGTTGGAGACAGAAAACGTAAATGTCTCCTATCGAAGCGCATTTTTGTTTGGCACAGCAAAATTTGTTGCTTTTGTTTTTCATCAAGTTTGATAGCGCGAGCCGGCTATAACTAGGACTGGACTGGATTTCAGAGGTTGGCTGGAACGGTTAACTCGGTGGGGTTAGAAAAGGTGCCGATTGAAAAGTGGGCTTGGTATTAATTCAATTTGTTGGCAAAGAGGGTGGTGGCAGACAGACAGCAAGTCAGACGGGCAGGCAGACAGGGTGGAGGCAGGTTGTTCCGGGACAGAAATGAGGTCGCTCGATCCAGGCGTGTACGCGGCCAACTATGTCCCGCCGACCTGGAATGACCCTGTATACGATCACACGACTCCATGACCTGGTTGCCACCTAAACTGGGTCAATGCTCTCCCAGTAGCACCCAGTCTAACCATCCTTCAAGTTATAACCTACTTGCATTTTGACCCCACGCCACGCCTCTGAACTCACGCATTTCTACTTTTTACAACCCTCTATGATCGTTTATCAAACTCATTTTTTAAATCAAGGCTAATCATTTTCCAGTTATTCGTTTTGAAGAAGATATCTTTATCTTTGAACAAAATTAGAAAAACAACTATGAATTACAAAAGAATTGAAACAAAGAGCACACTTGTATAAATATTCTAAATTGTTTTCTAACATAGATTTATTACAATTGTGATTAATTAGTTGAAACGTTCCGTTTGCCAGATAAGCGAGTACGTTTTTTGTACAAAATTCTAAACATCAATCGACATCAATTCCAATTAAATAATCAACTGAAATCGATCCATAAAATTACGTCATTTATGATACCAAATAGCGCTTTTGCATCGGATTGCAGGTCAAATATTTGTTTTCAATTATTCATGGCCAATATAACAGTGACACGAATTTCGAATACTAAATGACTAACGTTTTCATTTCGCTCCAATGCCGGCCGAAGTTATACGTCAGACCCGTCACTTGATAACGGGCTCGTCACAATCTTCTTCCTTGACCCTCCAATATGCAACCAAAGGAATTTACTATTTTACACACATGGGCATGCGATTACACTTGAGATCCACAGTTGTGCGCAGAAATTATGGTCGAATAAATAATAGTTGAGCAACTGTTTCTTTTTTCTTGTTTTCAACGCTCCTATATTATTTGTTCTGTGAGAGACTTTGATTCAATGATAAATCGCGTGAAACTTTATCGCTCTTTGTTCTTTGCTTTATTCTATTTATTTAGCTATACATTTTTGTTCTCAATGTGCTGTCTAAAGGGGAAGAGTTAGGATTTTTTTCGTTCTTTATGAAACAGAATAAAATCATTCTGAAACTATTATTTGGGGATTTAATCATACAAGTTGAAAGAAACGAGGGGCTCGAAACAGCCAGTATATTAATTTGAAGCGATGGAATGTGCGCTTTGATAACCCAGTTATCGTGACGTGTCGGGGACAGCGGGCTCGCTGACCCAGTTTTTCTCTATCCCGGGAATCCACCTAGAGTACGACCCGGAGCATGCTCCCACTCGTCAGCATTACAATTGAATTTCGCCCCCCTTGAATATGTAACTTTTTCCAAATAATTATGCCAACCTTTAACTTCTTTTTTTCTATTTCATCTTACAATTTTGATCTCATTGATTTGATTTCGTTCAAGTTCTTCGTTTTTGATTTTAATAAACATATTTTATTTTAAATTGTTTGCAATTTTTTCTTTTGTTTTACATTTGAAATTTCATTGTTGTTTCATTTTGTTGTTGGAATGTGTGAGAGAAAGGAAATTTGAAAAAGGCAATCGTGCTGGAATATGAAAAAATTGTTTGCATGAACGAGCAAAATTGGAAATGAAGTCGAGGGTATTAGAATACAACGACGAGAACATCGCTCGCTTTCACTTTCACCGCGCTTGGGCGAGGGACAAGCGCGCGCGAACGCGCGTCGACTGTTTTCACCATCCAATATTTATTGTTGCAAGTACGCCCAGATCAAATTAGCCGATCGTTAGCAAACTTTACGATCGGAGTAACCTTAAATGCCTCGTAAAAAATACCGATGTGCGCTCACCGCTCGAATTAATTTGTCAAACGAAAACGCGCGCGAGAACTAGAAATTTTAATTCCTCTTTTCCGTGCGCTTTCTAATTTTATATGTCGTTTTTAGCGCATATTATCGAGCGGATTTTTTTTAACGGTCGACCAATTTTGATCGCCCCGATTGGTCGCAGAGAAAGTGAGTTACAATTTGGCAGAACGAATATTCAGAAAAATCAAAATAATACAATCATTTTTGCGATGCAACATTGTATCATGATTGAGCTCACAAACTTGTCTTGGATGATATTTTGATGGAAAGTTATTTGATTTCGTATCTCATAATCATGCTTTTTTTTTAGACTCGCCATCGGTCACCGCATATTCATCATTCTCGCCACTCAAGCAATTATATGAAAATTGTGCGGAATTGCTCCCTCGGATTGCAATAATGCACAGATGTTTAGTGAGACTATAGGATTCAGAATTTTGCATTGACAAAAACTGTTTGTTCGTTTGTTTAAGGTTGCCCGACACTATAAACGAAGTTGAGAATCGTGGTTGTGCAACATCGACGCGTGGGACGACGTTGCGGTAGGTGACATGGTGCTTCTCATAAAGATGCATTCGTACCCGGCATTTTCGGCCGGGTTTCATCAGTTCACCTATTTCATCACCTGCACGTTTATCAGAATAAAACATTAGAAATATAAACAAAAGTAAATATAAACGATAGAAAAAAACAACAATAAATTGAAAATGAAAAAGTAATGAGTTTGTAAACAGTAGATTTAAAAGCAGATTTAAGGTTGTAAAGCAAACAAGCCGAATGAATAGGATTTCGAAGGTTAAAACTCGGAGAAAAAAATGGGACAGGTGCACATTGGTTTGACAAAAAGTCGTCCGGCACCGAACCGAAATAAAAGGGGACGATCGCGATCTGGAGGCGAAAAACCGGGTCCCACGATGCCGATGTTTTTACTGCAATTTTTGTTACCGGTACAATTATACTGCAATCAACCATTCTCTCACTCGGTTCGAAATCTTATTCAACTTCATTACAAAAAGAAGGATACGAAACAAAACAGAAAAAAAAAGACTAGAAATTAGTAACCACAGGCTCCACCTTTCATCGAACATGTTGATTACGAAACCTCTGATTCGTTACTTTCTAATAGAGATCAAAAAAAGTGATTCAGAATGAATTATAAAAAATAATAATAACAAACAAGAAACTTAAAAAAGGCAATAAAAAATATGAGAGTTAAAACACGAATCTGAATGAGTTCGACTTTAAAATGGGAAAACAGAAATGCGGTGAGAGAAAAAATACTTAAAAAAATAATTTGATATTGAAATCGATGAAACGGAAGAAAAGTAAATGAGTAAACAAGTGAGGGAATTAATGTCAAATGACAAAACATTAGTTTGAACATGGGTTTGTTGGTGAGAGCAGATGATAAATATCGTTATATCCCAAACAAACAATTGTGTGTCACTGAAAACGTGAGGAGAAAGGTGGACAAAGAAAAATGACACGGAGCAATCGGAAAATGTAAATCTTGCCGGGGTTACATGTAATCGGTTTGAATTTGCAAAGGAATGTGTATACACGGAAACTGACGATGCAGAACGTGGTGCACTCGCGGAAGGTTCGACCTCACGCACATCACGAAAGTAGGTCATGTCCGTGGTCGCGAAAACTTTCGCTCGTTCATTTTTTCTCTCTGCTGATTTTTGGCTTGGCCCGGCTTTGTCTTTTCATCTCTGACAAATTAATTTTTAATGTGTCATTTCTGTCAACATTTTCGTCGGTGTAATGAATATTTTGCTTCAAAAATAGGAGGTTTAGTAAGAATTATAAATGCATAAAGGGAAAGAAAAAAAAAAAAAAAGCTTAAAAGTGTTGTTCGTGCACGACTATGCAGAGTGGAAAAGAAAAGAAAACAAACCCCTAACTGAGGATGTAGAAAAAGTGAGGGTGAGGAAGCGGGTTCGGGGCCAACACATTGGGATGCAAAATTATGTACAATTATGCAAAGTCGTGCGCGATCATAAATCGGGCAAAAGTGAGTCATGAATATATAATGAAATTGATGATTATTTTAAGTATTGACGTTGTACATTTCAGGGTAAGAAAGCGGAGGACGAGCTCAGGCAACGACTCCGAACGGGCGTACAATAGCTGGAACGACCACAGAATACACGGTTGCAGTCGCGAGGGCTGCCGCCACAACGAGCGCGATTGCATGGACGAGTGCTCCGCTGCTTTGGTCCTGATGTCGCTCTCTGGCTCTCCGCACAGTACTCAAAACCCTCTGCCACTTCACTGCCAACACAATTACGGTTAGTCCAAAATCCGTAATCCCTGCTTCGAAACCCCTTCGTTTCTATTACACTTTAACATGCAAATTACAAACAGCACAATTTCGGAGCTTGCGCAAAATCATTTAGCTTGAAAACGAAACACGAACAAAACAAAATGTTACTTGCCTTCATTTGTTGTCCCAATTGCAACTGGAACTAAATTTCTCCTGACATTAAAGTATCAAAGTTTGACGACCTTGTTTTGTCATTATAAAACGTCGTATCCCAACGTTAACCACAATAGAATAAGACGAAGTAATGACAATGGTAATGACCAGTTAGGACGTGATACTCAACTTTCACTCGTTTCATCAAAACCAGAAACAGTCAAATTGTAAACAAAAGAATCCACTTGAATACAAATCATGGATGTGTTTACAAAAAAATGAAAATGATCTTTCGTTTGTGATTGAAGAGAAAATGTTGGATCAAGAATTTTGGATTGCAAACAAATAATAATTTTGGTTTGGTGAAAGCAAGCCGCATGACGTCATTGACTTATTTTTTTTTTGTTTTATAAATCTTTAAGAAATTCAGGAACAAAGTCACGGATTAAACAATGATCAGTCGACGCCTTTGTTTATCGTGCGAAAAAATGTTCGCTCTGGTTTCCGCGTAATATTTAGTTATCGTTTCTCTTTGTCTTGTATCCCAATAAACGCAGTCCAAAGTTCCGCGATCGAGCTACACCACGTGCGTTCGTGTGTTACGTGCGTGTGAATCATTGGCTCAAAAGAAGCGGTATCTTGCACGGAATAAAACCATAGCGGACCGTTTATAAGGAAGTTGGGGAAAAACGTGCTTTCGCGCGCGCAAAAACTTTGTTTCCTCGATTTTCTTTTATTTCCTCCCCATTTGCCGTTTGATTCAATCCTCTCGCGGAACAATGATGATTGTTCGCGCCATTTTTTCAATCGCATTTCTCTTCCGAGCATTATCATTGTAAAAATGTCCAGGCGATAACGCAAATTTTCATCTAGCGTTGTTTTATCTGAGTCCTGTTTTTCAATTTAGCCTTCTCTTTCGTTTCCCTTCGACGGTTTTCTTTTTAATTGCTTGACTTCTGTTTAAGATAGATTTCGCTTGATAATGTACACATTGAAATGGCAAAGAATAACATCAAGTCTGATTTTCTCGCTGTTATACAGAAATCAGATTATTTCGTGTGTATTTGAACAAGCTCCGAGTCCATTCGATAGGAAAACATGAAAAGAATTTATGAAAAATCAATACCACTCTTTTTTTTCTGTTCAGTTGTAATTATATGAGCTAATATTTGCTATAATCGGATTCGGTTGACAATAAAATCGCCGCTTAATTACACATTTGTGATTTCAATTGTTGGTCTTTGTTTTTCTTCGAATTGTAGTTTGTATTGCAAAAACGAATGAATATAAGACATTGCTCTTGGCAAAATTTTAGGTGATGATCAAAGTGGGGATTGCGTACATCCCATGATTGCATTTTTGGATGACATGAGTATGTATGAAAACGAAGTTTCAAATTGGTTGTGATTGTATTAAGAGTTTTGTTGTTTGATGTCAGGTTCATGGGGAGGACGAGGTAGCGGCAATGTCGTTATGGGATCTCCAGGAGCTGGTGGCACGTCGAACAGCAGCAGCAGCAGCGGCGGGTCGTGGAGAACGGGCACCCCAAGCCCCCCGCTCAGCGACGAGGGTGCACCAATGAACGGATCAGTTTGGCCCAGCGCACATCACGCCTCGCACAATCTTCATCAGCAACAGCAGCAGCAACATTATGCCCCCAACTCAACGTCAGGATCACCCACGGGAAACACTGACGAAGGCATCGTTCCTGATTTCCTTGAGGAACACCCGAGAAAGAAAAAAGTACATACTTTCATATACTCTTTTTTTACATAATTTATATACTCTTAACAAAAAGAATATGAAGAAAAGCTTTATTTTTAAACCCAGTGTTTTGTTTCGTCCACACTTTCAAAACATTTTTCAGTGAAAACTTAAAAAATGTTTTGAAAATTAGAACAAAAAAATTTTAAATGAAACATTATGTTCTTTTGTGTTAAACTTTTTTTTTTTTTTTTTTTTTTTTTTTTAAGTTGAAAACAAAAACTGATTTACGCACGTTTTGTAAAGAGGCGAGGGTAAAAAAGTAGTTTGGCTTCCGCGTTAGGAACCGGCACAAAACTTGGCGCGAATGATATGAATCTTGATTGTTATGCAATGCAACACCAACACGCCATCCTCGCTTCGGAAAACCTTGAAAGAAGTACGCGTGCAATCGTGTATACTCGCGCTCTGTCATTTCTCTTGACAATTAGAATCACGGAGATTAGACACGCGTCTTCCAGATTCGCCTTTTTCGTGTTCGGGGCGGGCGTTTGTTCCTTAAGAAAAATGATTCCTTAGTTCGCATAATTTTTTCTTTCTAGCCAGTCTAGATCGTTTTCTCCATAAATAAAATTCTCTAATCTGAATAGTATACCGACGAAGAGAATATGGTAATGAAAAAAAAAAAGAATTCTTTTTTGTACAAAGTTTGATCTTGAATTCAATGTGATAGATCAATAAAAATAAACAACAAAGGTTTCGCATAGATCTGACATTAATTTTAGAAAACAGGTTGTTGATGAATTCAATCTAACCGGAAACCAATCTAACACAATTCTGCATTAATGAAGGAAGTTACACGTGAAGCCAAAGTGTCGACAAATTAGTTATGGTTTAAAAACGAAACATATAAAAATACTGACTAATTGCAATCGATAGTTGTCAATAAACAAGCTGTTGAACAATCAAAATGTGTGATAAATCATGATGGTTGAACAACTTTATTCCCACCGAGTTAACAATTTATTCGCGTAACACATTCCAGCGAGAGAAACATAAAGGTCCATATAATTTTATCTGAAATAGATGTTCAACTGCAAAGCGCTGCAGAATGATATTTATATTCGAGAGCCAGGTTAATTTATTGTTTCGCGCGTACACCAGAGGTCGTAACTTAATCGCCTGTAAGAACATTATTTCAACACCGCCGGGTGTATTAATAATTCTCTGTACAAATAAGTTGGACAACTCATGGTTTTTATTTTCACTCGCCGGACAATTTGAATTTCATAAATGTTGATACATTTCCCCGTCGTTGACAATTTGTCATTTTTGATTACGCGGAATAAATGTTTTACACTAAATATCACCAGAGTTGTATTTCTTAATTAATTTGAATGACTGGGAGAGACACGTCGGTTTCACAACATAAATCTCGTGGTGAAGTAAGAAAAGAGCGGAATAAAAATCGCGCCTTGTCAAATTATGTACGTATTTGAAATACACCTGATTTGCATACACGTCCAGGCCTATATTATTTCAATTGTAATTATACTTGTTGAAACTTGATTAACTCATAAATAAACGCTTTAATTGAACGGGTTCCATAAAAAGTTTGAATGAAAAAAGAAGCAAAACAAAATTAGTATAACACAATCGAACGAAATTAAGCGTGTATTGAATGATAATGAACTGTTGTGATTCAAGGAGGATGGGATTAAAAAAAAAAAAAAAAGAATGCACTGGAATTAAAGCATTTTTGAAAGATTTGCTAAAAAGTCACGATCTGAATAACGACGTGGTTATGCCGAGCGGTGAATGCGAAACGATCACTCGCTGCGCAACGAAGCATGGCGCGGTTTACGAGCCATACCACGGGCGCTGAGAATTTTCTCCTTTCGCGATCGTTCGGTGAAAAGAGTGACAGCGCTTTGGATCGTTTCGTAACACGCGAGATACGGCCAAACGTCATCGACCGGCACGTCTCGATTTACAGCTTTCTCTCTTTTTTACCGACGACAAATGCCAAGTGCGCGCCAGCCGGTCTAATGTTGCGCAGCGACACTAGCGCCATTTTTACCGGTTTCAGTCGCAGATTGCGGCCATGTTTTGCAAAACTTCGAGACTATTTCGCAATAGCACCACAGTTGTTTATTTAATTGATATTGAATTGCAACGAGCGAGAAATAAAACTTTGAGAGTAGCAATTTTGTTTTTATCAACCATGAGCTGATAAAAATTTCATCTTCTAAATTGAATGTAACAATATTTATTTTATTTTCAGTACCGCATTGAAGACAACACCGAAACCGTTGTGAAGACGGAAATTGTGAAAACACCACCGATTGAGTTTGTGGATGTCGACAAAGTGAGTAGAAAATGATGTTTTACGTTTTGTCCCTGTAGGGAGAAACAGTTGCATTATTGTCCCTGAGTACTAATAACTGTTTTGGATGAAGCGCGGCCAAGTTGTTTGGTCTTATGGTTTGTCCATCGCGAGATAATAAAAACAAAGGCTGCTCGTGCGATAAACAAGGAAACGTGATTGTTTTGATACAGACCTCGGCCTGTTAAGCGCAACCTTAAACGACTTTGTCGCTGAGACCGCGCCGCCAGCAGTCCATGAAAATCGAAGAAGAGAGGTTATTGCGACAATCAAGGCTGCCGAGATTTTCCACTTTCATTTTCAATCGACACTCATGTAACGTCTCATAATCAACTTGTATCAATGACGTCAAAGAGTCGCGCGCATTTTCGTCGGCTAGTTTTGTAATTGCCCGCGAATTTTATTATCTGCACACCCTGTATAAGACACGTGTCTTATTTGTGCAATAACAATGCGCGCCAGCATTTACAACGCCACATTTGCACATAAATATTTCCGATCGATGTTTTCACGTATCAGGAATTTCCTACGATCTCGCTTTGATGCTTGATTGGCACCGAAAGCTCAAACTTTTGGCTATCAATTTACCAAAGTATTGTCGCTCGATTGTTTTTCTCTTTTACACTGAGTTTTTAAGGTCGAGGATATATGCACGTGCCGGCTAACCTTGCAACCGTCACTGACTCTTTTTTTCTAATGCGAAGTGACTTAGAATTGATGTTGCTCGTTTTATTGCACACACTTACTCGTGTATTTTGATTTTCGCTAAGTAAAATATTATAATAGAACGATAATAAATTAAATGCACGTGCGTAATCAAATTGTTTATCAAGCCAAAGAACGAAGTGATTTCCAACCGCATCGTCAAGATAAATGAATTTTGTAATAAATTTGATCGCGTTGAAACGTTTTGCTGGAAAATCAAGTTTTATGTATTTACATTTCCTTGCGCAAAGTATCGGTAGATGATTTGATTTTACTTTGCTTAGGGAGAAAAGTTCTTGTTGTGTTTTATATAGGGCAAGCATATCGATTGACATTTTTCAAGAAACGACTGGCATTTGGGTCAAAGTTTTTGCTTAGTAAAAGAATCAAAACAAAGAAGAAAAAAGTTCCAGCTCTTTTTTTTCCTTTTGTTTTATTATAACCCGTTAGAAACATTTAAGTATGGTTCTCATGTTATCATAACTAATCAAAAACAGTTGAAAGTCTGAAATTACATTGTTTTGAAAATGTTTGAGAAACGAGAAAAAGGAAATTTCAAGATTATCAAACTAGAATTATTTAGAATAAAAAACATAAAAGTAATAAAAGGATAATAACAGGATTAAAAACATATTGAACAAAAAAATGCATTGTGACTCAAATGATTAAAAGACGTGAGCCAATCGTGATAGTGAAGGAAATCATAAGCATGATTTTTGCATCTCTGACACGCAATGGCTATCGTTGCTTTTTCATTTGACGTTATAATGCAACCAGCGTAGATTAGAAACTTGAAAAATTATAGTACTTGGTGCGTTAGCGTGAACGCTAACTAGTTATAACGACTTTCGTTAGCTAATTATACGAAAATGAATCCCATGGACGACAAGCCGGCATTTCAATTATACGTCGTTCTTAAATAGTGTCAAAACAGAGACTAACAACTTGGCTCTGCGCAGTTTTTGAAACGCGACGTATCATATTTTTCTTACGACATTTCAACGTATAAACATCGATTCGCAAAACAAATTTCCAACAATGTCTCGTTTTGTTTCGCCAACACGTGTAAATCGTGACGTCATTGTTCGTACGATTGAAATTGTTTTGTATTAATTCATGTTTCAAGGGCTAATGACTCAGGATAATGACTTAACTGCAACGCGCAATACCATAAACGTCGGATGAACCTTAATTCGGAGTATTCCTTATTCGTTTAATGTCCGTTTCAATTTATATTCGATGATTTTGACCTTTCCTTCGTTGAATGGATTTTATTTTTTGTTTCTTATTTCTCAAAGCACTATGTGTGAATATCCATCGAACTATTATATCAATCAACGTCATGAGAGACTACTTCTGAGAATAAATTTAAAGGAAGAAAAGTGAAACTGAAATCCGCCGGGCATAAGATTTAACTCCGAGAAGTTTGTTCAGGCGTGAAATATGGCTGGTCCTTCTCACAACAGGCAGCGACAGGTTTTCCTGGCCGACGTTCTGTCTCTAATCGGTCAACGACCCCAATTTTAGAAACTATTATATGGGCATGTTCCGTCCCAAAATCGTATTTGAGCTCCCAAACGTGACATAATGATCGTTAACGGTCTTGTATCAAACATTTGAATTGACGTCACGGTCGTCATTCATTTGCGAATTGGCGTTGACTTTCAGTTTCTACGTCACTGCATGCTTTGTTTTTGAAATACCGGCCTGCCAAATGTGTTTTCAAATCTAAGGTCTCCTTTTTCTTGTAACACGAATTATGTACATATTACAAGTCAAATCAAAAGAAAAGTCAAAAGAACAATGATTGCGAGCGAAGATGGCTGAACCGTTGATTTAATGACTGCATTGCATAACGTTCAAAAAGACGAGCCGGAGGTTGACGGAGAGGCAGCCTGCAATTTGAATTACATAAATATCGTAACTCGCGGGCGCGAGATGAGGAGAAATTGAAGAAGGGAAAATGAAAAATCACGGAAGAAGTAGGAGTGTTTGGATGTATAGAGAGAAAAAAAAAAAAAAAAAAAAACCGAATCGAGGTGCGATGGATACAAGTCGCGCGAAGAGGCCAGAAGTGAGACGGCGGTTGGGTTGTGTGTGTGCACGTGCATCGGAGCAGCGCGCGGTGCATTGCAGTGCATAGAGAGCTGTGACGTCGTAGCTCGGTGGCACGTGGCAGTCCCCCTGCCGCACTCCGTCCCGCTCGGAGCCGGTAAAGCACCGGGTGCAATGCGCGCGGTGCCGGTAAAGCAGCGCGGCCGGCCGGCAAGGACGGCCAGCAGTGCGCGCGCGCGCATCCTGGTGGGGCAGTCTAAGGTCAGCGCGGCCCTGACTGCACGCGCGCGGAATACTATCTATGCGCGATCATCCCGCGCGCGCTCTCACCTAACATTTATTTCTAGTTCCGCCTAACCTTCGCGCAATACCAGCTCTCCCACGGCCACAGAGCGCAAGCTTTTCGCCAAAATCTACCGTTCCTTTTGTTTCACATGGACTTGGTATCTCTCCCCACCCTCTTTCCACTCGCAGTTATGTTTCGCAACATTCCAATATGATCTCTCACCGACAAACATACCACCGTCACAAGTTCCATCCATTTCGTAACCTATTAACCCATTTTCACTCTGCGACGCGCAGATTCACCATTTTAAGATAAATAGCGTTACGTTGTTTATGAACCGAGAGGATGACTAAAATCACGATATCTTCTGGCAGATGGTAGAATATTTTGAATGCACGATTTGCTGGAAGATGCGCGAACGGACTTATTTTATTGATAGGCCTCGAGAAAATTTGCAAACGAGATTATGTAAGAGGAGTGATTGAAATCAGCGGAGAGAATAAGTTTTAGCGAGTTGGCAGGCACGTATAGCGTGTCAGCTTTGTCGGGCTTTTTCATCATTTTTGAATAGCTGATTTTTAACGCTAGAGAGATAAGGATTGTAGGGATGCGCGAAAATCGGTGGCATCGCTTTGGGCCTCACGCGATTCGATAATTAGTTGCTGCGTGCAAACGATAATTATGTAATGCACGTCAAGTTGGAAGGATGGATGATTAGATGCAAGCTACCGCGCGCGGTATAAGGGAATTAGATAAAGAGTCGTTGATAACGCGTGGAGTAAATGAATTAAAAACCGTCAGATTCGGTGATGGGTGTCGAAACGTCCGAGAGATTTTAATTAAACCAAGAAACAGACGTAACGAATTTTGAACGCACTGCATTTTGCAAACGAGAGGTAATTTGAATTAATGAATCCGCGCCCGAGTCGAAAACGTTTGATATGCACGTCTGTAATTAATAGTTTGGTTATATCAAAGCAGAGATCACCATTTGAACATCAAATTGTCAATAAAAACACATCGTCACATTATATTATCAACGAGTAAAGCATTATTCGCTTTCAATAATTCATTACTATGCTCGGATATCCACCAGAAAATTATAATAAATTATGATACAGCCGTAATTATCCGCGACGTTCAAAATCCAAACTTATTGTCACCTTTGATTTGTGCGGCCCAGCTAAACTCTTACGCAATGTAACAAATTACAAATTAACAAAATGTTCCAATTGGTTGACATTGAATGGACTATAAAACTGCGGCCCAGAAAATTGTTATGCGTGTGCGTGTGCATGTTTTATGCGTCTCGTCAGAACTTTTATTCAATGACAATGAAAGAAAAAAAGTATATATACGTTAAAAACAATTATTTATTATTCACACAAGGAAACTTTTTAAACATTTTTTTTGTTCCATCCAAGGGGATATTCCATTGCTGTTATATTCCGAATCGTTACAGAAGCGATGAGCAATTATTGTTATAAAAGGTGCGCTCATAAATCATGACAAATATAATTAACAGTTAACTACATAGCTTGCCGTGATGCACAAGCGCTCTTCCCGCGGCCTTTCCCTTTCACTCGTGAGCGCAAACAACACTTATTACAGCGCACGCATTTCCGCGATTTTGCAATTCCTGTGAATTATTTATTCCTTAATTCATAGCACTTTTTTGCTTCGGCTAGCATATGTTGTGTGTTCAGATGTTTATTCTGTTACTTTATTTTTTACATCTGATGAACAGAATATGATACGGGAAGAGATGGGAATTGTGTTTGGCATAATAATTGTACTTTCTTCCGCGTTCGCCGGCCGGCATAAGAAGCTGCATATCATAATATACAGTGACATGCTCCGTGCGCATTATGTAACCTAATTGCGTAACCCGACGGTCTATAAAGTCGCTCGGCAACAGGGCAAGCGGCTGTGTTTCAAGCGTGGACGGATCGCAGTCTCGTTCATCTTCGAAGTCGCGTCACTTGACCTTTTAAGACCCGATTGTTTGTGCGCACTTTTGACTGTCAACGTTCAATTTCTATTTTTGTTTATGATTGCTTCTCGACCGTTTCGCAATCGTCCATCAATTAAAAAAACAAAAGCTGACAAAAAACCTAAACAGAGATCGAATTTAAAATTTATGAAACGATTTATTTTTATATTGAAAAAAAAAAATTTGTTCAATAAACGGGGCAGAAAATGATCCAGACTGTATGGTTGAAATGTTTCGTTGCCGAAACGAGATGCCGAAATTCGTGGATAGGTCTGGGCTTTGAGGAGCAACGGGAGGGAGGAGAAGGTCTTTCAACCGCGATGGGCAGAGGCTTAACGTGATTTCTGTTCGTGCGGGTTACGCAAAGCCTCGGAGAAGCGAGCATGAGCTCATGCGGCCTTGGCCGTAGCTCGCACCGATAAAGATACTATAGCAGGCTCGCAAATCGCGCCAGTCATTTCGACACTCCAGCGCTCGTCGTTCGCTGCCAATCAAAATTAATCGCGCTGTTTTCAAAATTATAAGATAAGACGCGAGTGATCTGTGTTTACCAACACTTGAAATAAACACACGAAAATTCACGCCCAGCTCGCAACTTTGCACGCGAACAACTCGCGACCTGTTGGTCGGATGGTTACGAAATTTGCAGGAAACATTATTCGCGAGTGAGCGAAGACAAAATTGCACGCCATCTTGTTTTTTTTTTTTTTTTCAGAGTGGGAGAAAATAAATGACCCGATCGACACTGCAGGCTTCGGCGTTACCGACGATGCTGCAAATAATAACCGGCTATTAATAAAATGAAACGGAATGACGGCGTAAGAAAAAAAAAAGAAGTATCAATTTCGAAAGACAGTTGAAATGTAAAGGACGCCCGGCACGAAGAGGCGTAGCGTAGGTCGGAGGAGCGCGCAAGTGACGTCGGCCATGACACCGGCACGAATAGTTGGCATGGGCGCGTGTGTCTCTCGGCTTGTTTTTTTTTTTCTTTTTTTTTTTATTCGTGCACTTGCCTATCTTTCTCTTGTTACACATTACGTCATGCAACAACGCGTGTACTACGCGTATTGGATTTCCACATAGGAGAGTCCCGCGGCGAATGTTAATGAAGCGGGATATTTAAATGCAATTCCCTCCTTACTCCCGCATCGATCGCAAGCTTAATTGCCGGATTAATGCATCGTGCAATTAATTCTCAGAAGATACAGTTACAGCTGCATTTACACGTGTATGCTGCTTGGCTGCTGCAGTACTAATATCCGCGGTCGACTTCCTAAATTAAACACTGATTCAGCTCTTTACCAGAAAGTCTTCTACTAATTATTATCTCTCTGTTTATATTCCATTTTTAATGATTCAAAAAATACTAGTTTTTATTTTTTATGTTTCATTTCTTGTCTATTTTTTTTTTTTTTTTTGTTTAGAATATCCAATTTTCAAGGTTAAAAAGTTAAAAATGTGGTCTAGAAGGAATTTTGTCAACGGTAGCGACACCATTTGAAAGTTTGAGGTTGTGAGAAAATGCGTCCTCTTTTTATGATTTCATCATCAAGATAAAACTGAGTGAAGTGACAAGTAAATCGGGCTATCCCTATCATTCTATTTTAACGCGGAGCGCGAAACAAATCTGTCCACAATCTGACGTTTAAAAATGTAGGTCAAAATAGTTTCACCTTTGTTATCGTAAGAGTAATCGCATTAACACGCGTTCGCATAAAATGAGCGTCGCTGCGGAAAATTACATCAGCGGTCCCCCGGCCATTGCGCGATTGGCGCTTTTGCGAAGAACAGGCGTGCTCGATCGCGTAACGCTCGCGCCATTCCCGGCCCTGTTCGCGAACATTTAAAAATACGCCGCTTTTATTTCCATCGCGCTCGTATTTTTAATTCCTTGCAACATTATATCGCGCCGATCGGTGACTATTTTTACAAGTCAAAAACCGTATTCCAACGATCATAAAATGAACAAACGATTTCGCTGCAATCTCCAATCCCCCCCTCCATTTTTCTTCAACGACTATACCTCCGTCCCTCTCTCTCTTTCTTTCTCTCTCTCTCTCTCTCTCTTTTGCTATTCGGATTCTTTTTCGCTCCCAATTTAATTTGGGTCGTCTCCACTTATTTTTACCCGGTGCAACGAAATCGGTGTATCTTTTTTTACGATTCTCCGTATCACGGTTTGTGATCTGGCTTTTGCGAGCGGCTTTCAACTGTCCGTCAAAAAAAAACCCCGTAGAAAAAGATTGGCATGCACTTTATTTGATCAACTTTACGTTAGTCGTAAATCGACTGAAACGTGCGCGCTCCGATAGTGACAGCAATGGAGGCGTGCCGCGCGCAACGAAACAATAAATAATATATACCATGGTATATATATATATACACATATACATATATAATATATGTGCGGTCGTGTAGGTGGCGCGCGCGACCGCCAGTATGTGCTCGACCTTGACAATAGCATCGTTTTGCGAAAGGTAACGAGACAAAGAGGAAGCTGCGCGCGAGAGCGACACGCGCGAGTTTTCGCGACCTCGATTCCGAATCCGTGTGGACCTTTTGCTCGCGAGCGCTGACGTAACACGATCCCTCTACACTGACAAGCTGTCTTTTGTAATATCTCGAATCAAATTACCTTCAGAAATCATTTTCCGTGCTGGTTTCCCTCTCAACAACATCAATTACTATAGTTTTTCAGGTTCTTTGTTGTATTGAAGATTATAAATGTTGTAATCATAGAAAAATATATTATTTTTGTATTGGTCAATCCGTTGCCTTCTATTTTCAATGGTTTATGTTTTGATGAATCCGCTCTTTTCTAATTTGTGGTATTCGCAGATGTGCGATTCATTAAAATTGAAAATGAATTCGCAATTTGTCAGCAAAAAGAGAAAGAAAGTTGAAAGTGTGCGACATAGCTGCACGTGTGACTTAACAAAATAGCTTCGGTGGTAAGATATTGCCAGGTCAAGGTGGAAAAGACGAGGATCGATACACACAGAGTGCCTTGCTCGTGGTACGACCTTGAGCAAGGAACCTCTCCGAAGTTGCGAAACTGCCGTGCATATGGACGGTCCTGCGACCGCGGGCCATGCGAGATAACGTTTTCCAAAAAATCGACCAGGACCTAGGGCACGGCTAAATTCGTGCCCGGCCGACACTTCTATTTACCAGCCCAAACTAAACTCTGTGCGTCACTGCACTTTGTCTTTATCATATTGCACTTTTTTTTTCCATGATAAAACAATGAGCCTAAGAATGTCTGGTGGGTGTATATTGCTGATAAATCTTATCTCTTCTCGTTCTTTCTTTCTTTATCTTTTTTTGTTTTAAATTCACGCTTATTTATTTTTTAATCTCAATATCGAGTCAAAAATAACAAATAAATAGAGCATTAGAATATGAAAATAATAATATTATTCAATGATAATAATAACAACTATCCGCCAGGTGGCGTAGTTTAACACAAATATAATTTAGGAAAATGACGCAATTGCCACGAGATGGTGCTGAATTGACGTTTTGAAGGGGGAAAAAAACTGCTGGCAGATGGCGCAGTTTAAAAAAAATGTTGCGATTCGGTTTTAGTGGATTGAGAAATGGGTCGCGCGGACGGTAATGGTGGCGGAGTGTCGAGTTTGCATGGCCATGCTCGCGATCTCTAATTGAGCCGAATCCTTGAGTGCGATTAGGCTTGCGCGTTCGGGCACATTATGCAAGTGTGTCATTTCGACATCGGCAACTCTCGGGCGCGCAGGCGTGAACGAGCTAGCGAACAAACGCGGCCAAATGACTTTCTCTCGGAACCTGCCGCGCGATATCTCGCCTTGCTTTCGCGCGGCCTGAATCTCTTGGCAGTGAACCGAATATGTTGCCGATTCAGGCCGATCGGCCGGACTCAACAAGCATTTTCTTAAATTCATGCAACAAAATCGTCAATTTATCCAACAAAATTTTAAACTCATTAAATGATGAATTGTTATTCTGTTTCCTTCCTGTTGAAACTATAATTTAATTCAATCCAATTTGTTATGTGAAAATGTTTGCGTGATGGGAAACATATATTTAGTGAGATGATCTTGAGAAAAATAAATTAGACTGCGATGACAAATGAAGAATTAAAACAAATAATTGCACAACTCAATTTCTCCTGAACTTTTTGTGTGAGAAATCTGTCAAAGGGGAAATTAATTAGCTCTGAAAAAGAAAACGGGAAAAGTGGTTTTGATCAAAAAGTCATCGATCAATTTAGATGTTGGGGCGAAGAGAAAAGATAGTTCGATTGATTCGGTCACGACAAGTCGTGGATGTCGAGCTAATCTCGAGTTTTCAAGCTTATGAGCGATTGAAAATGGTCTATCATTAAAAACATGTTCGATAAAATTGCATCAACGTTTTTCACGGGAGACGTACATATCTCAACTGTAATTGGAACAATAATTTGCGTACAAACAAAACTTGACTGTCTAAACACACCAACACACTAACATTTAATCTAAAAATATGTAAATCCGCTAATTTCCAGTCAATGTAGAATGAATCCCTTTATGATAAATGGAAGTATTTAGAAGTTGTATTGCATCACGAGCGTACGATCGATGCTGAAAACATGTGAAAAATAAAACCTCGTTAGACGCGGCAACCGATGTGGAAAGGTTTAACATTGACCTCTCAATAAATTATAATTTATATTGTATGCAATAAATAAATCAATCTCTCATACAAACACGATTATAACGACCTCTTTTAAAAGTTTGTCTTTTCAAGCCACTTTATAGACTTTAAAAATTAAAACTCTCATTGAACAATTGTTTCGACACTTGTTTCGCTTCGTGCAATTCGAACATCCATTAAACTAATTGTCGTTATTGGTGAATTTTATACGAATTTCGTTTGGCAATCACGCGAATGGTTCGTGCCAGCTGATTGGGCAGCAAACGGCGGCAGCAGCCGTCGCGCGGGTTATTTGAACGTACGGGACAGGCGCAGAGAAAGCAACCGGCACGGAGAGAGAAGGACGGATAGTCCTGCCCTAGGCTAACGTTATCCTTGGTCGCCAAACCTGCCGAGTGTACCTCCCCGCTCTCTACAATACGCCGTGCTTGCTGCTTAACGCCATAGCCCCCCCCCCCCCTCCCACCATACGAGCCCACCAACTTTCTTCAATCTGTCGCGACCCTCCAACAACAGGTCCAACCGTCAGCTGATCCTTTAGGACAATCCGAAACCAATCTCCCCTTTCTTTTTTGCAAGGTTGCAATTAAATGGCCGACTGGTGAAAACAAAAAACTTCTCCTCGTGTTTTTTGTACCTGATTTACTGTACTCTTTTTTGTTCAAGCCGGTTATTAATTTCTAATTACTCTTAAATAGCCCCGCTATTAAGAGTCACTGAACTAAACATATTAAAGAACCGAACTAATAAACATGCAAGCATAAATTAGACAATCATTTTCTAACTCGTGATTTCTCTTTTAATGCGCTATAATTCCGCGATCATTTTTCAACGATGAAAATCGATTAAAAGATTGAAAAGTTGTGCAATCAAAATCCTCAGCCCGGGAGGGGAGAGGAAATTCGGTCTAATGATTTTCACTTTCTCCCTAAAGCGAGGAGTAATTGCAATTTGAGTGTCCTGGCGTTTTGTTTGACACATGCGAAGCGGCAGCTGGGAATCCGTAAACCATAAGCCGGCTAATCAATTTCAAATTTTTTTTAATAGAGACCGCTCGCCTTTTATATCGTGCAACTTGCGAAACGCTCCTTTTCTCTTTATTCTTGTTGCAAACTTTTTATCTCCGCGACATCACGCGAAGTTGCGGAATCTTGCCTTTGTCTGTTATTACGCCGAGTCATAGCTCCGCGATATCTATCGATATTAGATTGCGAAACGGAACCGCGGTTTATTGTGACTGACGCTTGCGAAACCGCTAAATTACGATTTTGGGCCAGCGCGGTAAGAACCCGATGGATTTTCTGAGATGTCGGCTATAGATACGGTATAGCGTTATGGGTTATTAGTTGTTTCGATGTGGCGTCCATGATATTCCGCAGAAGCAGAGGTGACCGACCCGACCCGACCCGAGTCATTGCGCCTACGTCGATGCTATGTTGCTCTTTTGCTTTGTCCTCCTCCCTTTCGCTCACTCGCCTTGCCATCGCATACAAAACGCTACTCGCCTTATATATTCTTCCTCTCTTTCTCTCTCTTCTTTTCTACCCGCCTTGTCAAACTATAACTCGACTAATATCCATGTCAATTTTTAACACATAAACATGTACAACGTAGAGAATATAACGATTGAAAGATGTGAGTTGTGACTAAAGAGGAACGAAATGAAATAGCAATGTTAGGAAATTGCGAACAAGAAAAACAGTTGGTTGAACCGTAAATCGATATGGATGGTGAAAAAATGAAAGAAGCTCGGCAGTTTTTTTGTAGTCCGGTGATCTCTGGCGCACAATAGAGAGCGGAAAGTACCAGCCAAGATTAATTTCTTGGGCATACAGATGTCGTCGCTTGGCAGCTATTTTTTTTTTTTTTTTTTCGCCACTTGAGCACGGTAATAATCATTTTACGACTCTGCCGACTCGATAGCAGGCCAACTCGTTTAGCTTTAAGTCGAGTGCGAAGACATGATTAATTCACGTTTCCTTATGGCTAAGGACATTGTTTACGCTCTGGATACTCAATATTGCAGATTTGGATCAGATAATCGGGGTGCCTATTACGATTTATCGCAATTTCGAAATCGGCTGTCAAATGTTTAATTAACGTCATGCGAAGCGTGATCGAGCGAATAGAAAAATTAAAAAAAAAAAAAAAGAACTGAGTAAATTTTCCACGACCAATTGTGGCGCTGCTCTTATAACTCGACTAGATTTGGACTTATTGCTCTCTTTCTTTCTGTCTCTCACTTTTGAAAATGCGTTTATGTAGGCATTTCACATGATATTATATAAAACATTGCACGATGACAATGCAAACATCACATTGTGTCCGACTTTACAGCGATTAACATATGATAATTCATCTGATTCGCCATCTTATGTTGGAGGAAACTGGGGAAGCAAAAAGTTGTTGAAAGTTGACAATGTTGACGAGGCGATTTTTGTATCGGTGTAAATAAAAGAAGATGAAATTGAAAATGGTATGAAAGTGTGGATGGAGAAAATGAGATTAAAAAATGGATAGGCTTTGTGTAACAAGCACGACGGTTCGGTGTGTGCAGCCTTGGACGGAAATGTAGAGAGATCGGGCGATCGGTTCGCTTTCGTTACGACGTCATTATCAAGGCCGACGCGATGTTATCTGGTTGTTTCCTTTCGTAGAGAGCAACACCTGGGCAGCGACCCGATTGGCCATCTCAGCGCTCTCCGCTCAAATCGCGCGCCCGTTCATTATATCGATTACTTATTATCGCGATCAGTACGGCGCACACGATCGGAATAATTATTGCGCCCTGATGTGATTTTAGCGGTACTTTTGTCTCTGCGGGCCCAAAAAGCGTCGCACGACAAATATTAAAGCCAAACGACCATGCAAAAAGAGAGGGAGAGTCCGGCACAAAAACCGGATCACGGATTTCAGATCGTTGCTCCATTTCATTCAGTCACGCTCAAATAACATCTGCGAATTGTTTTGCTAATAATTTTGTTTCAAATCCTTTATACGAAATCGATTACCGGTCACGAACCGGTTTATTCGCGTCAATGCCACAGATATTCTTATTAGTTTATTTAGAAACATTGCTCTAATCGGTTCTCTAATGCCTGTCGTTTGTGAGACTCGAGAGTTTTTTTTTTTTTTTTTTCAACCAGCGTCAAATTATGTTTGAATGCAACAACACTGACAGTACCAATTAATCAATTTTTCGATCGCGTACCACTGATTGATTGGCACCGCGCCAGGCTTATGATAATTTATTTTGCAACGATAAAAGGAAACTAGTTCTAGTTCACTTTACACAAAAATGATAAATCGCCGTATCTATGACACAATTTTCGTTATATAGTAATAATAGTCAACTGATTTATCAGAGTCTTTGTTATGCATTTAATTTTTTTAATCTTTCTCTCACATTTCATAGAACGACAATTGGATCGAATCGTTTTTATCGTTATTGTGCATAAGTAAGTGCAAAAGTAGTTGTACAGCATTTATATTCGTCTGATGAGAACTCTAACTAAGTCGAACATATGTCACTGAAATTTTTAGCCTCGCGAAAATCACAGGCAATTAGTATATATTTCAAACTCGATGTAAAAAAAATATCACGCTCAGGCGCCAAACAGCATGTAAACACATGCCCGCTTGAAAACTCATAATCCAAGCCGGTTTATTTACAATTATGCAAAACACATGCTCACATTGAAAACCCGTTATTTATATAATCCGACAAAAATGCATCGTTTGCAATAAAAAATGTACCTTCTAGATTTTCTAACACGATTATCAATTACAAAATCGATAGTATAAATCCGAGATTATTGCGAGATTTGGTGCAATACCTGGAGAATGAAAAAATCAAGTTAAAACTACCAGTGAAATTAAAAGAAATAAAAAGACGTCTCAAGATAGAAAATGTAAAAGTTGACTAAATTCAAGTGGGATTTTAAAATAAAAGGAGCCGGTTAAAATGAGGATTGGGCGAATGGCAAAAAAAAGAAGGATCCAAAGGACGAAAACACGTAAGCATAATCATCAAAAATTGAGAGCTCGGTAGCATACAATGGCTCGGTCGCATGTCCTTGGCTTGACTATTGAACCTTCCGCGGACAGTGGAAAAAGCGAACGAGAGGCAGGGTCGAATAAACTGCCGGCCAATCTTGCACGATAACGACTTTAGCGCTACCCTGCGACGCTAATGATAAACACACAAAAATCGTATTAATGTGCGTCTACGTGCATGAGCATACCCAGCCGTGTAAGTATATTTTTATAGCGACTCCAAAGTCGTGTGTAAACAAAGCCGATTGTTCTTAAGTTAACAAATTGAGAGGTGCACTTTATCTGCGTTGTTTTGCAAATAATGCACTTCTGTTTCTTTTCTTTTTTTTTTAATATCATCATTTTATCGCCATCCTGATAATCGCTTATTTAAAACAGACATTATATTTCCATTTATGATTTTATTATTATATTCTGTTACTTATGCTCTTTTTTGCAATCAATTCTTTTATGTTTATTTTTTTTTAACAACAATCAAGATTTGACCAACATTGAAATGAAACTTAACTTTTGTTGAGATAAATAGTAATGTAAAAGAAATAAATGCAAAATAAGAGTCAGGAATGGAAATTTGTTGGAGTGTTGAGTAGGAAAAAAATTGTCTGGTTTCTGATGGTGTAGCATTAAAAAAGTCATCAGTCAAGATTGGCTGTGAATTATAATTTATAATATTTAAAAGGATGTTGATGTTTTGCATTGCACAGCGCGTCCTCCGGGAGCATAGCTGCATAATCTAAATGTTAATCGTGATGGATCCGATATGATAAACAATGAACAGGCACACACATTGAACGCAAAATGACAGAACGATCGTTATTTAAGAAATTTGCAAAAAATAGAAGATTCGCCATATTATTATCACCGTTGCGTTATGTAATTAACTTTTACTGGGCCCAAAAGATAGATGCGGAGAAAGTGAATGTCGGATCGTACAAAATTATACAGTACTCAAGACGCTAATCGTTCAAATACCGTCATCTTTACAAACAATTAAAAAATAAATCTCAATGCGAATCATACACCGTCGTTCAAACAGAAGATGAAAAATATGCAACTTGAAACCTCAATGTTCCAGCTAAATACACAAACTTAAAGTGTGTCAAGTTTATTATTATATTTTTTTATACGAGAAATTTTATCCCCTTTCGGTTGAATTCAGCCGAACGTTAAATTTTTCATCGTGATTTTATATGAACTGCATTAACGGGATCCCGGCGGTTTTTGACCCTGAATCATGCGGATCAGACCTTGACGACATTGCCAAGTATGCAATTTAAAATAACTTGTCAAATATCTACGTTCCCGGCTTGGTCTTCCTTTTTCGAATTCTCGTTTCGATTTCACGGTCAAAGTCCTCCAAGTTAAGCTTCGAAATTGTAAAAAATTGTCTGATTAAAATTCTTGTCTCAAATAATAATTTGCTTCCTTTTGTATGTTCTTGTTTAATTCCCATCGGTAATGTTAGTTACGACATTTTTGTCACCAGGTAGCGTTTAAAAAAACAATCGGATTTGCAAAAAAGACAAAAAAATGTTTCTGATTAATAATTGGAGATGGTGTTGAGACAATGGCACAGGTGAATCAATATTTGCTGATACAAAAAAGTGTAAATTTGAACTGGCATGGTTTTATTTTGATAAGTGACAAAAACAAAAAGTAAGGTCAAATTTGTTTCACGCATTTAAGTCAATCGGCTGAGTCGTTCAAGGTGAGCAGACGTTGATTATTGTTGGTCTACAGTTAAAACAAAGATAAAAAAGAGTCAACGGACAAAAGTCTGTTCTGAAAAGGCTTGCACTCCCTGGCGGAGACAAAATGCGCGATGGTTGATTCGCTGTAAATCTTGGCGCGACGCGCCGCCATTTTCGGCTCTCGTCTAGTCCCCGTCTAGCCGAAAAAACGAGTTTACACCGGCTCTCGACACGATGCCAAATGCGAACGATTTTTATCTCTCCATCAACCTCGCCGATATTAATCGTTAAACAAATCTCAGCTTTGAATTCACAACTCATGACTTAGCAAGTTCAGCTTAAATTATTTGATTAATTCTTTTGCTTCCATATTTATAATTTGTTATCAGATGCGAGTCTTTGAATAAAACTGATATAAAAAGTTTGTTTACAAAGAACAAGCCAAGGGTTGAGTTAAAATTGCATACATGTTGGTTTCTAATTGAAACAATGTACGAAAAATTGTCTGCCGCGATAAAAGATATAAGAAAGGAGAGGAAAAGAAGCATAAGAAAAAGAGAAGTCTCGGTTATGTTGTGGAAGAGCGACGAAAGATAAAGTGATGGTTGGAAGAGAGGCCGTTGCATGGGATGAACACCGGCCGGCGTTCTGAACCGATCGTGAGGATAGCACGTTACAGCGCACCGTAATGGCGACGTAAACAAACTGAGTGCGCAGGCGCGCTTCGGTGTTTGTTGTTACTCCAACTATCCTCACGGTTAGACCTGGTTAGTCCTGGTTAGCTTCTCTCTCTCTCTCTCTCTCTCTCTCCTTCCACTCAGATGCCTCAGGACTTGCGATGCTACAATGCCTTTACTGCTTCTATTACCATTACCAGAATAAAGAAACAAAAAACAAACTGAAAAACTCGCGGCAAAACTTGTTTTTCGAGTGAATTTTCAGCTTTGTTTACATCCGTGGCGTTGCACGATGTTGCGGACAGTTATTTTATATTGATTTGACACCGAGACTTTGAAGAAGGATATCCTTGACTATGTTGCAGATGGAGAGCAAAAAGGATGACGAAGAGGAGACACGCCGCGCATAAAATGAAGTGAAATAAAAAGCGTGTCGTGAGTCACGCGCGCGCGACAACAGCTCCCTCTTGTTGTTTGTTCGAGGCGCTGCGAATCTGCGCGCCGCGGTGTGTCGTCGACCCTTGTAGGCCGGTCGACCGGCCGAGAGATCATCTCGCCGAAATCGCTGGTCGCGCGCGCACTTCAACCCCCCTTCCCTCATCGCCGGGATCCATCTTACTCTCGCGGGCTTTCACCGCGAGGAAAGCGCACGAGCCTCGGAAACGAGAGAAAATTAATGCCACGATTCGATGATATCACACGATAAGCTTTAACGACACCAAACGAGTCCACGTTGAGCGCGCCAATAAGCACACGCGCTCGATTATTCTTCTTCGTAGATATAACTCTGCAAATAATTAGCGAAGAATGCGCCCGCGCGTATTATTTATTCGCGCAAACATTTTTTTCAATTAGCCGTCTTAATTTATTTTAAATTGAATTTCTCAATTCAAGCCGAGTTGTGGCACGGTTGTTAGTTTTCTCTCCGCGGCCGAATTATTACAAACAAAAATGTAATAATGATGAAGGATTATTACATCTAATCCCGACATCATCATTTTACATTTCTTCTTATTCTTTTGTCGTTTATTGCTTGTTTTTGTTTTAATTATGTTATTTCGTTTGCAAATATTTGACTCATCAGTCGCCTCATCATATTTTGTTTATCATGCAATGCAGTCTGATGTTGTTTTTTCAAGAGCCAACAAACTTCATGTTTTTGAATTTCATTTTCGCTAAGGCAAGTGTAAACATTGACCAACTCACACGCACGCACATACACACTCTCGTAGCCATTTGTCAGTGTAGGAAATGGTTTTTGATGAATACAAAAAACATTGCCCGAAATGTTTGTATTAAATGACATTCAAATGGATACGACAGGAAAGAAAAAAAAAATCAAGCACAAAGTGCTTGGCGACTTTAATGTCAACAATATCGGCTACCCTCTTATTAACATCTTCTAAGTCGAAGTAAACCTTTGAAGTTTTTAATGCTCACGATTGAAAAAAAGAAAATAAAACACATGTTCGCAGGGCTAGGTTGCGCGCCCCGGCAAGACTTGTTTTCTTTCCCTCGGCTCACGATAGTTCCCTCTGACGTTGCACACAACTTCACCGCGGCGTGTATAGCGAGAGTCATTTCACGTTTCTACATAAGCATGATATGGTCTTCCGGGATGTATTGGATTTCCCATGGCGTCGTCCGTTGCTTCACTTTTCGCCCGGCTTATTCGTGTCTCCCGTTTTCCTTCTCGTCGGACTATTGCTCGCAATTATCGGTCCATCGATCTTCCTCACTTATATACCCCCGAAAAAAGGGAGCGACAAATATCGATCCAGCCCCGTCCTTTTCGCGACGTCTCGAGCAAGCCAGAAATGGTAGATTGATGTGCACAGACAAGAACATGATGATTGAATCTCCTTTTCAATTTAAAAAAAAAAAAAAAAAAGGAATTCAAAACAAATTTATAAAAAAAAAGAATGTACATCCTTGGCGAAGGCAAGGCTAATGAATAGCACTTTTTGGCCTCCAGATCAACGACTCGCAATTGTTGGGAAGACATTGTTTCAAATTGAAAAAAGCCAAGCTGAGAGAGCGAACAAAGAGAGGGCGCATTTGTCTCGAGGTATATAGCAACAAGTAGCGTGATATTTGTTTTGATTTGATGGGTGCGAGCGCATTAACCTGGCTATTGACGCGAATTAAATGTTAGTGCAGTAATAGTGACGCGCGCGCAAAAACAGCCAAAGCTATTTCGCGTGGCTCTCCGGAACGTTCGAAACATCACAGTGCTGCTCCACGGCATATACAAATGTACACGACACAGAGTGGAGAGCCCGTGCGTGTGCGACGAAGAAAGGCCGCCGAGGGAGGAGGACGTGGATCGCCTGGTAGTCGTCAGTGGTGTGTTAAGAAGGGTCAACGTCCGACCCTCACCACTACGCCACGGATCGACGCGCATTTTACGCACCAACACAGGCCGAGCGCGCGCGGTTTGTTTTGGTTCCCCGGGCGTTACCCCGTAGCGCGCCGCTACCGTCCCTCCCTCCATATTTCGTGCTCGCTCTCTCCTACACGTTACAATGCTATCTGCCAATCTCTCCTCCTCCCTTCGCATAGAGTTTTCCTCCCTCCTTTGCTCTCCCAGACTCCTTATCCATCCGTCTTCTTCTTGCCCACTCTCTCTTTCTCTTTCTCTCTTCTTCGTGCACAAAAACTCACACATCTGCAACTTGCCCTCGACACCGGCCGGTAAACGATATACGTGCTACGTTCGCATTAGTAGGTCCTCCTGCCTTTTTGAATCATCACTTGCTTTCAGAACACTGCACCCGAATTTCATCCCCTTATGTCTTCTGGCAGTCTAATTTTCAACTCCGTTGTGACGACGATACGACAGAGTTTTGTCTCATCGTCTTGTGAAATCGCACCATTATGAATTAGCGTGTCACAAGAGGTTTCAGCTCGGCGGTTACAAAATTTGAGATTCTGCCTGGTATACATTTTAAAATCGCGGCCCACCAAGGTTGCGTCAGGCGCGGATGTTTTGCACCATGCACATACAATATCGGGCATAACCATCTTTTTTAGTGCGCGCGATAAAGCAATTTTAATTTCGCACACACATTCCACAGTTCTATCTCATCGCACTTCCTCAAATCTCCCCGGCTATTGTTCCAATTCACGAGGCACATTCGGAGCGATCTTTCTCTGCGACGGACTTTTTGAATGAAAAATTGTGCATCTCGTAACACCGCCAAGAATTCTTAATTCCGGAATCCAATCTCAGGTGGTAACCGCTTATTTCACACCGCTATTTCCATGGTCAGCCTTTGATTTGCGGGAATCTCTTTTTTTTATGAAAAAAAAAAAAAAAAAAAAAAAAAAAAATAGAGTAAATTGTGTGTCTTGGAGATTGGTATTACATGTTCTTTCTATATCTCTTTTTTGTCCTCTATTTAACGGTCCGGGTACATTGATTATTTTCTGTTTTTGTTTCTCTACCCGCTGTTTTCATCGTGTGGATTTCCCTAATGCAATACGCGATACACCGCAGGTCGATATGATGTATATCAAATTATGAATGCCTAATCGTCTAAGCAAAAATAGATGTGAATATTTCAGCAATGCAGGGAACATAATCAAAGTTCGTGATAGCATCGGGTCGATGCAAAGTTTCTGCCTGCGAAGATACTATATTGCCATCAGCTGGTGTGCGAACGCCAAATTCACAAAGTTGTTGGAGACTCTCTGCCTGGTTCCAGGTCGTTATACGTTTCCCAAGTTGTATTGAATGTTGATTGCCAACCAGAGAGTTGTAACGCTCGCATTTTTGGTCTGTCAGTTTCCGTTGATTTATTGGATTCTTGTAAATGTATCATGACGATGTCAAATCGAGATGCTTCGAATGGTCGTGCGATGGAATTTGTAACTCTTCCGCTTTCTTAACGAAAGGAATCGATTTTTGGAGCGAGCAAGTTTGACCATCCGCAAGATTGATAATATAATCAAAGGTAACAGGAGTAACGTTGTCGTGCTGATAAATGGGTTATGAAAATTTGTTACAACGTGGTGTAATGAATTTATTGACATCATAGATGGTTAAATTCGCCTAACGAAGCAACCATCGAACAACGCAGCCTATAAAATTAACGAGTTGCAAACAGTTTACACTCCGAGGTGAAATATTATTATCTCGTTATGAAGAAAGAGAGAGTGAACGAGCAACGCGCCAACGAATCGAATTCACTTGTTGAAAAGGAGTTGCGACACTCTCTCGCGCGCGTGCATACTTATGTATATTTTGTTTTACCGCCAGATAACAAAAGCTATCCGGTAATCATTTCCTTGTAAAACGATTGCAAAACACAACATTATCTTTTTCTCCTCATAAACGTGCTTTTCGCTTTTAACAGAATTTAAGTCGCTGTTGACACTTTCCAGTCAAACTCCTCTTGAAATAATTAAATATTCAATACAATTTAAGAATCAACAACTGTCAAAACAAGCTGAAAAGTTTTACAGTAACATATTTGCACTTATGATTTAATTGCGCGAACGTTTCCGTGCGTGTTGTGAAACACGCAGTTGCGATGTACTCGGTGGTAAATTATCGGGTGAAAAATCTTGCGAAAAATGCGCGTGATTGCGATAGTTATCGCGGTTTGTGCATAAATTGACCGTTGGAACAAATGGCGCCGGTAGGAGGGGCGGAGAGGAGAGAGGTAGAGGGGGGGGGGGAGAGAACGATCGCGGAAGAAGGATGATTTTGTGTGCGCCGAGTGTAAAAGTGTCCGAATGATTGAACGCGCGTTGATTCGACATCGATACGATATGAATTTGGCCGGAGGAGAGGAAGATTTATCCCAACGGACTTTCCTCCGCGAGTTGAGGAGGCACGCGGTCAACGGCGTGCGAGAGACCGCAAAAGCAAAACGTATAAAAGCTGAAACGAGAGCGTGTGCGTAAGGTCGTTGCGTGTACGAATGGATGGCTACGCGTGTACCAGGACAGTGCACTCGACGCGGGTAGAAGAGGGGGGGGGGCGTGAGGGGAGGCGCATGACAGCCAGCGGGAGCTCTCTCGTGTGGTTCGAACGCGCGCCCCAACAATGTGCCCAGCAAAGCCACCAAAGCTTTTCTCTTTGCACTCTTCTCTTCTCTTCTCTTCTTTAAACAATATGCGATCACTGCGTCGCTCTGACCTTGAACGTGCGAACCTCAACAGACGTTTGTTTACGTTTGTTGTTTACGTTTGCAGTAACCCGGTCACGGATTGTTTACGAGCTGTCGTGTAAACGCGGGCAAACTCGTCGTTTCATTGCCCTCCTTACTGTACATTTCTTATCGTCTTAGATTATACTCGACCGGAGAGGTATATACCAATTGGCAGTGAGGTTACGTTATCCAGGACAACATCCGGTTGCTTGAAAAGAGGAAACCAAAAAAAAGCGATTAGTTGATGTGGTTTGAAAAGATAAAATGCATATATGGGTAATTAAATTTCGTTTGATTCTATATTGGCGGATTGTGTGGTTGGTAAATGTGTTTGTTGTCCTTGAGATTAGCTGTGTGTAACTATTCATCGCTCTCCGTTATTCGCCGGCAAGTTGATCGTACACAAGGACCCGTTCGGTTGTGCGCTCTCTTCCACCAGCGCCATCGCCACCACCACTGCCGTCAGCCGTGCACGCGCAAACTCAGCGCTTTCTCACTTGGTGCAACGCTTTTGTTTACCTTCTGCAGAGCGTCGCTTTTATTAAATGGCTACGATTCTTGATCGCGTTTACTTTCGTTGTCGAGTCAATATTGCAATCTGATTTGTCGCTTTTCTTTATTTTCATATCACATATCTCTCTCTCTCTGTTTCTCTCCCAAGCAAATGTCTTCGTTTTGGCGCCATTTTTGGTGGTTCTTGTTTTGTACAACTTGCTGAATCACGCGTCTAGTTGTTCACTCTTTTGTTTGTTTCTTTATTCGTAGTCCTGACTGTGAAACAATGCGCAAATGAACGCGCTCCGCGTTTGTTATCCCTGTGCGCTTGCAACGCGATCTCTGGCAACGTTGTAGCGGTTGGAGGCTGCTAACGATGATAACGATATTGATACCCGGCAACCCTGTCGAAAAAGCCATCCCTCTGGTTGGGCACTGCTAACTTCCTTGAGCCTCTCCGCGGAATCATACAATCCTCTCATAAAATGTAATTGCCCTTTTGTCTTGGTTTGTTCAACTAACTCGTCGACTAAACACCGGCCAGAGGAGGAGGAGGAAGAAAAGGGGGGGGGAGGAGGAGAACGCTTCCGAGAGTTTCTTGAAATGTTCTGAATCAATTCCGTGAGATCAAGACTGATATATTAGACATCAGAATTGCCCTGGAAATGAAATCTAAATTGCCACGCTGTGTTGTACGGTCACGAAACACGCGAAACAAAAACTTCAAAGAGAAAGAGGGAGGGAGGGACGTTTCATTTTTATTTTCTTTTTGCAGCTTTTTTGCGAAATGTGTCGCTTAAAAAGTGGGTTTTTATGTTTCAACGGTTGAGTAAAAAAAATGGGTTTGAATTGGCACAAATCAAAGGCGTCACGAATGAAAGACAGAGATGGAACGAAGAGAGAGAAAGAGCAAAAAAAGGACCGCGATAAAAGCCGAGAGCGGAAAAAACAGGAAACGACGTTTCTTGAAATGGCGCGCGATTCTGGAGTAGGCTTTTCTTTGCCGAGTCACTTTTTTTCGTCGCTGTGCTTTTTCACTGTCAGTGGTGCATCGTGGAAAAGCTCTCTCTCGTCGCGGTTGCAATGCACATCAACCAACGGACACTTTTATGTATATCCCGCGCAATGCCAGTCTCAAAAACTGACAGGAATAATTGTTAATCACATGAGCCCCGGTTTTGCATTATGCTTCGTGCTCGGTACATTTGTGTGTTGTCGTTATAAATGAAGCATATATTTCTATACGCTGAATATGCATCGCTATGAATTATGTATGAGTGTAAAACAAATATCGTCCGAGTCTTTCTTAGGTCACGCCGCAAGATCCCAGCGCATGTAACAAGCTACATGTTAATTATTGCATACTGGGAAAAATCGAATTTTGATTACCACTGTGTGATGTCGTGCGAGCGCAGAACCGTTTGCATTTTCCTAATCGTAACAGTCGACCCGTGCGCCATCTCCCAAGTCAAACTTACGGAATTAACATATTTCAAAAGTTCCCTCTTTTGAAGAAGAAATTTAAATATTGATTGTTTTATCGACTATGAATTTTCAGATGAGAGATGAGTTGCTTTCCAAACGGAGCTTGGCTGGATCGCAAGGGCCACTGCGGTCGGTAGATGAAATGTTGACCAGGACCTTCGTCGTGATTATGATGTTTTTTTGAGGATGTAAGGTCTGATGTTTGGTCTGTTGGCATCGCTCTATCCAAACGATATAAGACGTAGTGCGGAGACTTAAACGAGCGAGTGGAAGAAGGAGGGGGCGCGGGTGCAAGAGAGAGAGAGAGAGAAAGAGAGACGACAGGAGCGGTGCCTAGCAGCCGTGAGCCGGCATAAGAGGTCTCTGACCTCGGCACTGGCTGCTGCGCCATCGTACATCGCGGCTTACCGGCTTTGCCGGCCGGCAAGCCGCGTGTGCCTTCGACTCCGAGGTGATGTCACGAGCCGATCGTTAGGGTCCTTGAAAAGGCGGCACCCTTTTGCAAACTGCAAAAACCATCCTGTTACTTCTGTTTTCATCGTGACTCGCGCGCGTGAATTGTTTTATCTCTTCTGAACTCCGCGCGCACGCTCATAACCCAAATATCTGCATCTTTCATACAAGTCATTGCACCAACGACCTTTTTCCAACCAGTACACACGCTGCCCAGATTAGTCCACCGGTCTCAATTTGTCACGCATTTTATTTTCTAAACTCAACTCTTTTTATGTTCGTTTCTTTTTTTTTCCTTCTTCCTCTCTGACGAATCTAGTGATTCGTTACATTTTTCCGTCAGATTCATATTATTATTGAAATCCCAGTTCTGAAGTCTGACAATGTGCCGATTTCATTTTTTGAAAACGATGCTCTAAAAAATAAACACTTCGTGACTTTATTGGGTAATATCCTTAAGGGGATTGCCCAAGTCCAGCTCTGTTATTGTTATAAAAATTCCTCTGTTTTTCTTTTTGTTTGGAAACAAACTACTAAAAGTCTTTCCAGTTGTGATTCACTCGTCTGACGTAAACGATACACTTTTTTTTTTTTGAATATTTTTTAAATTATGCTCTACTTCAAATTTAATTCTACAAAAATATTCAGCAGTAAAATTAATTATACACTTTCACAGAGAGAATGTCAACGCAAAATATCAATAAATACGTTCATCATGCATAATGAGCAACCGTCGCTCAATTTTCTGAACACTTTTGCTGTTGTTGAGCGGTTGTTAATTATTTTGTCAATAAAAGACCAACAATGGGAGAAACATTTTCTAAAGCATTTGCGGTAAAATTACGCACAACGGTTGCTTCGTTTGTAAGAGCGTTTACCCAAATATTCTGTCTGTGCTCGATTTGTGAATTGTGTATTTTCGAATCACTTTTTTGTGCCTTTTTCTTCTTTATTTGATACGTACAACAAGTGGTGAAAGATCAGATTGAAATAAAAGTATAATAAATATTGCTTAATGATTCATAACACAATCATAACAAAATCAATGTTTATTTATGATATGGAAAATATCTATAAAAGTTTGTATATTTAATAATCCAAAATAGTAACGGTGCAAATAAGGATAAATAATTGTAAAACTAAAATATTGAAAGAGAATGACAGGAAATAACTGATATAAATAGAATATAAATAACCAATATATAATACAGTGTAATAGCGCAAGGGGTTGAATATATATATATATATCACAGAATATATAAAGGGCGAAACATAGATAGTTGTAATTTAAACTGGGCCTCAGAGACCTCTAGATTTATATATATAGTTTTATTTCTTGTAATTATTTATCGTGGAATTGATTTTGCAATTACAGAAATGGCCAGTCTCGTGTTTAAGATCGTACGAACAATGGCCCAACATTAGGTCCAAAACATTACTTTCTAAGGCTTGTTAAAAACTTTACGACGTCATGAAAGAAAAGAAGCACAAACGAGAAAAGTTGAATGTCATTTTGATTCGAATTTTTCCGTGTACTCTCCCTCTCGCTGTGACTTGTTCTTTTTTTTAGCCATGTTTACTTGTCTGTAATTGCGAAAAATGTATGCAGATATAAAGAAAGCAAACAAATTGCTCCTTGCCCTGTCTCTGAAATTCGACACAACAAAGTGGAACAAACGCCGAGTATAAATAAACCGCTGATTTGAATATAAACTTGGAACGTTGCAATTCTTTTTATCATATATATTTCTCGCCCACGCGAGGATTTTTTTATAGTATATCTAAGGAAGGCACTTCTTTGTTCCTCTCTGTCGCAGCGCTTTTTGAACAATCGCGGTGTCAATGATCCGCAGGTCGCCAGCCTTCTTGGTAAATAAAAAGAAATTTGTGTCGTTCTTGGTTAACAAAAAATATCTGACACAGTTGGTATAAAGGATTTTGACCGGATTTTGAGCCAGGAAAATTATAATGATCTGGTGACCTGAAAATTGGCAAAATGTGTCCTCGTCAGAGATATAATTTGCAATTCAAACCGGGCGCTCGCGGTTTTGCAGACAAAAAGAGCGCGCAAAACGCCTCGCTTTATCCGATCTGGTATCATTAATCACGCGAGCGCGCTATTTCTTTTTGCGATTCCACCAACTCGCGGCTTCGTCTTTGTCTTGTTTTTCAACCCGATTGAAGCGAAATAAAAGTCATGCGCGATGCGTCGCCGGCTCAATTATGTCGCGACCTTTTTATCTGTTCAAATTGTGACAAGACATGACAAACTAGAACCCCTCATCTGTTTTTAATTAGTAATATTTTTTTCAAATAAAAATCAATCCCAAATCAGATGGCGATGAAAAAGTCAAGTAAAAATGATTGCGAGAAACATTTGAAACGATTTTGAATGGGTGGTGTAAAAATGTAAATTTTAGGTCGACGATTTGACAAGTTGTTATTCGTGAGTGTGCATCGGATGTACTTAATAACGCTGGTGCCTAACCTAAGGTACACCTCGGGGGCCAATACTGTCGTTGCTGGATCAATAGCACGTGATAGAAATTTTGCAGCTCGCCGGCGTCACTGTCGGTGCACGCCGGCCGATGTAAACAAAGAAGCGTGCGCGCGACGAATCGCATACAAGCCGCATCGATTTTAGCTTCGCTGCCAACCAGAAAACACACCATGGCGTTGTTGCTTACACGTTTCCGCTTTCAAAACTCTTCTGCACCAACAATTTACCATCCAAAAAATCGTCAACAACATTTCACTTCAAAATTAACAAAATTCTAATTTGCCATTTTAACAGTGAACAAAATAACATATCTCATTATGTTTAATTTTCTTCAATTTTGTTTCTTGAATTTGCATCTCAAAAAATTATCAATATTGGCTTCTGTCCAACTCAGCAATTCTTATCAAAAAAATACTCAAGCTTGTTTTATTGATAGCGTGATTACCGGCTTTTGTGCAATACCGGTTAATAAATCTTAAAGTGAAAAAAATATCGTGTTCTGAAATTGTTAAAATTTTATTCGAAAGGATTGTAATTCGCGTTTGACGAGCCAGCAAGTGACGGTTGATTGACTAGCGTTTATATATATATTTTTTTTTCCACCGTCACCACATCTTAGGAGTGATCAGGACAAAACGTGCGCACAACGGCAAAACACATTTTTCGATCTAATTATGACAGTGATCCAATCAGGCTTATTGAAACTTGATTACATTCAATCTGATCTGAAAATCCAATCCGATTAGAGTTTTGCGATCGAATTTCAGGTCGAAGTTCAATCAGATTGGTTTGGTCACAATCAAAAATCTAAATGCCCCAAAGTTATATTCGAATTGCGAATGGACAATCCAAAGATCTTGAACAACTGATAACATTGAGTCAAATTGTTGTTCCTGATTAATGATTATGTTTTAAATTTTCAGTTCCAGACTAATGCGGTGAACGATCATGTTACCACTTCGCCTAACTCTAAGCGGGTCTATAAATGCTGCTGGCCTAATTGCCTCAAAGTCGAGACAACTTGCGTTGCCATTGAAGAGCACATACGAGTAGTTCATTTACAGTAAGTACGAAACGGAAAAGTCGCTGGGGGTCATAAAAAGCACTTTTGTTAGTGGGGGAAGGGGGGAGGGGAGTACGAAACAACACGCTGACAAAGTTAAACAATTTTATAGGCTGCGAGTGCAACAAATTAAGCCACGCGCGACCTTGAACCGCGTTGTAAGATAAAATACAATTTGTCCGTGCAAGTTGTTTGCTTGATTGCGTTCGTTGACCTTGAGATAAGATTAGTCCATTCGAGGTATTTCATGTTGAACCCTTTTTGCAGCAAAAAGGCAGAGGTCTGCGAGAACGAAGACGACAAGTATGATGACGACGAGGATGCTGAGGACGATGACATGTCAGAGCTGCACGAGGAGGAGTTTTACTACCAGGAGATCTCAATGAGCCATATGAGCTCGCCGCCGACCATGTCTCACCGTGACATGGCGCGACCTCCCCACGAGGACCCTGAATATCAGAAACAGCTCCGTCTTGAAGCTGCTCCCATCACAACTCCTAATTGTACCGAAAATCTCGTTTCCAACGTACGCGACAGAAATAACTCTTATGCTGTTTCCTCGTCTCCGGTAAGTGTCCAATCCTTCTACTTAAATATCTTTCACCCTTCATTTAAAGTTCAAACAAGCTATTTTTTGTTCATTTACTTTACAAAAGAGATGAATTATGTTGAAAAAAAAAAAAAACTCAAGTACAACAATCTAAAAGGATACATAAAGTAACCTATAGAATAAGTGATATCCATTACTAAATTTGCGACAAATACATACACTGTATACTGAAGCTAAGGTAAACCTATAAAGAGACTTTTGATACTTCCGGCACTGTTACATCATGCAAACGAACTTATCCCTCGTTGATATATTATTTACATGAACAACTATGAAACTTTATTCTTGGGGATCGTGTTTCTGTAAATCTAATATATCTATCATTTTTGTTTGCCATGTGAAACGCATTGTATGTAATCTGCTTTATTGCTAAATCGATCGCACATCTTATTTTTTTTGCTCATCTTGAAAATTGTGCACCTCTTGAAATAAAGAAAAATAGAATTCGCACTAAGCAGAATGAGCTGTCGAGAATGAAACACAAGACCAGAGAATAAGGAACGGAGGAATAAAATGAAGAGCACAGTGGTTGCAGTGGAAATAGAATAGAACAAGAATAAATTTGGATATTTTGAAACTTGAAGTGAAATGCGCTGTGAGGCAATACTCTTCCATTCCTATCATCATTACCACTTTGACCAGCTCTATGCATCTGTGCGATACGGGGTTCCACAATTTTGTCCACAAAATCATGGCGTCGTCATCTGAGTTGTAATTCTGAAAACGGTGAAAATTGAAATCTATTGGGAAAGCTGCGAATCCTAAACATTCAAAAATAAAAGCCATAGGTTACGTTAAACAGATAACACAGACGCATAAGGCTGCAGTCGATTTCTGTATGGATCCTATTTCAAACACCAACCATTTCAGAACCTATTCTTGTCCATCCTGATCGATATACCCCAGTTGTTAAATCAAATTGAAAATATAATGTTGGATTGATAATTGTTTGAATAACAATAATAATGAACTGTGGTTTGTTTCAAAGCAGGCATCGCCAGTGAAACACATCAAGTTGACGCCGAGGCCGCAGCAGTTCCAGACATACCAGCAGGGTGTGAGCCTGCTGACAGTGTCAGTGGGCAAGATGCCATCGCCACGGAGGGTCCGCGGCGAAACGAAGAAGTGTCGCAAGGTGTACGGAATGGAGCACCGCGATCTCTGGTGCACGCAGTGCAAGTGGAAGAAAGCGTGCACCCGATTCGGGGACTAGGCCTCGGCCCCGGGCGCCCGGAAACGTCGGGCCCGAAAACGAGATGTTCCGCATTGAGGCCAGATGTCGCCCCGGTCCGACCATTGCCAACCATTGCGTCAGCACCAGCGCCAGCGACGAAAGCGCCGAGCTTCGCACCTAACTAATTAGGTATCGCGCGCCATCCATCTTATGTATCACCGTCGACACTGCCATGCATGCGTGCAGACTTGTTTCGACTTGATCGTTTGTGTTCGATGCCATTTCACCAGCGCCGCCCAAACGATCGAACTAACGAAAAACGAACAACGGCTGCTCATTTTTGTCGACTCAAGTCTACGTCTGGTAGCGCGCGACCACTGGGCAAACCAAGCTTGGCCTTCTTTGCCGATTAGACAATTTTTATATTTATACATATCTATGTAACTACTCTATATTATATATAAACGAATTATATATAGTATAATCGAAAGCATAAATATGTATACATATATAAGACAACAGGTAGGGAAACGTGTATGCAAACTATATGTTTGTAAGTACATTCCCTCATGTGAGAAAGAGCGTATGTATAAAAATAACAAAAAAGATATAAATATATATATATAAATATATATATGTTCTAAGCGTACGAGTGCATACTAAAAAAACATAGGGAAATTGTAATAATTAAGTATAGATGTTTGTATGTAAGCGTACGCGTGCCTAGCGTTACAAGATACATTAAATAAGCAGAGAGTGATTATAAGTTTTCAAGTAAAATTAATATAAGCGTCAAGATGGCTAGAGTGCCACCTACTGCTGACAATTTTAGGTTCGATATTCATGCGCAAGGGCACGGTTACGCACTCGCGAGTTTGCGCTTGTCTCCAGGCATCCGGGAGAAGATCTCTTTTTATTATTATTATATTATTTAATACTGAAAACTTACGACTCATTGATTTTGCGACAAAGCCATTTGGAACCACGCTAGTGCCGCTACTTGTATCGTGATAGCTGCGCAGATTATTATGTAAATAGAAGGAAGCGCCTATGAGGGCGCTGGCTGCGGCACGGCGACACTGGCGCCTCCAAGTGGTAAGAACACTTAGACATGAGAGTTTTTCAGAGATAAATTCCAACAATAAGAACGATCATGAGTCTGTTGCGTTCAATTTTGGTATAACCAAAAGCTCCTCCCGGGAGCAGGCCAAACGTCTTGTGTTATCATTATGTTTTTTTTTCTTCTCTTATTTTTGTTCGAATCACTTTCTTTGTACGCCCTTTTATTTATTGTGCTATTTTTATTTATTTATCGATTATTGAATGAAATATTTTAATGAGAAGTTAAGATCTTCTAGGTCAAAGTGCGCAGCAACCACTGAAATGATGTTTAAGTTTTATTAAATAAAAATTTAATCTTAGATGAATTTAATTGGGACAGTAGATTTGTATTAAGTTTGAAAGACTTAAAATTTAGAATTTTTTAATCGTTCTAATTCTAAAAACTGTATTAGTGAAATGAAATCTTGATGGACAAATCTGTGAATCATTCGTTTTTGTCTACAAGATTAGTCCAAGGATTTGTGATTAAAAGTTCAGTGGTCTCTGCCGGAACTTTTTTGTTTTTACACGCCCACGCGTGTTCGTTCGATTTCCCGTTTGAAATACTCGACAATCGATATTTGATGAAAAAAAATGGCGAGGCGACTTGTATATTGTGAAAAAAAAAAAAAAAAATTAAGAGCAACAGGTCAAAGAAGGAATGACGTATGTGCGAGGCAAATTGTGATATGTTTTAATGAAATTGGATCCCGCGGGCCGGCAACAAATTACGGTTGAAAAATCACACCAATAAAATACTGCCTGGGTTGAGAAGTACAGCTTCTGTTTAATGAAAATGATTATCTCGCGGGATTCACGAGTACCTAGTAGCACTAAATGTTCGTAATTCTTCAGTTTCCTTCATATTGTTTGAAAATTATATAGAAAATTGTGCTATTATGATTATTACGTTCATTGGATCCAGATTCCAAATTGAAAAAATCGCTATTGCGGTTCTGACAAGGAATTCTTCAACGATTTATAATTGATAATCAAAACTGGTCGAATGCATATACAAAATACATGAACTACAATATACAATAATTATAATTAACTTGGCATACGTACAAGAATCATAAAATATTCTCTGAAATTATTCCGTTCACCTTGACTACTGTACAAAATATCAAACGAAACAAAAATTCCTTGTGAGAATTCTTTTAAGAGGTTCACTCGATATAGGTTTACATGTCTGTGAAAACCCGATTTTCGTTTCAATCATTCGGTAACGAACCGGGCAACTTTTATACATTTTTGCAAATCATTTGAAACCTAAAAAAAGTTTCTACTTTGCAGCAGCTTTAGTAATTTGATATGGATTCATAAAGAAAAATCTACATTCGAGTAAATCTCTGTCAGATCTTGCTCAGGCAAGAAGCGGTTATTAAAAGACTGATTGTCCTCCGCGTCAGAATTTATAGCGCGCATACGGTTATTCGTTTCCATTTTCGTTGCCTGTTCAATTAACGAAATAAAATATATATATATATATATAAATATATATGTATATATTAATAATAATTAAGAATTTCGGGAAAGATGGAAAAATAATTAATCGAGAGTGCCCTGACAATTATTGAACTCGCGTGACCGATGCGTCCCTTAAATCAATTTTTTGAGCACATACAAGGGCTCGATTGTTATCCAAGAGGTTTCTTAGATTTTATCTAGACAGTGTTATAGGAGACTCTTAGTTTTGGAATGGAGATTGCGTTTTTCGGGTTTCAGATGTGCAATTTTTTAACGAAGATTTGCTTTTCATTCCTCAGATAATTTGTCAATTGTGTGTTTCAATTTAAATTATATTTGAACAGTTTTAAATATTGACGAATCATTGATAAGATAAGTTGAATTTTAAACGACAAATTATCTCAAGTGTCAACGAAACGAATCTTTGTTAACTTATCAACTCATTGTTCGCATAATAATTATTCTTAGTTATAAAAAAAAATTAAATTAAATTTTATCCGAGATTTTATCAGACAATGTTTTGACATTGAAACAGGGTTGGCACATTAGACGCTGATAAACAAATTCAAAATTGCGTTTTATGTTTTGATATATTTTTGAATATTTTTTTAAATTGTTATTGTGTCAAACGTTTATTCATTTTTTGTGTAAATGTCGATTAGACAATTTTCATTCGTTAATCTAAGTAAATTTTGTTAGATGATTGCCCGTTACGTTTAAATATTTATGATTTTTAATAGCTGTTGGATTGCGTGCTAAAATGTAAAACACCTGGATAATTCTACGCCAACCCTGTCCATCAAAAATTTGTATTTTATTCAATAAACTGAATGAAATGAAAGTCGCTTTCGTTAACGTTCAACTTGCATCGGCATTTCAATTTTTTTCATAGTACTTAACCATCTCGCGTTGAAAATTTTATTGTCTTGAGATCATTATGTTAAATTTGCCACAAAATCTTCAAAGAACGACCAAAATAAATAATGCAAACAAATTTTAGTTGCCTAATTTTGTGTTATTATCAAGTCGATTTGAATAAATTCCAAAAATGAAAAAAGCAAGGAATAAAACAAAAAGGATCCGCGGAGTGCGATCTACAGTGCGCCTGCTCGTAAAACTTAGCTTTCATTAACGATACGATCGATCGATAAATAGTAATATGAGAATGGTATCGTTAAGTTTCAGTTAAACAAGGGCATACTCATTGGTATACCAATCACACATAAGAAAGAAAAAAGGATAATAATAAAAACGACCGTCCAAAAAACCGAGAGATATCTTACTTCTTTTCTTTTTCTTCTCTTTGGCTTTACGCAGATGATTTGAACGCGAAATTCACATCAAATATGTAAAACAAATTTAACGAAAAATAAAAATACACGAGGATCAATTTAATAAAAAAAAAAAAAGAAAATAAAGATTATTAACAAAAAAGAGTGACAAATTATACAAAGTGAAAAAAGAACAAAAAATATTATATATATATATATTCTTACAAAAAAGTATTAGAAACAGATCAAAGAACTATGGATAAATACAGAATATTTTTATAACGCAAGTCATCCGATTCTTAAATTGTTCAACTTTTCTTTTCCTAGAGCGTGTTTTGCTTGGTTCCTTCAAGTAGAAATTTTAAAAACATCTGAAAACGAACCTGATTGAAGAAAAAGGCAAAATAATAATCAGCAAAAGAAAGGAAGTATATAATCGAAATACTTGAATTAAAAACCTAACAACTAAAAAAATAACAAATGTTGTCGCCACTAAATTATAGAGCAGGCTGAAACAGGGCTTATGTCGTATCCAAAGTCACGAAAGACGGAGGCAGAGAAATAATAAAAGTATAACTATGTTTGCCGAACAAAAAAAATGCAATAATCGATGTTTTCTATAAACTTTAGTATATTCATGACTGATTACCGTTTCACAGACTGAAGGCATAAGCCCTGAAGCGGGCCGACAGTCCGCCGACTAACACTACCTCTAGAAAGTAATTATTCGAACGCAATCCGTCGAGCGTGTTTCTGCCTGTTAAAAACAGCATTATGTTTGCAAAAATGGAGCAAAAACCTGACGAGTTAATGTTAACCAGGCAAAACGCGCTCGTGACGAAGTGCGCGACAGTAGTGTGACGTACGGCTGAAAAAAGTGCAAGATTGTCTGGCAGTTCTTTTTTTTTAAGTTTGTTTGCACTTTTTTCGCCGCTCAACTTGTTCTGAAGTTTGATTTTCCATTAACAAATCAGCGGTCCCATCTGGGTGATCGCTAGCGTCTACCGATAGTACAATTTCTTTAAAAAACAAAATGCAACGTGCACAGCCACGCTGCCACGCATATAACATTAAATCATGTATATAAATATATAGTATAATAATTAATAAATTATAACGAAACACGCCAATGTGTAGGAAACATTTCACGTGTTAAGGCATTAAATAAGCAGGGCAAGAACCACTCGTTTGACACCAAAAAGTAACCATTAAAAGATTCAAAAGTCCAAGCTTGCTAACAACTTTGCGCAATTAAAACAATACTGAACAATTTCACTCTTCATTTTTGATTGATTAAAGTTTTTTTATGCAAAATTAGCAATTTCTTGACAAAACGATAAAAACAAGACATTCAAATTATTAGAAAATAAAAATTTATTATTTAAAGTATCCCTAAGAGATTTGATGTGCAAATCTGTTTGTCTTACAGTTTTGGAAAAGTGCAAGTGAAAAGGAGATGGCTTGCGGGTATAGTTGCAAACATAACAATCGTCCTTCGTGGCTCGAACAATTGCGGACAATACGATTTAAAAAACCTAGAAGAATTAATGAAATGATGGCTCTTTCGTATATAATGACGTAATGAAATCATGGCTCTTTCGTTTATAACACACGTTAAAACGAGAAGATGTAGCGTATTAAGAAAGTATATATTATGAACAGACAGAATATATAAATAGGAAATACTAAAACAAAAACAAAGACGAAGAATATATTTCGCGGCTACGTAAACGCGCAGGATGCCGCCGTTGTCGCAATTCGTTTGTTCTTGATTAACGAAGGAATGATGATTTGGCTGTGGCATGTCTCGCTTACAGTGAGCCGGGATATATCATACCAAAACGATCTCATATCGAATTAATTCGAACGTGACTTTATTTTTTTTCTTAACTTTTTTTTTGCGGTCAACTTTTCCACAGCTGCTCAAACGAACACAAACGAGCTACTCGCGCTTGACCGTCTATAGAACAAAGACAATGTTATTATTAATTCACATTACTGATTATTATTGATTAATCAATAGTTTAATATTAAGCAGCAGTGAAACTGAACTCCTTTGCTTTTGACAACACAGTTCTTCTGGTCATAAATTTCCAAATAACAAAATTTCTATAATAATAAAGTCTAGATGAAATTAACCGTCACAATCAGTTTTTGCAATAAAATACTTAAAAGCCAGAAAAGTTGTTCATATCAAAAGTAAAGTGACAAGCCTTTTTTAAGACTTCGGCAATATTTTTTTTTTTGTTTAATACCTATGTGATCGCTGATTGTATTACACACCGCATCACCGTTCGAAGTATGCGTCATGTCATCGCGTTGTCGTGATAAAAGGAGTACACATCTTCACATTTCTTGCTGAAACTCTATTGTATAGGAACAAAGCGAATTCGTTAATCTTTTTGCAATACTCTAATTTAAGAATGGAGAATTGTATGCGAGGGCGTTGACAATGTTCGACACACATCGTTAGGTGCTATATTCTATAGTGAACCGGTTGCGAATTCACGGCGCTTTCAGGTCCCGATTGTTGATCGACGTTGTTTTTTGTTTCAATTCGACGATACCGAAAAATTGCATCTCGACGTGATTATAAATTTTTGTTGATTTGTTTTTAATGTTGTAATGTTAAAGAAGCAATTATTCTCCGAAAAGCGCGATATAAATATATATAAATATATATATACATTGTGATATGGAGCCGATCGTGGAGAGCGCCCCGTTGTTCAAAACGGTTCTGAATATTTTGCGCGATGGCGAAACGATTGCGCAAGAAATCTCTACGTAGAGATAAAATAATTTTATGAATATAAAAGTATATTAAATTAAATAAAAGAAAATAAAAGAGAGAATAAGCAGACGTTTCTATATATATATATACATATACATATATATGTATGTATATATATATATATGTATGAAGAAAAACTCATATACGTATATATTCATATATATATACCAAATAAAGATGAAATCCACGCATTATATGTTATTCTGTGCGAATGAAAACAGGTGATAGAAAAGAGTTAATGAATACTAAAGAAACGCAACTGTATATAAGTATATAAAAAATCACACATTGTCATAAATGGATAAATAAAAAAAAAATATATATATATTATATATACTTATATACACGAGAAATCAGTATAGCGGACACACAATATACCTATCGTAAATGAGTAACTATAAAACAAAAAAAAACAAACTCCAAGCTTAACGTTTTACAAACAAATGAATTTCTATATGTTTAAAGACATTAGATAGTTGATTAGCGATAAACTGTATAGCCGACATCGTTGTCCTTATGAAAACATTGTCCGATAAATTTGCAATAAAACACAAAAACACGAAAATCCATCGAAGCGTCTTCTTACATCTTATTTTTTACCTAGACTGTTGTTAAACTTTTTATAATTTCTGCGCACTTGAGTGATATAAAATGCCAATCATTTTTGGAGCCTTTGGAATGTATGGATCATAACTAAACAAAAAGAAACAGTTGATATTTGTCAGTTACGAAAAACTCAATTAATTGAACATAATCAAACTTTACCATTTGAACAAACATTCCAAAAGTACCAAGGTGAAAAACCATTTAGTCTTCAAAACTACTGGTTGCGATTAAAAAAAAATACCAATGGAAAGATTCGATCAGATATTGTGAAAGGAGAGCATCGGTTGGCAATTGAACATTGACAGTCATCAGATGGGTAGATTTTTTATAAGGACAATGCAAAACAAACGGCCATGAATAAGTGAGGGCCGCTGACACGCGTGACCCAAACGACAACGTAGCGTGAGATATAGGTATAACTGAAATAGGAAAATGCGAAACGGATTGATCGTTTGCCCGAATTGCGGTGGATGGATGAAACAAGTTTTTTTGTCCAATCCGCTGAGATGACACTGACAGACGATAAAAAAATTGCGAATAGAGGCTCTAATCTAAAACAAGCCGGTGCGAAACAATCAGTACTTACGAAATAGATACATTCGTGTATATAATTAGATGGTATTATCTGTTTCGGTCGCAATGTAGCACAATCGACGCAAAAGCGATTTAAAGTAACAATGTGATAACATTTGAGAGCTCAGAATCAGCCATATCTGCGTATACAAATGCTGTGCCGTTTTACTTTCCGACTAATCAGGGCTATCCAAAATGTCCAGTCCATGAAAACGACAATTTGTTCCGATTTCACCACTTTTAAAATTAACAAGCTTGGTCTGAACATTTTTGCGAGCCTTCTCTGAAACCAAAATCGCAATCGAAAATTCCCGAGGGTATGTTGAAAAAAAAACAAAAAAAAACAAAAAACAAAAACAAAATGATAATTATTTGTTGTCCTTGTATCGCATTAAGGTATTTCAAACAATTATCGCTCGCAGACTACTCGCAAGCGCTCAAAGTACCTTAATTAGACAGCATATGTAAGACCAGTTCACCGCATCCATTTCATTTGTTTCTTATTATCGTCGTTGTCGTCGTCTCTCTCTCTCTCTCTCTCTCTCTTTCTCTCTTCTATCGAGCTTCAGTTTTTTTTCTGTTGAAATCTTCATTATAATCTACGCATTGTCGACACATTATGTCCTAATTCCGCACCGCAATTCTCTGCAAACGCTGCAATACATTTCATACGTTCTGTTACGCCAATATGTATATTTTTTTGTTATACATTCACACAATACGATAGATAAACGATTTACAAAATGACAATTCACATTGAAAGAACTTGTGCTTTTCACAAAAACGACAGCTCATTTCGAATGTTCGGTTCTTCATGTTGAATCAAAAGATGGTTGATGAATTACAAGTTTTATTGTGAACGATCGGCAAAAATTCTTGCATCTTAACATTAAAGAGTAAAATATTTATAAATGACGTAAAACACGTACATTAAAGCATTACACAAACACATTACATTTACGACGTAAAAACTATAACGAAAGATTGTCTATGATATATCGATACACGTATAAGCGAGTAGTTGTTAACAAAAGAAATAAGAAGAAAAACTTAAGCTGATAGTTCGTTATAAACAGTTATTGTCTAAGAATTTTGAGATCATTGTTATGAATAAAGTGAAAAAATCAATATCAGTAGTTATATATATGCATAAATAAATTATTATATAAATATATATATATACACACACATATATATATATATATATTTAATGCGGAACATCACAGACGACGACGATGACGAAATGTGAACGAAGAAAACAAAATAATATAGTGTAGACATACAGGTATCATTATTAAACATTATATTTTATTAATTATTATATACATATACATATAATTGAATAAATAAATATATATAATATATAATATGGATATACTTATATGAATAAGTATCATGTTGAATAGAATATATGTTATTACGATTTCTTCCATACTCAATGTTTTTTTATGCCTTATTCCGTTTTATTTTCTCTCATGTTTGTTGATCAAATCATTCATAATTAACCATAATTAAATTAATTTTTATTAAATTCTTATTTTCCATTCAACCTGAATCTTTAGAGAAATAATTCAATTCATTTAATTAATTTATATTTCACTTTATTAAATTCAATTTACATTAAGTTTACTTAAAGTTAATTTTAAACTCAGTAGTAAAAATAGAAAAGAAACAACTAGAATTATTCGCACTATAAAGTCTTTACTGGTGATAATACAAATATGATACAAATGACTTATTTTCAAAAAAGTTATAATTGATAATATGAATAGCAGGCAAAGGTACAAATCATGAACTCAATACTTTGTACATAAAAACTTTCGGTGATTCGTCAAACAAAAAAATTGTCAATTCGTGTTTTTCAAAATGTTCATTATCTAAGTTAATGTACTTAGAAAATTAGTGTATTGGGTTAAATAGTTTGACACACATTTCTGATAAAAAAATACAGAACAAAAAACTAAGTTTTAGAATGATGCTTTCGTATAAATTAACGAATATCATTTGATTATTTTAATTTTGTTGGGGAATACTTTGTCGGTCGATTTTACCTCTCCAAATCGAGCCTTTCGTTTCTCTATCCTCTCTTGTAGATCAGCCTATAATTTTTAAGGTAAGTATAAATGTATTGATACTATATTTTTATATTAATACTATTTTAAAACCTATGTTCTAGATGCAAGTCTTAGTCGATTTTATTTTAAAATACCTTTTCAAGTACTGACGAAACTGTAGATCCAAATCGTTCTGCTCTTTTTTTCAAGACTTCATAAGAGGTGGACTGCAAGAAAATGAATGAATCAAAATTAAACAAATACAAACAAATTGTAAATGTTACTTAAAAAATTACTTAAAAATAACTTACCACAGGTGTTTTGACTGAGTCAGCGGATTTAGAATTGGAGTTGTTTGAGTTGAATCTTGCTAATCTTGCTTCCTTTTTCGCAGCATCTGTTAGAGGTACACCAAATTTTTTGGCTCTCATTTCAAGTCTCTGTGAAATAATGTTATAATTGTAAGTTGCAATTTTAAACTGAATAAAAAAATTTTAAAATTCGATCCAATTGATATTTTTACCTCTTTTGCGCTCAATTCTGACAACTTTATGATTTTCTTCTCTGAAGATGCTACATCTTTATCTTCGCCATTTTTTTCTTCTACGATTGGCTCGCTGACTTTAACTTCTTCAATAATTGGATTGCGATTGAGGATAATTTTTTTTGCATTCATGGTGACGTTATCATCTGACAGTTTTCGCTTTTCTCCTATTTCCTGTGAGTCTGATTTAGTGACTAATTCATCCAGTTCAACGTCCTATAATTGAATGAAAACGTATATAATTAATAACTCTAATTATTCTAACTTAAAAAATAAATGTTTAATTTATAATCAAACCTCCAATACAGCATCTTCATCTAAAATTTCTTCGTTTGTTTCATCCAAAGATAAAGAAACATCTAAAAAGAGAGTAGAACAAAAACATTTGTTTTAAACGGTCAGATGAAAAATATTTTAAGTAATATTTTATATTTGTAATATTATAATATTTTTAATATTTTCTTACCATGTATATAAGATTGTAAACGATCAATTAATTCTTGTTTGTTCCCTGCAGTTGACAAGTTACGTTTCTTAAGTTCTGTTTTCAAGTCAGTAACCTGTGAATTCCAAATTAAAACTTCAATTTAGAACTATAGTAATTAAAATTTTTTGACTCGATTTCAAATATGGCTTATTAAGGCGATGAATAAAGGTTTTTAAAGTTTATTGTCTGATATTGTAATATTGAAGAATATGTAAAGATATATAAAAATATTCATTTTCAATTTAGGACTTAAATTTGTTTTTTTGTTATTTTTTATAACCAACTGCCTTTATATGTCGCTTTGAAACTTTATATTCTTATTCTATAAAACTCCATTATGTTTGTAACTATAGACAAAACAAAATTTTCAACATACATTTTGAGGTTAGTTTTGAACAACGATAAATTACACATTTTTTACCTTCATCCTAGAAATCTCCGTCAATCCTTTTTCATAAGATGAATCCGCCATTGTGTTTCTTTTTATCGATAATTAATTTCTTCAAAAGTTGTTGTATTCTCTCTGCTATTATAACAAGAATAACATTGATTATATTTATAAAATATGCATTCATAACATCTACTTATTGAAAAGTTATCAAAATTGAATTGAACTTGAGCAAAACGAATAATAAGCAACAGATTAAATATTGTTGTTTTTTTTTTGGTTGTAATAATATATTATTTACCAATGGCGACCTGTTTTTAAAAATTTATCAGCTATTCACTCGCGTTTACTTATTTTGATATCACACACATCAATGCTGCTTCATGGAAAGAGGGCGTTCATGCCGGTTGCTATAGATTCCCTAGGGAAATTCCTAGGGAAATAACCCTATGCTATCATGTTAATAACTTTTATAGTTCAAATTATGCGCGCGAAAATTTAAATAGATTTTAGAAAGATAAGTTTTTTATTTATGAAATTAAATATTATTTTTGTTCATAACGAATTGCAGGTGAATTTAAATTATTGTTTAGGAGTTTTAAGAGTGAGGGAATTTTCGAGAACTCGTTTTGGAGGTTCTTGATTCAACTTACCATACCGACTCCAAACTGACAAATGCTACACTGTTCTGTACACCCCTGTCGGTATAAAGCATTATTGCGTTATATTTTTTATTGTTCCTGTCAGTCGGAGTGTTAATTTAGAATGAACAAAATTATTGATATCCACTAATGTAAATAGTTTCTTTAGCAATAGTAGAATTTGTCGATTGAAAGACTTGACAAGGGTGAACATTTTGGAGCAATGTTTTAGTTCATTACAAAACATAACCTTAAAAGCAAGGAATATAAATTTGTTTAAAATAACAAATTTGAGGTTCCATAAAAACAAGTAAATAAATTATTATTATTATTTAAATGTTCTAGACTTATACACAGTTACATGTTCTTTTTATTTGAATTATATTTTTTACTTGATTTATTATCATTTCCAGTAATCTTATTTGTTATCAATAACTTTTGGTAGCAAACAAGGAACAAGTTATCATTATTTATTTATTACTTTTGCAGACAAATTCATTTTGGAAAATAATTTTCCAACAAAAAAATGGCTGCACTCATGAAAAAGCGAGTATTAGCGGAATTTAATCAAAGCCAAGTAAGTATTAGAATTTAAATTGCATAGACATAGAAATGGATGTCTAGAGCTGTTTTCAACTTAAACATTATTTTCAGACAACAACTGAACCACCAATAAAAAGGTTGAGAACTCTTCGCTTAACATTATCTAAAAATGGTGACTCTGGATCTACCCTTGCTTATATCCAGTGTCTGCAACAATCGAAAAGTCCCAACGATGCTATGCAGTTATTGGTCCGAATTGGTGATACAATATCTCAGATGGCTATTGAAGATATTCCAGAATGCATCAAGATTTTAACAGAGAAATTTCAGTCCGAGCAAGAAGCCACTGTTAGGGCAAATATACTTTCAGTTTTAGCAGAACTAGGAGAGGCCAGTCCAGATGTCAATGAAAAATTGAGAATCATTCATGAAGTTGTTCATCTTTTGAAAAACGAAGAATCACATCGAGTGAAGAGCAGAGGATTGGCCACTTTATTGAAATTGGGGGATTATAACAAGTAATTTGGAGATGGCAATTAATTCCGATGCATAAATCTAAAATTCTGTAATATGTTTTTTAAGCAAATGAACGTTGGTTTCAGAATATTGGTATTAAAAGTTGCCCGGGAATATCTTCCAGACACCTGGCATGGTGTACAGACCCGCTGTTTGTCAATAATTGGGCGTTACCTTTCTCCGAATATAGCGGATGATACCTTATCATTAATTGGAAATTACACGCGATCACAAGACCCGCGAGTTCGTGCCCAGGCATTCGATACAATGGCAGAGCTACATTCTGAGCGTGGTTGTCGTCTACCATCGAGCTTCTTCTCAGAAGCCTGTGCAGCAATTCGGGATGATTATGAGATTGTTAGAAGAGCAGTGTTGAAACTAATCTGGCTTTTGGGAAACGAATATCCTGACACGTAATTTATGATCCAGTTATGAATTGATCAAACAAAAGAAAAGTTGTGCATTATTTTTTTTTTATTATTATTTTAGAATGGTGCCTGGAACAGAAGGAGAGGATTTAAGGATGATAGATTCGGCTTTCTCAAAAATTTGTGGTCTTATGGGAGACTTAACTCCCCGGGTGAGGGCGGCTGCAATGTCCTTTCTTGGCAAAATGAAAGGAGTTTCACGTCGTTATATCGAGCAGGCTTTGGACAAAAAACAGAAACGTAACATTGACGATGAAAATTCAGAAGTCGCTGAAGAAAGAAGCGGATCTTGCGGAGCGTTCATTCATGGCCTGGAAGATGAATTTTTGGAAGTTAGTATTCTTAAATTCAGACAAATCTCAAATCTTTCTCAGAAGCTTTAATTAAACTTGATGGTTTTTAGGTTCGAACAGCTGCTGTTGAGTCCCTATGTTCCCTTTCTTTAGAAAATAGCGACATTGCCTCGATTGCCTTGGATTTTATGGTAGACATGTTTAACGACGAGATCCAAGATGTTCGCATACGAGCAATCGAGTCTCTTGGAAAAATGTCCGTTACTGTGACCCTGAGAGAGGACCAATTAGAGACCATTTTACCAGCTCTGGAAGATTTTTGTGGCGAAGTGAGAGAAGGATTGCACATAACTTTGGCTTCAAGTAGGCTGGCTACTAGAAATTGCTTAAACATGTGCGTCAATCGCCTTCTGGACAACCTTGCTAGATATCCTCAGGACAAAGAAAGTATCAGGAGTTGTTTAGCAGCACTGGGCAGGTCGCATCCATACCTAACTTTGCCGCTGACTCAACTTCTTGGGAGACATCCTTTCTTTGATATGCCTGAGCCTGATGTGGACGAACCTTCATGTATCCTTTTGAAAATTTATCGCCAAATAACTGAATTTAAAACATAACAGTTTTAGAATTCATTTGAAAATCTTGTTTTTTTTTTTGGGAATATTCAAATAAAAGTTCCAAAAAAGGTATTTATGTACAGCATTGTCTTCCTTAACGAAACTGTACAATATCAGATGCCAGTATTTTAGTCTTGATATTCAACGCAGCGTTGCATTGTCCGAGCATGCATGCATTATTCACCGAGCACACCATTAAACACTACCATTATCTGCGCGACACCATGCCGCATTTGGTGCCAAGATTGGGGCCCGTACTTGCCGAGAGTTCGACCCTGACAGGCGAACTAGAGGAAGACGATGAGATTCGCGATCAAAGGGGCAAGGAATTCCTCGAAAGAATGGTATCCAGCGTAGAGAACGCACGACCCGGTAGCAGAGTGTATTCCGAGCTACTCGGTTCCGCGGTTATTGAGATTGACCGTCTCGCAGAAATGGATAGGCGAATGGAAGGTGCGGCGAGATTTACTGCTCTTTACATCCGATGCTTAATTTTGCTCAGGAGCATCACCAAGAATCTCACAGCCTCGCATTCCCCCTCCATGAATGACGCCACTTCGAATACGAGCAATAAAGTTTCCACTTTGTTGCAGTACGCTCAACAGTGAGTATAAAGTTACAAATTTAAATTGAAAACTCGCACAGGGCGAATTGAAATAACTTTAAATTTTTACAGGCTTCAAACTCTGTTCATGGGAATAGGTGAGAATGAAACGATACTGGCAAACGACTTGTGGTTGAAAGCCCTGGCCGTAGATTTGGTACGAATATCAAGGAAAAGTTCTGGCAGTGCTTTGCCAATAGCCCATCGGTTTCTCACAGAAATAGACATCATGTCTCAGGACACCAGCAAACTACCTCCATTTTCCCGGTCCCTGGTAGTTCAACTCCCAACGCTAATTGAAACTAATGCCGACACGTTGGCGCAAATAGTCATGCCAATGCTCGCACCAGTGATACAAGCGGAGGAAAAATTGCCAAGACCAACTTCGTCGACTCGGTTTTGTTTTGCACTTATTGAAGAACCTAAGAGCGATAGCGACACAGCGCTCAAATTCACCGGGGGACTTTTGCTGGGAATCTCACTGACAGCTAAAATTTACAATATGAGAGATCCAAGTATTTTGCGAATCAAATTAAGGCACCCTGATCAGCAGGTACAGCTGTTGTTGCCAAGGAAATCTGATTTAAAACCAGTGAACAGTGAAAAGAATAATTACAGATTGAGAACCACTGTTCTGTTGTCTCATCAAGTCTGGATGGAAGCTTGTAATGTTGAGATTTCGATTGCGTTGTTAGCACCACTCGCTTCAACTTGCTTGCACTCGCCTTTGGACGATCCTTGCGTGATCGATTTGTGCAAACCCACGAAGGTGGCAATAGCGCCCAAACCAGTTAAAAGAGGGATTTAATTTAAATGTCAAGGAAAATATATTTTGTACAGAAGATTTATATTCTGTAAAATCACGTTGAGGTATTTAAAGAAAATTACTTCTATTGTATCATAAAATACTGATAATACATTTTTTGTTATTAGAAATTGATTAGTTCATCGAAAGGAAAGAAAAATAAGTAAAGCATATAAAATACGAAATATATTCATTTTTTTAATAGTACTATATATAATTTAGACAAGTATACATCATAGTTTATTGTATTTTTGCGCCATGTAATTAATATTTTTTTCTTATACAATTGGTAATACAAAAAATAGTTTTATTTACAAAACGATCGCTTTTTGTCCTCTTACGAGTTATTTGAAAATTGGCACTGTGTCATTGACGAACACTTAATAAAAATTATTATAAATTACATTAGACATTAAAACGTGGTGATAAAAAATGTTTCAAAAATAGTACAAAACGGTTCGAATCGGCACTTGTTTACTTCATGCGTCTAAAAACCAGACATTTTGTTCGTGTCACCATTTTTTTCCAAAACTATGTAAAACAATAATACATATATACTTTTTTTATTTCGAGAATATATAGTCTATTTGGCTTATATACGCACATGAAGCGAGTTCTTACGTACAATAACATATATATAAAAATTTACATTTAATTCTAGCATATTAAAAGCTATTGTCATGCTCGCGATTAAATTGGTTCCAATTTTTACGCGTAACTCACACAAAACAGTCACAATAGTCGTCAATTGGTCCGGCTAAATGATAAAATCATCCATCGAATAAAAATGATTATATTTTTATCATCAATCATCAATCAACATTGTAACTAACGTTGAACGTCTGGTTTTAATTTTAGAAACATTGCGAAAATTGTCCTGAATATAAATCTAATTTATTCTCTTTGGTAAAGCGTGAAAAGGCAAAGTGTCGCTATTTGTGTAAGAACCCATACGTACAATTTTCTCGATCTACAAGGTTTTGTCAGTCTGTTATATGTCATACATCAACACGTTTTCATAATTATAACATATATATATATATGTATGTGTATGCATATGTATATTTTTTGTTTCAGAATTTATATACATATATAAGTACATGGCTGTGAAGCACCCTGATTCGCTTAAAAATTAATTTTATTCTTCATCAATAAACCAATTTCAACATTATTTACACCTAATCAAAGATCGCTCTCTGCAATGCAACCCTTAATTTCAAATAAATCTTCAAGCACATTTCATGCGCTCTTGGATCATTCACAATGACAGCGTAGTACGCCAACACAAGGCGCTTTTCCTATTATTAATATTTTTTACGCGACTGTAAGGCGTAAACGTTGCTCATTGTGAACGAGCATTTTGTAATTTCTTGTCATTCATGAGTACATGATGTATTACGCAAAATCAATAATTGTATTAGCGCCCGCCAGCATCGACTAGGTGCGAACGCTACTCACCTGCAAGTTAACTTTCTTACCAAAGTTGCGCTTCTTAACTCTCTGATTAAAAAATAATTACAACTAACAACAACAACAGATGAACAGCTTCGAACTAACAAAACAAACTAAACGATTCCGAAGACGTAACGAGTCTCGTTCGGCGATTTTCGGGATTTTTGGTGTACGTTTGATCATTGTCTCTGACTTTAGTGGTACCAAATTTTGTCATGGTAAATGCAAAACGGGTTTGTCTTTTCCGGGGTAATGACTCTTCAAACGTAGCTTTCGTCATCGACGATGGATCTGGAGTACCGCAAGTGTCTACTGCTGATTGGTGCCCGAGGCTGCGGTGGTGGACGATATGGCGGAGGAGGTGGTAGTGATCGAGATCTGCCAGCTATCTTGTGTCTCTCCTCGAAATTCATGTGAACCGGTGGTAAGTGTCGTAATCTCGGAGGCAGTGGCGGTGGAGTCTCTGGCCAGGTTCTTTCAGATTCATCGTCATCATCATCGTACACGTCTGGAAAAGATAGGAATACTGTAATAACAAAAAAAGGGTTCTGAAGATTTTAAATAACAGAAATCATACAATGGATAACGAGACTCACCGATTGTCTCCGCTTGTTTGAAAGAGAACAAGTCCCTTCTGTCATTCGTCCCATAAATATCGCCAGGTGCTTCTCTGTTCCCATAAATGCTCTCCGATTCGTATCGCATGGGTGAATCCCTGTTGATATATAGCTCTGACTTGACCTTTTTAAATTCACTATATCTTTCCGACTTGTAATCATAACGATCGCACAAACGCGACGACTCGTTAGTTTCTTGTTCCGAACTGAGGTGCAGTACCCTTTCTGAGCAAATATCCTGCTGTGACGATCTACAAAAAAAAGTCTATATCAATTCCGATTCAACAACCTATCCAATGTTCAAGCCTTAAAATAATCGCAAAACATACCTGTACAGCACTTCTTTACAATTTTCTACATTCTCCTTGATAGCGTCCTGTCTTCCATTGTGGTACTTTCTTCCATAAATGTCTTTTTGCTGCTGTTCCTCGTCAAATTTTCTGGGCATTCGTTTGAGCTGGGCCCTCAACCAATCTTGTCTTTGGAAGTTGGGATTTGGGTAACCAACTATACCATTTTTTTCTTCTCGGAAAGTCAGATCGAGACCGTTTTGCAGATGAAGACACCCATTGACCCGGTCCTCCCAGTTGAAATAGATCCTACCGTTGCTGTACGCACTCCTGCTGCTCGTCGTTTTGTCTGTCTCCTTGGAGAGGGACTTGTCAAAGTCTCTAGACGATGAAGAGGCGTTCACAGCGGAGTCCTCAGAACCTATCGGCGATTCTGGGATAAACAACTGGCAGTCAGATAAGGTCAAACCCGAGTCCCTCGAGAGTGACATCTGGTCCTTGCGCGGTGGCTCAGTCAGGTCTAAACTATCCAACGAAAGCCCACCTGCTGCAAAAGAATACACCATGAAGTAAAACAACCTCTTTGATGGTTATCTGTTGAGCGAGATCGAATAAGCTTGGAATGGATAAGCGATACTCACAGTGCAGACTATCCGTACTCTCTTCCGCGCCGCTATCACTACGCTCCTCTCCGAAGAGTTGAGTTACAGCCTCGCCGAAGAGCGTCTCACAATGTCGAATGAGCATTTCCGTTAAAGCCGGAATCGATCGACTTTGGTTCACAGACGGACTGGTCGACCAAAGCAAACTCGGTCCACAACAAACGCCGAGGTTGCTTGCACACATGAGATTGTGCTTTGAGCGTCTCGCAATATGGTGCAGAACGCAGACTAGGTGTGAGAGAAGAGTGTAATTGGCTTTCGGCAATCGGTCCAAAATACTGCAATTCAAAAGCCAGCGTTAATCATCCATGCTTATTGTAGATCAACGACTGAATGTAAATCGTTTTGAGTGATAGACCTACCTTTTGATCGTTTGAATGGGATTGGTAGTTTCAAGACTTGCCATCCAAAGCGGGAACAAGTGCGAAGTCAAAAGTGGATCTGGCAAAGAGCGAAGAAAGTCTTTGAGCAAAGCAGCCACAGCAATGATTGGGGCCTCCTCCAGGCAAATGGTGTCCCCGGTTGACTCGATCTGGTCCCGAAGCTCCCGAACGATTCTCACATTAGCGGACTTGCGAAAGATGCCCTGGGTAAAGGGACCTTTAGCGAAAAGCTGTTGTAACATCACCAGCACTGGCTTCGGAAGACCATTCTCGTCCAGCCTGGACAAGTTAACTCCAAAGATGCTAGGGTTGAGAGATAGCGATCTCCTTAAAAGACCGCTGATCTTGGATTTGTTTTTCTTCGCTGGGGATTTGAGCAGAGGTCTGAGGATAAAATGGCAGGTATCGTGACCACTTTTGTTGCAGTGTTCAAGGTCAAAACCTTCTTCTGCAGACAGCGTGTGTCTGAGGTTGGATAACTTGATGGCGAACGGTCGTTCGTGGCCGATCAAAGGGTAAGGCGCCTCATCCGCGCTTGTTCTAGCCCATAGTTGGAATGGTCCTTGGAGATCCAGTAGCCTTGTGGCTAAATTCACGACTGCTGAAGCGGTCATTTCGGATCCAACCACAATGGTTTTCAACTAAGAAAAAAAAAAAAAAGAATGGATGGAAATTATTACAATTGTAAGGAAAAATTGTCATTCATCGAGTCACGTTACTGTCTTTTTTGGCGAGAAATTGAGCAATTAGGGTTACGGGGAGGTATTACCCGAGGTTAACCAAGCCGGATTCTACTTGGCAGAACAATACTAGTCGACTCGTGTACAAGGTGTGGTCACGGCGACAAAGTTACTTACGTATTCTGTGTTCGTGTCGCTGTCGTGATATATGATTTGAATGTTGGTCTCTGGAGGCTCTTTCATACTCTCTTCTCGTACTAGCTCCGTCAGACGACCCCACCAAAGGTCTCGCGCAGCTGCGGTCCTGTTTATCATCAGTTAATCGTTAATACCATTTAAACAGATTCAATTGAAATTACATCAACAAATACAACAATTTGGACATTATGATTTTAAAATTCCAATATGAAACTTTTTCAGTACTGATTTTGAATGCTTACATGAAGGTGGCTACGACGTTGGTGGTGGGCCAACCGAGGACGAAGCTGGTTTCCTGAGATTTGTTCGATTCGGCGACATCTTCTATGTGACTAGCCGTCAGCCAAAGTTCGCTCATCCTGACGGACTGCTTAAGCTTAAAATTACCTCCACTTCTAGCTTTCGCAATCAGCAACAAATCCGAAAAGAGAAAAAGGTGCCTCTCTTGTGCTTGCATTCCCTGAAAGAGCAATCAAAACAGTTATCTCGTTGATCATTTTCTCTGAACAAGGAATAAAAAGAGGCTATTTGTTTGTATCATTTAATTTTATGTTGTGGGGTTACATTATTTGAATTAGCAAACACCGTGCGATTGCATTCATGGAGGAAACATCACAGAGTTACTAATGTTAATCTAATCTAGTAAAAGTGTTGGTTATGATGCTAATTTTTTTTAGTTCAGCCGAGGAAACGATCCAAAGAAGCAGATATAGTTTTAAATACTTAGAAACAATCATATAGCAATGAGTAATATGAGAACTGACATAATTGAAAGAACCCACGCAGGATGCGCAGCCTTTTTCCTTTTTTTACCAACACAATTGTTATCAAGCATCAGTTATAAAGGAACACAGCGGGTGCAATTTTTTATGAAAATTACAACTTTAAATGAGATATCTACATGCGAAACACGCGAATCCTCGTAAGAAAGCCATAAAAATGGAATCATTCACACGAAAATTAAAAAGTTTTCACGATCGTAAGACGTCGTCATAAAAAAATCCATATTAACGCCTTCGTTTGAACTGACTATAAAGAAATGTTATCGTCATTTACCGTTGTGAATGTGACCGATGTCTCAAGCAAAAATGTTCTCGGCGGTGATTTGGGTGTTGACGTGGTTGTGGATACGTTCAGCGACTTTTGGGATAGCACCCTTGTCAGCCTCCCTGTACTCGTTCCGTTTCGTTTGCGTATTAAATTCTTCATTTTCTACAGTGAAAAAAATAATTCAAATTTGAGTGTCAATTTATTATGTTGATAGGTTAATATTTTCACAAATACAAATAACTAAAAAGAACGACTTAAATTAATAGGTCAAATCAAAATATAAAAAAAAAAAAACTGAACTGAAACTTTTCGTTTGGAAATAAAAATTTAGATTACACGAAGTTGTGGAGTAGACAAAAAAAGGAAGACTTTGATAAGACCAATGAATATTAATCAACTTTTATTTTTTTGAACGTAAAAGCTAATGGATCTTCGAATGTGACATTCGAGAAATGAATCGACTATCTGTCCGACTACTGTACTTTGATTGTCCTCCTAACGACAATTAACATACTCGGAAGTTTTATCGAAGTGTATATTTTTGGCTCTGAAATGTCTCATAAAATACATATATGAATCAAATCTTTTTTCAGTTTTTTTTTTATTCCTTCGTGAGAATCGAATGAATCAGTACCGTCGTGAGCACGTCCCGCTCGTGCAGTCGCAAATTATCGCCTGGGAAGAGCTCTTGAATGCGGTGCAGGTCGCCCTCCAGTTGTCCGCGTTGCAGAACTTCGTTGCTACCGATTCCATTTCCATTCGAGTTTTCTGACAGACTCCTCGCTTCTTGTCCTAGATATCTCTCGTACTCAGCGAGCCTCTGGACCTGAGAACAAAGAAATAAACGTTTACTTATTTAATTTCACCCTTTTTATGATAAATTAAATTTCAAAACCTATTTTTTGAGCAGGTAATGTTTTTTAGTCAAGAGAAAATATTTTCAGTTCAATTTTCTTTCATGAACTGATCATTCGAAATAAAAACTTTCCATGTACATGCCCGTTACGTGTTGACCAGTTTTCTATCTCTTTGACCCTATCTTTTTCAATCCAAACCGCACGAATCAAAAATACCATTTTCGAGCTCAAGAAACACAACAAGAATGTCGTCTTGAAGAAGGTAGCTTCAGGTAAAATTTCTGGTATACCCCAGATGAAATGCCAAGCAGCTGTCGCAACGAAAAAAAGGAGCCAGCGAACCGAATCTTAGGACGAGCCCCTGCTCTGGCCCGAGGCCTCGTGTTTTTATTTTTCGTTTTTGCGCGCAACGAGAACCCGACGAGATAATTCCTCGTTGCGTTTTTCCTGCGCAACAAAACGCCGAACATTGATTAAGAGCCCTGGGTCGGTGCAAAATTTCAAGAATTTTTCGATCCTTCATCGGCAGTAGATTATCGTGAGGTCAAGGTCAAAATGATCACAATCGTCCACAGCAATTCGCCTATCACGTTGACCATGAAATAATCGTCAAGCAAATTCTACCTGTGATAAATTAAGTTTTCCAAATGACTCGTTTTTTGCTCTTTAACTGAAGGCAAATCGGATTTTTGTTTGATTGATTGATCAATTTTTTAATTTTCAGATCAACAATGAGAATCGGATGAGAAAGCAAAACAATGGATTCCGCTACCGGGAATCCCTACGCCGGTTCTTGTACCGTTAGCGAAGGATCTTCTTCGGCTCTGAAAGAGCGCAGCATCTCGATGACATGTTTACGTGTCGTGCTTGCCGGGTTATTATTATCGGCCATGCCAAAATAACAGTTTTTGACACACCGTGCCTGCTACGGACAATTTTATTTATGGTGTGCAAAATCTTTGCTCTTTATCGCCCATAATGTTCCAGCGTTCAAAATGTTTCAGGAAAAATCCACAAGCAAATGGGCCCCCTCGATAAGTTGCTTCACATAAATCAAAGTTAAGCAGCACGAATAAAGAAAAAAAATTGAACAAAAAGGCAAACAAATTATTGATTTTGAACAAAAGACGTTATATGAAAATTTGAAACTATTGTTTTTGCAATTTTTTTAAATTTCAATAATCAGCATTTAAGAAATTGCGTGGATGAAAAAAACAAGACCAGAATTATTTAGCTGTGGCGAGTAACGTCTATTAAAGTATATACAATGAAGAAAATCAAAACGAGAATCGGTGTCAATGAAAGAAAGGAATTTGGTGAATGGGAGTGCCCTGTTAGACGCGCGCGATTTGTTTTCTCCCTTTATCGGAGTTCCCTCCAACGTTCGTTCCTCTTTTGTTTATTACTTTTATTGTTCCACACTTTTTATCCAGTTTTGTTTATCGCCTTTGTTTTATGCGAGTTCGCGTGTTGCAATCAGCCTGCCATTCGGATTCTATTCTTTGTTCCATCCACGAGCACATTTTTATTCCCTCATTAATATATGAATATTTCTATTAATTAAAATACTCGGACATCTTTCTTGTTTCTCATTTTTCTCCTTTTTTTTTTCATTTCAGAAAAAAAACCTGAGAGAATGCGATTGGGTCGTTGATTGTCCTTAAACAAAATCATTTAAAATTCTTAAACCGAACAATCAAACGGTAATTCGCCGTTGGAGATTAGTATTCAGTCTCGGTATATTACAGGTTGTCATAAAAAAAATTAACAACAAGCAAAAACATTATTAACATATAAATAACGAATTATACAATTCAGTATAGAACACCAGGTGAATTTCGTGTTTTATATACAAATTTGGTCGTAGTATTATCTGCATAATGTTTCTTCTGGGATAAAGTTTCATTGTACTTGACGGATTTTTCTTGTGAGTAATTATACGTTGGTCATTTTTTAAAGCTCCATTGTGTCGCCTGGCAATTGACCAGCCGTGATAACGAGTGGGCAAACTCGTTGGAATGCATCATACGCTGACGTCACCTTCGGTCCAAAATCTCCGTTTACAGGCTACTTAAAATCCTAACATCTCCTCCATACTTGTACCGGCGTCACGTCACCTCTCCATGTTTATGATCCGAAATGTAACAAAAGTTTGATAAATTGTTTAACAACGTTATTGTCGATCGTAAAAAAAATTTCCAAATTAGAAATTCATTCTGTGGCGACGATAAAACAAAATTCGCAGACACTTTGGCGCCAGGAATGTAAATAAACAAGAGGTTGTTTGATTTTAAAAGCCTACTTTTAATCAACTTGTTTATTTTGTCTCTTAAATTGTCTGTTCTTCGAATGTTTTCTTTTTAATTTGATTAAAATTAAAATGAATCAAATGAGTAAAATGGTAGAAAGATGAGTTGCACGATTTGAGTGGTAAAGTGTTGGATAATTGGGTAGAAATAATCGGACAGAAAAGGAGAGTGGGGCGATTAGTATCAAGATGTGAATTAGATGAAATTGAAGAGGGGCAGGTGATTGATCCTGAAGGGTGTGCAAAGTAGGCGTTGCGATAAGGCCGCGGCTGCGCGCGAGGGAGAAATAGAGCTGCTTTGCATCAATTGAATTTTCACGGATCGGGCGATAAGGTGGCGCGCGCGATTCCGCCGCAAGTGCGGCTCTAAACGCCGTGGCGCGAACAAAGCGCGCGAGATACAAGGAGCGCTGTTAATAAGCAAAGTGAGACCGCCGCGAGATAATGTACGAGGCTGGATGTCCTTGGCGTGCGACAAGGAGGGTGTACTTCGGATAAGGACGTGCGACCAGTGGCGCGGCGCGACTTGCCGGGCATCGAAATCGCCCACCTGCGACGACTCGTTATTCCCCTTCTGTCACGCATTTTTGATATTTCGATACAATCCCGCGCGATCTTTACATTGTTATTTCAGCTTAATGAGATTGCAGCTGAGATGATGGGATTTTATGCCTGTAAACCGCAAGTCAAGCGCAGATTATCATTAACCAACTGATGGATGACATCTTGTAGGAGGCAACGCGCGCAAATTTGAATCGTTATTCATTTTATGCTTATCGGTTTAGTACAAGGTCCTCTCTTTGCATCCTTCATGTTTCCCCTTGTAATCTTCAGCGATCGTTTAATACACTTTTCATTGTTCGAGCACCGAACGGCTCAGAATTTTGATTGACTTTAATTAAATTAATTCCTTGGCCAAACAAAAAAGCCATTCATTTTCTAGAAAGAAGAAAAAAAAAAAATCCCAGAGACATTGTATAGTCTCTCTGATATCATCGAACTAACTAATATAATACCAGTTTGAGGGCGATATGGAAACGTCAAACAGAATTACTATTAGTGATATTTTGCTGTGACAGGGTCGATGATTCGTTAACCGATCGATCTGACTGATCTTCTTGACAACTATGAAGTTTGAGAACACGAGATTTAATGGCTGATATACGTTACATTTTCCTCTTTGAATATTTGTCTATGCAAATTATTATTTCTATTTCTTCTTTCCATCAAGTTGAAAGGGTTTTTAGATCGTTAGAATGCTTTTGATCTAACCAAATGAAATTCCTGTATGATTCATTGCGTGTTTTTACGATCATCATTTCAATGACATTCTTGGAATCTTTGTATCCGGCCATCTGCAGTCATTCATTTTAATTACAGGTGTGGCGGTTTGTCCATCTCGATTTTGCTACAATAAAAGATGCGAGGGATAAGGTCAGAAATCGTGCAGAGCACAAACAACCGCAATCACACAGAACCGGCCGAAAACTGGTCGCGGTGTCAAGAAGAAGAGACCTCTCCTCTCTTTGGGACTTGTACCCACCTTCGTATCCATGTTTTACTCGCGTGAGCACATACGCCAGGGTGCGATTTTCTTTTTTGTTTTTTTTTTTGTTTTTTTTTTCAAAGTATAATCGCTCGACGATTTTGACAAAGGGACGAGAAAACACGAGCACACTTATCTAGTCGCAACGGTCGAAAGGACAGAGGCGTTTTATATTTTATGGGTTGATGTTCGTGCTAATTAGAGGCCCATAGACACTCCCTTCTCGGAATACTTTTCGTGTTCGGCGAAAAAGGAATCAGATGACACGGTTGGGTGGCCCGGAAGCCACGCATGTGTTGTTATATAAAATATGCGAGATGTATCTTTTTTTTGTCTCCATTCGCAATTTGAAATATAAATTGATCATTTGGGCATCTGGCGAAAGAGCTGCAAGTTGATGTAATTACGGCGTTCATTTTGAATTGATTCGATAAATCGGCCCTGTCTCCCCCGCGCGCATACCATAAACATCGCGGGAATATAACCGCGGCATGAATGAGGAAAATATGTCTAAACTGAAATTCCAGCGGCGTCGTAAAACATGTGTATTCGCATGCGCGAATCGAACGATAAATCTATCCGGCCCTCGGTCAATGCACCGGCTTGCAAAATATCTCGGCGTAATCTATACGCTATTATTATTTGATACTTTTCACTTCGGCTATGTTAATTCTACCATCGTAATTTGAGATTTTCATTTGACCACTACCTGGCAGAACTCTTACCCGAGAGCCTTATCTTGATTTGACCTTTATCACTTGACCTCCCCCCGCCAGGCCACCTAATGATATTTATTTAGATAATAGCAGCGATGTCTCAAATTATCGTAATTCCCTGCCCACTTAGGGGCATTCTTATGTTACAAACCACCGCCACGGTTTTCACTTTGCGTCTCTACCATCCACTTTCTTATCATTTCTATTTGACCCTAAATCTGTCACTAATCAATTTGAAACAAAGGTGTAATGCGTGCGCTCGTGTCTTTTCTGTGCCGGTCAATGCACCTCTCAAACTATCTGCCATTTCTTTTTTCGTGCACTTTCGTGGAACTCGTGCGACTGATTGTGGACGCCAGCCAAATTGTCTGCCACTCATTTTGTGCCCCTTGGGCTCATGCACGCTTTAGGAACTCGAAGAGCGCAAAAAACGCATGCTTTTTCCGCGACCAAGTTGCATCAACCACTTCCAGAAGCTTTCGATATATTTCATTCATTTTACCAACAATCAAATTGTTAGCAGATGCTGCCCATGCTCCCCTCTCTCTCTCTCTCTCTCTCTCTCTCTCTCTCTCTCTCTCTCTCTCTCTCTCTCTCTCTCTCTCTCTCTCTCTCTCTCTCTCTCTCTCTCTTTAGCGCGTGGCTATTCGTGAATTATGGGTTTCAGGAATATATTTTCGGACGGAACAAGCTCGAGTTTGTATAACTTTTATAGTGCCCGGTCAAGTGTTATTTGAAGCCCGTTTTTTGAAACCTTTCTCATATCCATCCAAGAGATATCTATTTTCAGTGCAACACTCGGCACATTTTTTTTTATCTTTACATCTGACTGTCATCGAACAGACGGAACGAACAAAAAAATACGTTTGCTTTTGTTGCCTATCAAATACATAACAACGACGGCCCTTACTTTTTTATGCCACACAGTTTCCGCGAACTGCGCAGCATATAAAAGCGTTTTTTTTATTGTTGTCAACAACAAGTTTGGCCCGGATTTTTTTTCTCTCGACTTGCGAACTTCAGAGAATGGCAGTTTCCGCGCAGATTTATGGGCGTTCGACTGGTATTCATTTTTTAACAAATGGCGTTCAACGTTGAGTGCTAATGATTTTAACCTCGATCCGCGCGCGCTAACTAAATTCCGCTTCTGGAAACATTTCGGAACAAAATCATTTATTTACAACTTGCGACAAAATGGTATTATTAATTCTTTATCGTTGTTTTTTTTAAAAAAAAGGTACTTTAGGTTTGGTAATTAATACATCTTGAAACGAAAGAGAATGAGAGGAGTGATTTTCGAAGATTTTATTTTGATCATAAGGATTTTTTCAAGTTCTGATGAGCTGAAGATGAAAATTAATTACGAAGCCATACAGTGGTTCATGCATTGAAATTTTGTTAGCTTTGAGGTTTTCATTGTGACTTTGAATCTGTTACTTTTGTGACAACTTTTTCGATGACATCATTAATCACATCGCGAACAAAAGCTTTTCAGAGGCTGAAGAAAAGCTCTTGCACAGGGATGAATGAAACGGGGGAACTCCACCGACCTATTGGAGGTGCATCGCACCTTCACAGTTGTAGTAAAAAACTAGACACGAGTCAACGCACTTGTGCGAGACAAAGATAGAGAGAGAGAGGGACTCGTGGTAATCGCTACTAATCCTCTTTGTAAGGCAGGTAGTAGGCCAATAAATAAAGCGCGAGTCAACGTCTTCACGTCGACTCGTTTTCTCGAAGCGAACACTCCTTGTAACGGCCGTGAAATAGACTTTTATCCGTGTCAAAACGAATAAAGAGACATCGATTTTTGCGTCTGGCGATCATTTTTGCAACAATTTGACAACAAGACCATAAATATCCCTACAATATAGGAATATTTTTTGTTCATCTATTTTATTTATTTTTTCCATCGTTAGATCAAAAATGACCAAGCGACCAATTTTTGCCGATTTTATTTTTTTTTTCGATTTTTTTTTATTCGCCGTTACCTTAAATTTGATCCCAAATGACCGGTAGCGGCCGATTTGTCGCATAGAATATCTGACGGATTCGATAGTGAAATCGGATACTCGCAAGACGGGATAAGAGGCGCCGAAATTAGAAGCATCGGTATGACAGATGAAAGGGGGGAGACTGATGACGCCGAGGAGTGCATCGAAATAACCCGCGGCACACTGGAACTCGTCCAAGAGAGAAGCCGAGTCGTGATCGTCATGGACCTGGATGCGACGATATCGACTCGAGTTCGCAATTTGCATCGTGATATCGTGCGAAACGAGACTTTGATCGATGCATGGGGCGATGCTCAATCCGGGTCGAACCAGTGGCGATTTAAAAATATCGGAGAAATTGGATTGAAAAAAAAAAAAAAAGAATTATTCATGAAACATGAAAAACAATATGAGCACAAACATAATTTTAGATCTTGGTAAAAATAATTTTCCTCGCATGATGAATGTTTTTTTCTCACTTTTTTATAGAGTGACCTTAAGTATCGGACAAATTAAGAACATTGCGTTCCCAAGTGTTTTTACAACTATTGCGAACGATTCAGATGGTTGAATTTTTGTCCATTCACATTGACCATTAAAAAATAAAATATAGTAATTAAAAACAACAAATTGTTAATACAACGAGTTGACGTATTGCCATTGCAGATTTCCTTTCACTCGTATATCCCTCAAGCCAGAGAGAAAAAAATGTTACACATTTTGTAAACGAAACAGATCGGAGAAAAGAAGATAACTAAATTATAATACTTGTTATAGGGAAGGAATAAAAAGGGCCTGAGGAAAATAAAATGAGGAATTGGGTCGATTTGGGATTAGGATCGTGTAGCATTCCGGTATCTCAATGCTGAGGATATCGTTCAAGACGATTTTTATTGGATTGATCTTGATGGACGTTTGGCTAAGCTCCGGGATTAGTAATTTGGGGTCCTGATTATATAGTAAAACTGACAATTTAATATTCAAATGAAATTCACTGCTTTGATATTCCCAGTTAAGAAGAACCCAAACGGTTAGGACATTGAAACATTCAACAGCATCAAGAATATAGAAATTATTTTTTTATCTACATTAACGTTAGACAAAAAATAAATTTAATATAAAATAAAATTTCGAACACTTTTTATCGGATTTATTCAAAAATAGAAAACAATTGTATCCATTATAAAAAAGAAGAGAACAAAAAAATGTTTTTATAAGAACAAAACAAAATGAGGTTTCTCTAAAAATACAACCGCTTATCGTGGTTTTAAAAAGCAAAACAATGATGAATCAAGACTCATGCGAGCCATTAGATAACGGCTTCATAATTGAACTAATTAAAACCTTTGAAAGCGATAATCGCGTGTAAAGCAAATGCCGCCGGGCTTTTTTTCGAACAATAACATTTTATCAGAATTGTCGGGGCGCCTTTCATGACGAAATCCTTCGCGAAGTATTAAAACATCCACGAACTGCAGACCAAACATCAAAAATTATAATGAAATAACGCTGCGAATCTCTTAATTTGTTCTGAATTGCTAATCGGATGGAGTCGAGGTCAGTATACACAATCTATCATTAAGTACCTCTATACCGTAAACTGGTAATTGGTCTAAATGAATGCAATCGGAAGAGTTGTCGAAGATCCATCGGCATGAATCAAACTGTGTTCCAATCTGGTTTACTTTCAACGTCGTGTAAAACAATAAAATCCACGTAACAGAACATCAACCATAAAACAACAATGAAAAAATCGAAACAAACATAAACAATGCGATAATTAAAATTGCAAAACGTGTAATATCAAAAGCCGCATTGAACTCTCGATTAGACTATATCATTGATGGAAATTTACATTAAAAATGGAAGCAATTAATTTCAAAAGTGTGAATCAATTTGCAATCATAAAATTAATCGGGACAAACTTAATTTCATTATAATTTGATTTAATGTGAGAGACCTCTTTTGGTTTGTACCAAAAAATGTAACTTTGATCTGAGGTAGGACTTAATAGAGAAGCCAACTTACGGAATGAGCGTTAATTTTTTCCACATCATAATTGCCACGGTAATATTTGAACAGCATGATTTGGTGGTAATCGTATCCTTTGATTCGCACCATCTCGCGTGAAAAAAATTTTTTCATCCAACAGCACTTTGAGATCACTGGTTGGGAATCATCTCTCGGGCACTGGCGAAACAATTGTCGCCGATAAGTGGTATCGCGTTCGTGCGCGTATCGCGCGTAGCGCCGGAGTGCAGCGCGCCGCGATACGACCCGATGCACTTCGAGACCTTTGAGGAACTGTTTGCTCGGTTCGCTAGGCCGGGGGCCAAGTATAGACGAAGCCTCGTCCGTCACGCCGATCGGCCGCCCGAACATGCTGTCCACGTCTCTCGGCCTGAGCCTCGCATGCTAACTCCCCGACTTTACCCGGAAACGTGTTTACAAAACGACGCGCGGCCCAAACTCTTTGCATCCGAGTTGTTTACACGGTAAAAATACATGCATCCAAGAGAGCACTCAATCTCGTATTTTAATTGAATGAATATTATTTCCATTGAATAAAAATGTTCATAAATAAAATGATACATTTATGGATGATTTAATCTGCCGATGATTCATTCTCGGTATTAAAAGTGGAATGAAACAAGCATGTAGGAGTGTGTCTGGAACTGGAATCATTTTCATTTTATTCGGCCGAATTTAAAGCTTATTTAGACTTCATTCTCCGGTTACACAATCTCACGCGGTGTCGAACTTTTTTAAATTCCGTTCATTCTCAATCGCCTTTTTTTTATTTTTAGACAATAATTTGATTACAGTCACAGGTTATCTCTTCATTCCGTTTCGATAAATTGGGAAGGAAATTTAAATACAATTTTCAGGGCTATAATTAAATATCCGTCAGTTTTATCTATTTGTTCAGATTTACAGGCCTGATAAGAATCGATTTTGAAATGACGATTAATTTCGAATAATAATAAATCATGAAATCGTCATTTTACTATAACGACGAGTTGAATTCAAATTCCAACTTCTATCTTTTTATGGAACACATTTAAACGAATTCATTTATTCCGTCAGCAGCGTTTCTTTCAGCTTTTTTTTTTTTTTCACGTTAAAAATTGAATTGCAAAACAAAACAGCGGCATTAAATATTCGCAAACAATTATTAATACGGAAACCCATCATTCTTGCGCATTCCAATTTTACAGCCGCACATTATTAAAGTGATTTGCAGGCAAAACTTCAGCGGGTCGTAAATAGTCGATGCGCAGGGGGAGGGTACCAATTAATACGCGTAAAAATGGCCACTGGTGTCTTTATGCCGGCTCATTGCATCGCGGAAGATGTTTGCGGATCGAATGCGTGTCGAATGAAGCGAGAAATTCTGCTGCCGTTTGGAGGATTTATGCGCGCTGCGTCCACATTATCGGGCCAACGCATGCGCGACGCGTTCCAGATCGCTTTTCGAATCCAGCGGTCATAAACGAGAAATCGTAAACTGCGCCCCTTATCTAGTCGACAACTCTTTATTGGCTTGCTTTTCTTTGTCAACGCTCAGCCTTGTTATTTCCATTGCGAATCACAAACTATCTATTTTTCTTCTCTCTATTTTATTTTTCTCTTCATTTCCGTCATATTGTCAACTTTATGTTTTCAAGTTGGGAAAAAAAACTCTTTCTTTTTTTTTTCTTTCATTCAAATTAACCATAGTGTTGATATTCGGAATCTCGCCTCTTCAGAGACTAGTCACTTCTGTTAAACAGCATTCCTGTACACACGAAACCGTGTGTAACCAAAGGTAAATAAACGGGAAATCTTCAAAGACTTGTGATCTGTTTCTAAATGAAGATGCTTTGAAGTATCACTTTCAGTTTGTCTCTTAATTTGAAATTCCATGTCAAATGCAAGACTTTGAGATTGGCAATTACAAAGGACGACACAAAATATGGAAGAACAAAGTTGACGTAAGAAACAAAAAAGCTAAAAATAAACGATTTCGTGCAAAGTGGAGGAGACAAAAAGAAACTGGCGAGTGAACAATGAGTTAGTATATTAAATGATTCTGCGAAAATGAGCGCGTTTTCGTGTGAACAAGTCGATGATGAATACATTTCAGGAAATGTGCGCGCGCTCGATGAAGTGGACGCAGCGGGGCAATAAAGAAGTCCGCGCGAATTCGCGCGCACATATCGAATCGCGCTGGGGACGTTGATTAATGAGTCCGGGGATGGCGCGTTCGTATAAATCCTGCGAAAACGAGGAGTCAAACGAACGCGCGCATTGTCGAGTGGAAAACGCGTCCGACTGATTTAAATTGATTGATGCACCGAGCAACGCTGATAGATACCCGACCGTCCTTCGATCATTGGACTCTTTCGTAACATTCCGAGCCATAGAAGCAGGCGGCGACTTTGAACAAACAAAAAAAAACAATTTACTCTTTAATAATAATGTTTGCTATAACAATAAACCAGAACAAGTTAACAAAGTAAGAGAATAAAAATGACTCAAAAAAAAAAAATTCATTGTTCAATTTTGAGTTGGTTTTGTAAATCAAAATAAACTTTTGTGTCCGAATAAAAAGTTTGAAAACATGCCAACGGTGCTGAAATCAAGCTGATTACGCTGACCACGTCGGGGAAGAAATTGATATGGCGCGATTGTGACAACGACCCGAGAACCGATTCAATTATCGAATTTTTCTCAGAAATGAAGACGAGGCTCGATATGAAAAAGTTCTTCTCTTTCGGTACAATAAACTTTTGACGAGTTTAAAATTTAATCTCCGGGTTCGCTGTGCAACGTTTTATTTGCACTGGCAGGGGATCGTTATTCTTGTTTGTATCTTAAAATGGATTTTCTGTTTAAATGCGCTCTTTTGTTTTCCCCCTTCGAATGTTTGGCTCTCATTTGTTGATCAATTCAAAAACACATGTAATCAGCATGAAAAAGCATGGAACGAAAAAAGTTGCAGTTACATTGTCACACATAACCGTTCATGCATACATGCATGCATGATTCCTAGTTATTTCGATGCGTGCAAGAGGATGAAAAAAGCGACGCGGTACAGGCTTGAAAGTCTTTATCGTAAAAAGGCACGCGGCGCATAATAGATGCGTACATGACGACAAAGACACTCATTGTGCATGCTATGTAACGCAAAGAGACAAGAGTCTAATAACAAAAATAAATTACAAACTAAAAAAGAAAAACAACAAAAAGTTTTCAAAAATATTATGCGTTGTGTGACTCTTCCCAATTGGATAATTAGTATAACTTTCGGAAAACGTAGTGATGACTAGGTTGGAATCTAAAAATAACCACAGGGACAAAACAAGAAAACAAAAGTACAAAATTTAGCGACTCAAAAACTTGATCCGGAATTTTGAGATCTGATTCAAGTTGTGATTCTTTCTGAGAACCCGCATGCGTGACGTGTAACAAAAAACAGTACACGGCGTTGGATGAAAATTCGCGAGGGTTACATTCGGGACGTACTTCCGGTTGTCATGACACTCGTCTCGCTAGAGTAATTAAGCATGACCGCGCACGAAGGAAACCCGAGGCTCTATAGTTTACAGTTTACGGCGCCTCGCGTTTCGCTGTCGATTATATTTTCATTCTGCGTTGCAGATAAGCTTAGCAATTAATATGAAGCGACAGATACGGTTCAATGGAGAGTTTCAAGTGGCCTATTGTTTATCGTAATCGGTCTTTGCAAGTGTCAAAGATATGCTTCGTGGCGAACAAAAATACTTGGTCCAATGATCAAAGCGGAATTCCTTTTGATGTCCAATCTTAGACACAATAATTGATGTTTTGAATATTTCCGTTTTGTTCGGTCGAACAACGAATTTCAGATCAAAAGACAAAAAAAGAAAACAAAATTAAAAGAAGGTAAAAACAAAACAATGAAATAGAAAAATGCGAAAAAATGGGTTTCAGCAAAAGAGGAGAGAAAATTGTACGCGTTTTTAGTTTGCAACCTATAAAGTTGGCTGAACTCGTAACTCTGAATGTTTTTGCTTAGCTTGCGGAAAAGTATAAAAATGGACGAGGGAAAAACGTTTAGCTTTTATAGTTGAAAGAAAAGGAGAGGCTGAAAGCGAGCGAGAGCAAATTGCTTATCCCGCTGACGTACTTTCGATCGGCCCAACAAAGTGCAAGTGTAAAATGTAACGCTCGGCGCTAGGCTCTGCGCGGTCGTTGCACCGCTATCTAACGCGCGCGACTACCCGCTCTGCACTTTTAGCATCGCGGAGAGATACTGCAATCAAGCAGAGGCGGGCGCGAAAAATTCATCATAACACTCTCTCGCGCGCGGCGTAATTCGCAAAATATTTCCGGCCAATTTGACCGCTCTCCGGCTGTAACGGTAAACGCGAATACGAAAATTGGTCAAATTCCTAGCCTCTCGCCGTCCGACACGGATTCCAATTAAAAAGTAACCGATCGCGTAATATCCGCTCGCGCGAACTAAATTATTCAATCATTTTCATACGCGATTGCTCTCGTGATGCAATTTTAATTGTTCCTTTTTTCATTTTTCTCGAAAATTCAGAACTAATTTTACTGTCAAACAGTTACAAATTCGATGTTGTTTTAATTATGCAAATTTTGAAATTTCATCGAATTCAAGTCTCAACTACACCCCTTAAAACATTAATCTTTACGGAAATTGCAATTTTACACTTGCCCTCTCTCGAGCCGTTTCCCAATCGTTATATATCATTGCTTTGTAAACGAAATTTATAGCGTGCGGGATTTTATACGCGCGGTGGCTGTAATTTTACATCATCAAGCGAGAGCAATTTATAAGAATGGCCGAATCTCAAAATTTATTCGAATACGCGCTGGGTAGAGCATTTTTCATTGACATCACGCGCGGGGGATTTGCACGGCGGACAAAAAAAATCACGCGCTGTTTATGTAACGGCTGCGCGCGCGGTGCAATTGCAAATACTTTATTATACGACCCTTCAGGAAGAAAATTCAGCGTATCGAGATTATGATTGTGAATTGCGTTCGATTGCGTGTTGCAATCTCGGTGTCAAAATAAACCACACTGTCGATAATTCCTTTTATGAATATTTATTAACGTTCGAAAATTTATCGAACAGACGCGACGCAGAATTAAAAGAAGCAGAAAAAGAATGGTAAAAAAAGGTGGGGGGGGGGGGAGGGGGAAAAATTATTATTATTATATAAGGCGTGAAATTATGATCGATAACGAAGCGCAATCGAATGCGAGCGCGCGAATACATCGACTTCGAAGTAAGCAATGGATCACAAGCCGTGTTGCGAATTTGCATAATGGATGTAAAACTATTAACATCTCATGTTAAGTTGTGATTTTTCACAAATAACTCGCGCGTTTGCCTTGCGTTTTGCTTCTCCCTTCATTTTTCGTCGATCCAAAAGTTTCGTTGCAATATTTCGTTCTGTTCTCTTGTGCAATTCATTTTTTTGAGATGGAAATTGTATTATTAAAAAAAAAAAAAAAAAAAAAAAAAAAGTAATACAAAAACCGTTGTTTTTTTTCGACGTGAACTTTAGCGATTGAATTGAAAAGAGCCGTCATTTGTCATTTTTGACAGGCCGGCCTATCAAAGGCCGGCTTGTACTTTGCATAGCCATTATATTATATATCTGTATATGTATAAATAGAAAACATTCCACAGGAGCGAGTAACGGTACGAGACTAAGACACGTGCAAATGTACGTTCTCGATTGCAAGACGAGATGAAGTCGAACGATTGAACTCCGCTATCAAAATCGAGTGCATTTATATGCATTATGTAATGCACATTGTCCTTTTAAACACGAACGGGTGCTCAACCTCAATGGTGTTCATTAAAAACGGACACAACATATCTTTGCGTTCCGTCATTTTTTGTTTATTTCTAACAAATACAACGAAGCAAATCATTTTTAAATTATTTTACCGTTTGGTTATGACAAAAAAACATGTCTGAAAAATATCGTTGTCCAAACTTTATTATATCATTTGTATAATACCATCATCATTATCATTTTTTTCAATCATGATTACGTTGATTATTTATCAATTTTCTCATATTGAAATTGTTTTTTCGTGTGTTAATGATTACCGGCGTATTTCATTCGTTTCCATTTCTCCGTCAACTTCAGGCTTCATTAGGCAACTTTTTATTCCCTGGCCGGAGTGATTTGTAAGCTACATTTTTATGCTGTCGAGAGCGTTTTCTAATACGCCTAATGAGCGTGCTGAAGTTATTGACGATTTGTATGATTTTTGTATTACATAAATACTTCCTCGATTTCTTTCTTTAGTTTTGTAAAAAGTGATTTATGAATAAATCGGGTGGTTGATATGGTATTGAATTAAATAGCCGGGTAATTATGTCTCGGATGCCTTTATTTTGTACGCTCATTTTCGTACGAGACTGAATAATGGCCGAATGAAGTTTTTGCTCTCACAAAGTATAGGGAACCGGTGAAACTTATAACCGATAAGTAATTAACGTTATCGAGGAATAATTTGCGGTCGATAGGAAATCGTGGAAATGATTTTTGCCGGCCTGAAACTTTGTCCGAAGAAAGCAATAACAATTTCAAAAGTCCATTATCAGTATAAACAAGACCGAGAATTCAAAAAGCGCATGCTTTTTTTACACTGTATCGTCCCCTTCAACTGTTTTGAATAAAGTTCATCTTTTAATTTCACGCCGGATTATTTTCGATGCGGACAAAAAAATGTTGAAATTTCGGGGCGCGCTATTTTCTTTCTGTCGGCGGAGCTCTTTGAGGCGAATGCGGCGTAATTCGACTCGTTTTTGTCGGTTTGGTTTTTCTCGGTCTGCTACGCTCACGAAAAGGATCTAGTGGTCAGAAAAGTTGGTCTGACGATGAGAAAAAGAGGGGTAAGCACCGCGCCTAACGATGAAGCGTGCGCTTATCTCGCGGAATGCGGATGAACCGCTGCCGGCCGGCGCGTAAGCATTATCTGCGTGCTCCTGTGTAACTCGCATTTGTGCGACATCGGATAATAATTCGCCATGGTTAACCACTGTGTCACGCCGACATTTTTTTGCGAATTATAAGTATCTCCTTATTTTTCTACTTTTTTCCTTCCTTTTTTCATTTTTTTCGTCAAAAATTGTTACATCCTCCTGTCTCTACGAGTTGCAATACGAAATGCGCTATCAAATGAAGTAGACAAAATTGGTTTGGAAAGAAAAGTCTGACGAAAATGTGTCACCCGAGATGAGCTGCGAAAACGAGTCGACTGAGACGAGTGTTCAAACATGTGCGATAGCTGAGCGATAAACCCAAATAACCTCGCGGTAGTAAATGACTGTTCAACATCTCGCATCAGATGCAATCACGTCAATTAGTACGGTATACTCTCGCGTACAATTGCTCCTTGCAAACATATCGGCCGAGCGGACGATATCGACATCTGGAGCAGCAGTACCGCAAATTCGAAACCGAGGAAATGTGGCTCACGGATGCGGAAACATTTCGTAGGTCATCGCGCTCGGTGACCTGTTAATCAATACTTATCAATCAATCCCGCGAACGGACTTCTTTCACTTGGTTTTTCCGTCGCAATGAGAAACCTCATTTCGCGTTATTTTGCTGAAATCAGTTTCGAGCAAAAAGTGCGTTACAAAGAGATGAGGAACGGAGGAAAGGTGAAAAAAAAAAATGTCCAGCTATGACATCGTGGGCGAAGCGCGGCAGCTGCGTAATTGGAGTTGGCGGCTAATGGGACGATTGTTCGAGTGCGACGTTCTTCCTAGTTCAAAACGTCCTGCTGAGATAAGCAATAGAGACGCTGCAATTGAGCCGACGAGGCGCGGCGGCAATTATACATAGCGCGAGCAAACCGGTCCTGGGGACAATTCGTGCGACCGTAGTTCACATCCAACTTGACACGAAAAGCATCGTTCCGTTTACTCTTGCAAGCTTCAAAAGCGACCTCAAAATTAGCATACTAATATCAATTCAACTTCATAATTTGTGTCTGCACTATTTTTCTATTAATGGGATAAATAAATTTGACTAGAAGTATATATACGAAATGGGATTTTCAGATTTTTGTCGACCGGTGAGTCGACGTTTTGCAAAAAGTGTTTATCAAGAACTAGTCGGTCTAGTTGGAGCGCGGAAAGAAGTAAAATAAAAATGAAAGAAAGCCCGCGATAAACATCAGGTCATCTGAGTATCGCCGCAGCGAGGTGTGGGTCCCGCGTTTAGACGCGCACCTGTTGCAACGAGTATCAAATTACTGTACCATACGTCTACCGTTTCTGTTTTTGATCATCACTTTTCTAATCTAGATCTCATGAACGATTCATTCTTTAATCAATATATACTGTTATACTCGAATTACGGCGATTCGGTTGCGAGATTACCGCGCAATTAGAAGGGCGTTTAATTAAGTTGAATATCCTCCGGTTGTAATCGAAACAGGATTCAATTTTCATTCTGGCAAAAAATCACACGAACATTTTACACTTTCATTTCAATTTACGACGTTACATTTTGAGAGAGATAAATTGCAAAGTTTAATTTTACATTTACATTTTGAACTATGCAAACAATTTTTTTGTTTCAAATAAAAACGTCATCTAAATTTGGTTTATTCCAATTTACGATATATTACATTTCAAAACAATGTTCAATTTTCAATTTCAAATGTTCACTCCGAACTAATTTCTCTTTGCAAAACATCAATAAAATTTGTTACCACAAATTCAATAACCGTACAATCAATGTTGTAACCAATTCTACAGTTCAAATTCCTCACTTGATGTTATTTTAAAGTCGCTATTTCGGGTGCGAAAATATTCCGGAACATATGGAAATAATGAAAAGTATACGTCGTGGCTTCGTTCGACGGTCGTAACTTATTTCGTTTAAACGGCGACGGGGGCGCGGCGAGTAAGAATTTGTTCGGGAACAAGATATAAATACGGGATAAAACGTTGGGCTGCGTATGCACTCGTATCCTGTATTTCTAGAGTGTTACATCAAGCCGTTGCTCGGCGCGGCAGTATCGAAATACCTCGGAGTTTATCGTACGACTAACGGTAGGTCTTAACCTTCGCGTCATACATTTTGCGGATGCGCGCGCGAGCTTCATTCCGCATCGTATGCTTAAATGCAAGAATGTTAGGGCCGAGCGCGAGTTTAACAGTACACGCCATAAACTTGCCCCCAACACATTTTTGCGCGAAAATTTTGCTTAGGCCGTGAAGAATGGGCGCCTTTGCCGACGCATCGATCAACTTCAGAACCCCGGCTGTTGGATTGTTGCTCCATTCGTCATCCCGCCGATCGAAATGTCAAGAACACGCGCATTTTTGCATCACACCTATCGGCCCGTTTTTTCATCCTTACTTTTTTTATCTCTTGTTTTTTTGTTTCAGCCTTCACAACCCAGGTGATGAGAGCTCGAGACAAAAAAAACTTGTCCAATTGTTTGCGTTCGCAATGTTTTGTTCAACAGGGCGGACTACAAGCTTCAAATTGATTGTATTCTGTTTAGACAGAGTGTTTGAAACATTCGAAAATAAGCAGGTTTTTCGTCATTTCGCAATGAGGAATGCTGTTATGCAACTGAGAGAGAGGTGTTATTTTTTTTAACGCTCGTACATTTGGTAATTCGTGCTGTTCTACCACCACGTGGAGATTCATAAATTATCGATTGTGTTTATGGAGTTTTGCAATGCCAGAACCGAGAGGTAGTTTTTATTGTGCCATTGTGTATTTTGTTATCTTGATTATTGGAAAATTAATCGTCACTGACCTTTGCGTTGATGAAGAAGACTTTAATGGGGCATGTCAATTTTTTACCCTCTCATTAATTCATAAATCATTAAAAAAAAAAAAAAAAAAAAATACACAAACAACTGAGACAACAATTCAATATGGAATGAAAATCCAACATTTGTTTCTTTTATCTCGAGTTCTTAGTTTTCACCTCGTCAATAGGTTTTCATGTTCTCGCAAAAAAAAAAAAAAAAAAAAAAATATATGTTAACAAAAATACAGTGCGCTTACGGGCACAATTTATAAAGTCGAATAAACATAAGTCACTATCGAGCTCTCTGCAAGCAGTCTCGGAATTGCCTTTCAAGATCCCAAAAGAGAGTTTTAAAAATTACATTGCATCGGTATGCTTTTCGCCTGTTGCGATTTAGGTGCGAGAAAGGATGGCGGGGGCCCTTCGCGGGACGTTCGAAGAAGTGACCTTGACCCGACCCAGCCGCCGAGAATCCCTCAAGCAATGCGCTTACTCGAGTCTGACCTCTCGTTTGCTGGCTGACTGGCACACATTGGGACTCTCATTTAAACGTTTTTTTCGCCTAGATCCCAACTCGAACAATCGATGCCGAGTCAGAACTGCTAGTTGAAAAGCAGGTGGCGTGATGGAAAGTCGATGAAAGTAGGAGGAACGCCGATGAAAATATTTAGAGAGTGATCTAAAAATCAACTTCATATCAGATTGAAGTTTACCAGTAGAGCAACAATGTTTTCAAAAGAGCATGCAAAAAAATTGTTTTCTTTTTCGCTGACTTTTGATCGAATTGAAAATGTCATGCTGGTTTCCGTCTCAACTGGTTGGCTAAAAAGTGAAGAAACGTAATGATGTCATTGAGCCTGTGACGTCAATGGTCCCAAGCTGACGACAGATCCGATAACAAAATCGACCAGTCAGATGACCATTCACCTTGCAACATTGGCCAATTTATTGACGATATACTTGATCATCTTGTACGTCTTGAAACTCACCTGCAACAAAAAAAAGAAAAGAAAGGCATATTAATATCATGACATTTTACACTTTAATAAAGTATATATGATACGTATATCCAACTTTTGAGGCTCGTTAAGTGCAAAACTCGGCAAAAATGAGCGCTATGACAAGAAATTTAAATACTTCAAATTGATTTCTCAGAGAAAATGTGCTATGAGATGGGGAACGGAACAAAAACAAAATGAAAGAAAGAAAAAAGAAAGGAGTGCGAGGCAAAAAGCGCGAAAAATCCGGTTTCGAATGAAACGCTTCCTACTAATTCGTGGTCTGCGATAAAATGACGACGCAGAGGAAGTGGCTCATTGCGGAAACTCGTTTTCGTACTCGAGGAAGAAAAGTTAGATGAAGGGGGATGACGGCGACGAAAACGAGATAAGGCCAAACAAACGACCACGAGGCGTAATAACTGCAAATTACAAATTGTCAAGAGGCTGTCGCGACGCAGTAAGGCGTAAGATTAAAATTTGATGCAAACCAGACGCGCGAGAACTTTTTGCTAGCTGAGATAATCCAGAGCAATTTAGGACCCACTTGAGAGAGTTTTGCAACTTTTTGCACGATCACTCTCCCTTGCGTGACAGTCGCATATTTTTGCTCTAAGGAGAGACCACTTTTTTATCCCTCTCCCCTCCACTTGAATCAAGTTTTTTTTTTATATGCTTACGCGACTGCATTTCAAAATCATTCAGCCCATTGTATACGATCGGTTGTAAAACTTAATCAGTAAATAGGAGAATGAAAAAATTGTATTGACCTTGGTAACGAGCTGTCTAGTAAGAAATCAAGCAACTCGTTCTTGATACCGCTGGGGCTTTGCGAAATCCAACAAAATTCTTAAGCAAGAATCAACAAGCTGATCAGGCAATTTTCATCGTACTGCCAAATATTTAACGTGATTAAGAATTGCAAAATCCGTAATGTGTAATTATAAGCCGCTTGTTTACCAATACAGAAACAAAATCGTATCCGCAAAATATTTCGTGAGAAATTTTCGTTTGGCAACAGCACAAAGGGCATTTTTTTTTACAATACCCTGTCTCCTGCAGGGTAACAACGAAAAAGTAAAGTGTCATTTGGGTTTTGCTCCCTTTGACCTTGATTTTGAAACTCATTGAGTGTCCTGGATCATGAATGGGTGAATGTATATGAAAAATGGTCGCCTCTTATAAATAGGAACAGATGTGAGTTCATAAAAAAAGAGAGTCTCCGCTGTTTGGCCTGTGAATTTTGCTATGAGATAGTGATGTTTTGGGGTTTGTGTAATCCTCTTGCGTTGATAAAGAAGGGGGCAAAAGAATAATGATGCCAAAGGGGGATGGAGGAGGCCCTATTCATGTAAATAGGTTAGGGATGTAGAGGTGAATGACGAAAGTGAATATAATACACTGGATTTTTTTTTTTTTGTTCGAATCAATTCTTTCTCGTACGAATCAATTTGTCCCGAGAGAGGCATCTATTCACGTCATGCTCTCGCACCGATTACACTTGCATGATCATGCGAAATCGAAAATTACAATCTGCGTTATTTGCATTAGATCAATTTGTTTGATTCACATTAATAGCGTCATTATTCTTGTATATTATCTGACGACTCCGATCTATCATAAAATTTTGTTCGCGAAAATTTCATTATTTATTTATGACGAGCACGATTTGCCGCGGTGTGGTGCTGGTTAATTCGCGCATCCCATTACTGTCAGTTACTTCTAATTCCCAATGTTTAATCTTCACTTAGTTACATTCAATTTATTACACTGTTCGTCATTTCCTTTTTGAATTATTCAATATTTATTCATTCATTTATTTATAAATTCATTAATTTCCGTATTTATTAATCGACTAATCCTCCGATTAAATTTTCACTTGTCAACACAAATTTAACAATCCACAAATAAACACAATTCAAAAAGTTGTCACATTTCTTTGGCAATTTTTTTTTTTTTTTTTATTCAAGATTCTTCACAGCATTTGCGTCGCACTTTATAAAAGAATAAACTCCGAGGCAAATGTGCGTAAGCAACGATAGTCGTCTCGGAGTTAACTAGACAGGATTCGAGTTGGGTTAACGCACCCCGACCATTGAGAAAACCGGCAGCTGCAGAAAAAATTGCATTCTCAATGAGTGAGGCTTGAGAACTGGAAAAACCCTCCGCCCGCGAATGCTCTTTACGTGACGATGCATCATCATCATTATCATCATCGTCGCCAGAGCTCAGAGGCTCGACTAACCATTACGTTTCACAGTGGAGACAAATTTCTGCAATTTTCTCCTTGCACGATTGCTTTGGGATTGAAATAATAAACTTGCTCATAAATATCGATCTCATTTCAACTTCCAGATATCACGTCAATATGGTGTTAACTCGGCGGAACAATTTATGTACGAGGTGTGATGCACTCTCGCATGTCACTCAAGACATCCGGTGAACGAGTTTATTTTCAATGTCTACAATTTGTAATTTTTGATTTGACTATCGTTTTAACTTTTTTTCTTCAGATCGACAGAAAAAAAAACAAAAACAAAACAGAGCGAATTTGGAATAACTTTGTGAGTTGATTGATTGTGTGGAATGTCGACGTCCTCGCATCGTCTTACGACACCTAGTAAAAGAAGGGAAACGAGAGGAATATGAGAGGGAGAGAGCAAAGGGGGCGGAGCAAAACGGAATGAGGGGGCAACACGCAATGCGCTCATTTGTATCCAAGCTATGCCTCTGCGACTTTGCCTTCTCTTGGGTATTCGTTTGTGCTAACCATATGTAATTGTTTCTCGTCGTCGAGCGCTAAGATCGATCGATGTTTGTGTGCGTATGCGAGAAGACGCTCGAGCGCAACAGGTAGCGACGCGGCCAACTGACTCCGCAATGTCGGACACCCTCTCTTACGTGCGCGTACGTAACTATATGTGACGCAGGTGCAACAGGTGCGTTCGGCCGCGTATTTCAAAACTGCACAATGTACACGCGAGGGACAACTACTCATCTGCATCTTTTCAAGCCGTCGCGCCATGCAAACTGATTTCTTTCTTCATTCCTTTTTTTCCCCTTTTTTGTTTTCGTCCTCCGTTTATATTTATTTCTTTTTGTTTTCTGTTCTACGCTGAATTTAATTTCGGTCTCGGAGAGTGAGGAATTTTAAAGACCCTCTGCCGATACCAATTTGAATACCAGTGATTTCAAAATCTTGTAGCACGCGGGACTCTTTTGTCCGTGTGCGTGTTTCGAAATTAATTGCATCGCCACTGTGTCAATAAAAAGCAAAACAAAACTCGATTATAACACACGGCCGATTCCCAAGCTCATGGAAAAGGCATGTTTTCCCGTGCGCGAATGAAATAAAAAAAAAAAAAAAAAAAAAAAAAACAACACAGAGCCAGACTTTTTGTCTATTATTTTCACTTTCCCATCATTTTTAATGCTCCCAACTAAATGTGTTTTTCCCTCCGACGAGTTGAAATTACAATTATAACAAATGCGAGATGTTTGAAAAGTTATTTTAACACCGTCGTTTTGATTGGAACAAGAAGTCAGTGGCGGGGGAGGGGAAATAAAACAGGGATTATTTTGCCCCAGTCAGGCCCCAAGTAATTTGATGCAAATAAAGTTTCAAATCACTTTGCTTTGAAAATTTGAATTGCAAAGCATTCTAATGTCTCCGGCGTGTAAGATTAATCCATCAGGCATCTGATTTCGACTTATAAAAGCGAACTTAATTATACGTCTCACGCGTAGGCCAGGATAAATATTAATAAATGGGTCCGAAGGGTGCAGTGATACTTGGGGGATGAGAACCGCACGCAAAAGAGCGTGTGAGCGGAAAGTACGAACGTGCAACAAGAACGTTATAAATGATTATGTTTCTTTCAGGCTTGCACACACAGGTTAACGTTATATGAAATGTTATAAATGTGTACAGCAAAAGATGACAAGCAGGAAAAATGATAGGAAAAAAAAGGGGGCACGAGGAGGGTGACAGTTAACGTGCACACTTCGGGCCTTAAAATATAGCCGGCAGAAAAACCTTAATCGCGTGTAAGTCGCACAATTCATTTAACCTTTTTCCTTTCTCGCGCATTAGCAGTGACATATTCATACGTCTTGTTTAGACGGTTGCGGCGGTTGCTGTTTTTTTTCTCATCTGTGGGAAAATGATGTTTTCATGCGTATCACGAGAGAACCTTCGTGCGAATTTCAAGTGTACAACTCTATATATACTTTTACTATCGCAATAGACCGAGCAAAAGATGAAAAAATTTTTGAAAACAAATTGCGATTCGATAACAGGGGCGACTGATGTGGGATCCGATGTCATAGGAAAAAAATTCACAGATACGAATGTACTAAATTGCGGTTTGTAATGTCAGAAGCTTGGTCGATAATAATTCATACCACTAGAGCCACTTGCCTCAGTATCCATTACTGAGAACGGTAGCAGTCATTGAATCGGATCGGCTGCTTGTTATTAGATGACAATTAAACTTCATTAGTACCGGCCTTTGTGGCATGGGCAATTATTCGCTCTGGAATCGACTCTCCGACTCGTTTCCAAGCCTCTTTATTATCATCTTTATTAAATTCTCTCCTCTACTTTATGGTATTTTAATTGAAGTGCACTTCAATTCGTCCAATTAATTATCATCACATTATAAAATCCGATCGCAAAGTCCACACATCTTGGAGATCTCCTTTATGTGCGTTTTTTCCCTCTCTCTCTCTCTCTATTCTTCTTTCTCTTCTCCCTTTTTTACGTTTTTTTTTCTTTTCTAACGGACTGTGCACTTTGCACGAGAGGAGCTAATAAGAACCGAGAGCTGACCGATTGTAACAGTTTAATCAAGTGGTCTCGTTGCGATACGCAAGAGAGTGCAAATCCGTTAATGGCCTGCACTTGATTCCTACGCGAGTATGCGTAGCCAGTGACCCCTTTAATGGACAGCCCGAGTTATGTAAATAATTATATTCCTCTACGATGCCACTCGTGGGCGGCATCTGTTTCTCGAGAGAGATTTCCGTAACGATCGTTTACTACACTGACCGCAATAGTGTAGTCCGCATTCTTTTTTTTTTTCTGTATTTAATATATGTTTGGAGTGAATTAACGAATTGTATCAGTAGGCGAGCAACGCGATGCCGAGCGCGTGGTGTCGGATTGCTTAACCCAAATGACGCAACCCATTCAACCGTGGAAAAAGGCCTGCCAGAAGAAACGATCTACGCAATGCGCGGCGCGCGCGAGAGTTCATCGTTATCGCGCGCGTACTTTTAACTCCGCTACTTCTGATCCCGCAGTTATCTTTGCAATTGCAATGTTTCAGCCTGCTAAATTGTGGATGCGTCTCTGCTCCTGTTATTTAACGTTTCCTCATCCAGTGCCATTAAGATTTCTAACTATTTTTCATCTTTTTGTTTTCATTTATTCGATGGAAGGAACTCGAAAGTGAATAAGTGACGCACATTTCCGTCTACTGAGATACAAGTTTTAATTTTTTTTTTTTTTTTTTTTTTTCTTCCCATACAAATTGATGTGAAATTGGTTTTTTGCTCCGTGGCGTTACGTCAATCCAGTTGACACCATTCAACTCTGTGGTTTTTGAGGCTAGGCCAATTTGTTTTCCACGTTTCCTGGAACACCTTCGACGAAAGAGCGCGCGTGCGCGAAACGCATTTTTCAACCGCGTCGGGATAATTTTGCACGGTTACGGTGATGTTACGCAACGGCGTGCAGGACATTCAACTTGTTTCCTTTGACGAAAACAGAGTAGACTTTTCGGACAACATATTGACTCAAACATTTATTGCATTCATTGTTAAATAAATCATGAGAAGTACTTTTGAAAGGGAAGTCAATTTTATAATCATAATTACTAATCATTTTAAGGAGCACGGATGTTAGAATGAAAAAGTGTTTCATAATATGGGGGGGGGGGGGGGGGGGGGATGAATTATTGCCTTCTTTTTGTTTGACAATTTTCTAGTGATTCTTTGTTATTTATTGGCTGATGACGCTTAATAGTTCTTGGTGTACATCGTGCTGGAAGTAAAAAAAGGCGGATAGACAAGCTGCCATAACCGGGCTACGCGGCCCAGTCGCGTCTGTATCTGGAGCGGAAACAGAAAGAAAAACAAAACGCGCCATCAGGGCTCCTGGGACCGTCTCTTCTTTTCCTCCTCTCCTTGAATCGCTCCTTTCTCCCAAACCTTTTCTGGCTAATTAATTCGACTCGGTGGTCAATTTTCTCTTATTTTTTTTCTCCGCATCGTTACGTCACCAAGAAATTTGCATTCAACAAATTCTTTCCGGTCCCGCGTTTGGATTGTCCAACGTGATTTAAGTCGCTTAACTACCGACGATTTTTTAAGGGTTACTGTCAGAAGGCTTTCGCGATTCATTCATCCGTTCAGGGTATTTGCGCAACGCGCTCGCGCGTCCGTGAAAAATGAACCGTCAGGAAAGATTTAAGAACAAGTAGTCGCACGTGTGCAACCTCTAGCCACACACATCATGTATACCCTTGGAAATTGGCGCTCCAACCCAAAGGTCGAACGCCCTAATGACGTAACGGTTTTTCGGTCCCGGAATTTTTGGCTCTAACCAAAATTAATCTCAATCATCTTAAAAATCGGAGCCATTTTTTTTCATTAGTTCTCATTTGAAAAAGAATTGTTTTTTTTTTTCCTGTTCTTTTGTAAGTGTGGACTCTTTTTATCCAATGCACGTTTTATCTTGACTGATCATTTCAAATTACTTTTTGTTAACTTGTCTGTTTTTTCTGTCGTTTTATCAAAGATATTTTTATTTACGATTCGCCTCTGACGCGGTATACACCTGTTAACGGACCCGATCTTTTGATCGGATTGAAGAGATGTTTATCCTGGAAGGATCATGTTCGATGATCGACATCGAGAAGTCGTCGAGAGATCGCACTTTTGCAAAGAAAGTGGTCGGCCGGTGAGCGATCAAAATTCGATCGTATAATTTATGGCATTTGAAGTAGTGGACAGCCATTTCTGGCTTCGAAGCATGAATGAAAATAAGACGGCAAAAGAATACAAGATTCGCGGTGCGCGCACTCGTCGCGAATACTTTCTCACGTTTTGTGCGCGTACCTGTAATAAATGACGCGAAGCACTTTCTAGAAACCCTTTTTCCTCGAAGCGACAAATGGTCAATGGATGAGAGAAAGAAGAAAAGGGGACACGCGGACGCGAAAGGCGTAGAAACTTGATGCGCGCGCGATATCTCCGCGCGCGATTTGGAAAGCCGCGACATGTGCCGATGACTAGAAACGCGGATAAACTGTGCGGACGCTTGATTGCGTCCGTTTTCAATTGAAACCGCGGAGATAAAATAACTTTGCGCGAGAGAGGCCAAATTGTCGCTCGTTCGCCGCGTTTTCTATCACAAACCCACCAGCCGTGCTTTATTGCCCGGCTGTTTGCGCAAATTATGGTTAGAAAACTGTGCTAATCATGGGAATTACCGCCGCGGCATTATTTATCGATATCAGATTCCAGATGATGGGTTTCCAATTGCTTTTTAGCGTCTAATGGCCAGAGACAGACTCGACAATTGCCCTCGCAAGTGTGAAAAGAGAAACGCGCTCGCGATATTCTGTGGCACATTTCTTTTTCCGCTGAATGATTGCGAGCTGATCGCATTGATTTGATTCGAATCATCGTAATTTAGAGAATTGCCGTTCGGAGACACTTTATCTCTATTGCGTTGTCTTTTTGAAATTAAATTTCTGTCTGACAGATTTATTATCTAACGAATCAGTTGAAAATTCCGAGTACCCGGAGCGTTTCAAAAGTATTCCAGTTCCCATTGTTTATTGACAAAAACATGGCTTGGTATATTTTTTTCTCTTGAAAAACAAGTTCACTTTCGTTATCTGTCTATTGATAAGCTTGGTAAAAAAAAAAATATTAAAATTCGTTAAGCCAATTTAGATTTGAGTTATTTTTCTGGAATTTCATGAATTTTGATTCCAAACATTTTATCATTTTGTTTATGACAGTTTCACGTTTTTGATTGCATCATATGACGCAACGCAAAAAGATTCTTTTTCATCAGAATATAAGTTGAATGAATTTGTTTATCTTAATACACAAGGAAAAAAACATAATCACAGAAAGTGAAATCCGAGGCACTTGTAAACGTGCAGTCTTCCTAAAATGCCGAGAACTTTGCAATAGATTTTGATGCCGAGTCTACTTTCAGATTCGATAAGCGCACGTTCGATAGAACAAAAAATCTGCTGGTGTCATAAGTTGAAGAGTCCGCTACCCGCTAATTGTGCAAACAAAAAAAATCCATCAGAGATGATGAAGAGTTCAACAGGCGGACAATTGAGAGAGCCGAAAAGTATATTTCACGTGATTCGGAGATCGCCGATAGTCCAAGTGGAGAGTCACCTGCGCCCCAATTCCGGTCGTACGTGTACGCATAGCGTCACCTCCTCGAGCGTGTAATGAACGTTATTACCACAGATCATAAGCGAAAGTCGTTCTTCTAAGTTGTATCTCTTTCTCTGTCCCTCTCTCCACTCGTGCTGAAAAATTCAGTCACTGCCAGCCTGACTTTGTTTTTCCCAAGATCTTATCGTAGACTAATAGACGACAAGCCGTGACACAAAACTGTTGGCTGTTTGAAAACAATTTTTCCAAAACAATTCTAACAAATCAAGTTGCACAACGGATCGATACTATACGAATTTCATTCCAAGGTATGATCGGTTTTTAAAAAGCGAAAACAAAAGGAACCTCGTTTGAAATCGATTTCTCTCATTTTTTTTAATCCGGCCACGATTAATCAGCTATTGAAAATTAATCGTTTTCGGTGCACCTTTTTTTTTGATCCCAATAATTGCTCGGCCATGTGCAATGGTTTTCTCCTGCACATCCCACTTTGTGTATGAAAATTTGACCACTTTCCTTTACTCTCCTTTGCATTCTCGCCGACCTCCAATTAATCATCTTCTTTCTCTCTTACTCCCTTGATGTCAAAAGCCACAAAAACCGCCTTATAATTTTTCGCAAATTTTCTCTTGTCGCGCTTTGCTGACACAGTTTGATCTTCGCACATATCTGAACGAAAGGATCGTCTGTAAATGCTAATTTCTAATGGATTGCGCGAAATATTCATCGTTTGGTTTTGATTTCCCTTTGATCCGATTGTGTGAAACTTTTCCCACAATTCCGGTGTGCGCGTAACAATATACGAGAGCGCGTTCTCCCAGTACATCCGTTGCGATTCTCTTTCCGGTCGGGAACACCTCCTAAGTTTGCCGCCAGTGTTGCCAAGCTTTATTTATTTTTTTTTTTTCGCCGAATTATGCAGAAATGTCTAGTTCTCAGGCTTGCTTTCAAAACAAACCGGACGAGGTGACGACATTTTGGTACCTGTTCTAAGGACGACTCGAAGGTTGAAACTCGTCGAGAGCCTAGAAGATACAGGAGAAATAAGGCGGGGATAAATATGCGTAGCATACGGGACTTCGAGAGTCGATATCTATCTCTGAAAAAAAAAAAAAAAAGTTCACCGATACTGTTTTAGTTACGGTTCATCATGGTCTTATTGTCTTTATTAACAGTTCATCAAGTTGTGTTGAACAGAGTCCTGGCAGCTGATTTGAAATTTTAATGCTGCTTAATTTCAGGACAATACGTAGCACAAGCTGTTATTACGTTTTATTGCATCATAATTAATTGATGATAGGTAGAAAAAACGCTTATCTCGGGAGTTCATCTTTCATTAAAATACAGAATCGTTATAATAAATATAAAGGTGTGTATAAAGATTTCAGCCTGAGGTTGACAATTTTTCGATAAATCGGATATATTCAAACTATAGCCAGCTGGAATTAAACCCAACAAAAGGGGTCGAAAAATTTTGAATTTGGTATTCTCAACGACAGGTAGAGACGTCGAACATTTTTTTCTCCTCTGCCTCTGACAATTGTTCTTCGTACGAAAACCAAAACAATGCCCTCGTTTGTACGCCACGTGTTTCGAATGAAAAATGAGCCGTGGGTTTTAAAAATGCAACTACAAAATAGGCGATGATTTTTCTGTGTGTTTTAACAAGTCAACACTCACAGCGGAATCGTAACGAAACCATTTTCCCGTTGCGATGGCACGTTTTCGCGCTGTCAATGGACGGTTTGTTTTGTTCGAGCCAGCCTGTCACGTCACGCTTGGACAGTTCGCGGGATGAGACGTCCTTTTGTATGAGAGTGGGTGTCAGTCCCGGAAAACGACTTTACGGGCGTTTCTTTAACGAAGGCCGCGACCAACCTGCCACTTTAACGGTACAAACACGGAAGAGGCGGAGAAGAAAAAAGTGCTGAAAAACGCGCGAAGAAAATGCTGTGCAATGACACTGCGCATTTTCGTAGTTCGAAAGTTGACTTCCGGTTAGGCAGCGGCCACACAAGAATTTTTTTTGTTTTTTGTTTTTTTTCATTTTTCAAAACTACTCACTATAAATCAAGTGTAAAATTACACACTACATAAAGCGTAATTTTACATCAGAAGTGAAAATTATAATTGATGTAATTGGTTATTATTTTTCACAGTGTACATTTACAAGAGACATTTTTATAATTGAAGCGATTTTATATCAGAATTCGAGTTTGTTTTTTTTTTTTTAATTCAACCTTTCTTTCACTTTCGCATTTCTAGGATTGGCACAGAATTATTTATCGACATTCATCGTGCGCTGACATTTCTCGTAATTAATTTTTTCTCTCCCATTCGGCCCCGACAACTTTCTATATTCTTTTGACAAGTTAAATAAAATAGCAAATCCATTCACATGTCCCCGTGCGCTTTCCATGATTTCGGACAGTCACGAATATTGTTTCGTTTATGGAAATTTGCGTTCACGGTTGAGAGCGATAGTCATCTGCGGAGATCAGGGCGTGCGATGACTGGACCGAAAATCGTCGATGCGTTCGAAAGTGAGTTAGGAAGGAAGGAATTATGGCTGAATACACTTTGCGAATGGAAAGTAGGCCTGCACTTTAGTTGAGTGAAACGTCAGTTGGTAATTAAAACCGAGGATTGATGTTTAAGACCCGGGTGTTAATTTGTTTGTGAACGTTTCGGCACGTTTTATATATATTTTCACGTAAATTGAACGCCAATTGAATTCCGCCGTTGAAAATAGGTCGTTAATTTTACAACGCTCGTCGTAATGTTTAATGATCCGAATTGTCGTCCAAGAATGAGTGCCATCGAGTAGGCGGATTCATAACCCTCTGGCTTTCGCGATGTCATTTTGAGATCAGCGCCAACGTTGGTTTTTCATTTCTTTACGAGCACGAAAATAGGGCGAAAACGTTAACTCGAATATATATATATATAATTTTTACGAGATAAAAATCATTGCGTTTTCTAAAATAAATCATTGAAATTGTTTCTCATTTCCTGAAACTGGTTCTTTCTGATATTTTTAAATGAATCAATAAATCGCGTTAGTTGGAGTCTTAGCAAAAAATAAAAATGAATAAATGGATAATATGATGAATGTAGTTTGAGTTGCAGTTGAATCTACAGTGGTTGAATCGATTTCATCGGTGGTTCCATCATCCGTCGTGACGATCATTACATAAAATCTTCCGTCTGTCGTAATCGAAACACACTTTTTACGTAACGCAAATTGAATTACTCCCCTAGTAAACATTTCACAAGGCAATCTTGAGTTTCGACTAGTTCCAGAGAAGTTTTTGGTGATGCTTAGTATTCTGCCAGAGATTCTAGATAAAACTTACTTAGGCGCCGTATATCAAGTTACTGAGAAGTGATATTTGAATTAATTTTTTTATCGACGAACCTGACATGCAATCATGTTTTTGAAATAAAATAATTTTTTACTTCGTTGTCTTACGCTGTAAATAATTTTAAATGAAAATTCGTTTGATATTTTCATACTAAAGTAATCGTGTAAAATTTTATTTTTAAAAGAATAATAACTTGTACGTAAGCAACTCATAAGTACATTTCAGAAGGGTCTTATGTTCCCAGCGTGACGATACTAACAAGTCATACACAAGAGTCTCTCTAAGCATAAGGCAATACTTGAACTTCCCACAAATTAAACTATGATTTAAAAATCGTTTAAAAACTTGGGGTCCTTACGAATTTATTAGAAAGATCATAAACCTCTGGGAGAAACTAGATTCTTTTAATACTGTGTACGTTAATTACCTTTCCTCTCTATAAAGAATCTTTTAATTGCGCCACTATGCGAGGTAACGTTGCCGCAAATTTATGGAATATGAGATAAAACGATTGCGTTAATCCGCGCACGCTTGAACTTTGAGCCCTCGCGCGACAAGATAAAACAAAAAAGAAACAAAGTGAAGCTAATGTTTGCGCGTAATGACGACAGTTGCAGCTTGAAAAGGAGGAAATTGCAACCAACAAGTACCAATAAAAGTGCAGCCCGATTCCGCAGTATCCTACAAAAGGTATGCGTGCAAATGCAATGTGACGTGGGCATATGCCACTCGCAAGGGTCGCACAATGGACCCCCATTATTAGATGCGGGTTCGACACATCAAACAAATGTCCCCATTGAAATTCACAAACAAATGAGAAAAAAAAAAAAAAAAAAAAAAAAAAAAAAAAAA
>JAQQRF010000206.1:0-145708 GCA_030523145.1 Trissolcus brochymenae | reverse complement strand
GAAAGTTCTTCGTGACAACATCCAAGGTATCACGAAACCCGCGATCCGTCGTCTGGCCCGTCGTGGCGGTGTAAAACGTATCTCCGGCTTGATCTACGAGGAAACTCGAGGCGTGCTCAAAGTGTTCCTTGAGAACGTGATTCGTGATGCCGTCACCTACACCGAACACGCCAAACGCAAGACCGTCACCGCCATGGACGTCGTCTACGCTCTGAAACGCCAGGGACGTACCCTCTACGGATTTGGAGGTTAAACATCGTAAATTCGAATCGCCATTCCAGAACAAACAATCGGCCCTTTTCAGGGCCACCAAATAATTTCTCAAGAATATGTCTAATATATTAACAAAAGAATTATTCATTCAATCAAATAAATAACCTAATGGATAATACTACGTCATATAATTTGAGGTTATGTTATTATCATGTTATATGTTAAATCAAATAAATAACATGTTAAACACGTCGTAGATTTTAAGGTTATGTACTATATCATGATTTATGTTGATCGAATAACATGAATAAATTACTAAGCAGATGTAACTGATACACGAATAAAATTGATTAATTATTAAGAATAAAAAAAATGATTAACATTGTGTTATTGATCTCAAAAATAGTTTCAACAATTTTTTGTCTGAAATTATAAACCATGCGACATTAAATAGTCTTTACAGTAATAAATTCGAAAATCATTATTTTAGAACGTTTGAAAAACTAAATTTTAATTTATATAAATTACCAAAATCTAAAAGATGATATAAGTGTAAACAAATATAAAAAGCTCAAAAGATAAGAGGTAATAAATTTTAATTACTGTGTATTCAATTCATTATGGCAGCTTTATTGACATAGTGAATAACTTTGAAATTCCTACAATATTGACTAAAAATAAAACAAAAAAAACTTTACAAAAATTTAAAAATAAATTCTTTTTATAAATGAAATGTTATTTTAAAATCAAGTATTTGCAATAAGATTAATTCTTGTTAGAAAAATGTGGTGGCCCTGAAAAGGGCCGTTTGTTTTGATTTTTGGGGTGATTTCTGAAGGCCGAATTAAGCTCTTTCTCCTCGGATACGACGTGCCAGTTGGATGTCTTTGGGCATGATGGTAACCCTCTTAGCATGGATGGCGCACAAGTTTGTGTCTTCGAAAAGGCCAACCAAGTATGCTTCGCTGGCTTCCTGGAGCGCCATGACAGCCGAGCTCTGGAACCGCAAGTCGGTCTTGAAGTCCTGGGCGATCTCACGAACAAGACGTTGGAAGGGGAGTTTGCGGATCAGGAGTTCGGTACTCTTCTGGTAACGACGGATCTCACGAAGAGCAACGGTTCCGGGCCTGTAACGATGAGGCTTCTTCACACCGCCAGTAGCTGGGGCGCTTTTACGAGCAGCCTTGGTGGCGAGTTGTTTACGGGGAGCTTTTCCTCCGGTGGATTTACGAGCAGTTTGCTTGGTACGAGCCATGGCGAAATTTCTCTATCACGATGATCACTGAAAGGTCACAAGTGAACGAGTGGTGTTTCGCACAAGAAAACAAGCTATTATATACCCACAGGACTTTGCTCCTATTGGTTAAAATTTTAAAAGGGAGGGGAACCAAGATCTAGAAGAGGGAGGACACGTGGTTCGACGATCTCAGCGCTCTCTACAGAACCAGAAAGGAATCATCAAAAATATGTGATGCAACGGCGCCAAAAGCAACGCTTTTGAATTACAAAAAACCAGATTAATAAATATTACATGAGTTTTTATAACTTGTCAAAATTTTTTGTTTGTTAGCTCTCAGTAAAAAATGTTTTTTTTATATTAAAAATTGATTATTTTTAAATAAATTCAAATTATTTTTGTAGAATTTTATGTATAACTACTGTTCAATGAAATTTTAACCGATTTTTTTCAAGAAAACATAATTGCTTATTATTTATCATGATTTTGATTCGATAAATAACTGAAATAATTGTACTTAAACAACTTGTAATGGAGATTTAAAATAAATATCAAAAGGACTTATTTTTGAACGCTGAAGTACAGAATAAGATGATCAGTTATCAATTTGAAAATGAAAGAAATAATTCCAACTACTTATTAAGAATTTAAATACCACAAATAGGTTTACACAGAATTTCATTTCTTGAATGACCTCTATTGTCATCAATTTTGATTAATAGGACGTTAAAATTCTATATCTGATACGATGGTCACACAATTCTTAGTTATTGACTCATGTTATCCTGTTAATACGTAACTCATAAAATAAGTTTAACATCAAGAAGCATCAAGAAGAAGATAAATGTGCAATAAAAGACAGATTCTTCATTTTGAAAATTTGGTGGCCCTGAAAAGGGCCGATTGTTTTGTTGATCTTATCTAAATAAATAGATAAGGTGCGATCGGATGTCCACTTATTTCTTCTTCGGCGCAGCTTTCTTTGGTGCAGCGGCCTTCTTGGGTTTGGGGACCTTGGGTTTAGCTGGTGATTTAGTACTCTTCTTCGCCACGGACTTCTTAGCGGCAGCAGCAGTTGGTTTGGCAGCCGGTTTCTTGGTCACGGGTTTCTTCGCTGCTGGTTTCTTAGCCGCAGCGGCTTTCTTAGCGACGGCCTTCTTGGGTGACGCAGCTTTGGGTTTCTTTTCTTCAGCTGGTTTCTTAGCTGCCTTGAGTTTGATGACCTTCGGCTTGGCGACAGTTTTGCTCTCGGTTTTGCCAGCGTTGAGTTTGAACGAGCCCGATGCACCCTTACCCTTGGTTTGAGTCAGCACTTTCTGTTCCACGGCGGATTTGAGGTACTTCTTGATGAAGGTCGATTGTTTGTCGACATCAACTTTGTATGTCGAGGCGATGTACTTTTTGATGGCCTGCAGAGACGAGCCGTTGCGTTCCTTCAAGTCCTTGATGGCGGCGAGAACCATCTCCGAGGCGGGAGGATGGTTGGGCTTCACTCGGGGCTTCTTTGCTTTTGCGGCAGCCTTCTTAGGGGTCGCCGGGGATGCGGCAGCTGGTGCAGCCTCGGTTGCTTGTTTATCGGTCATCTTCACGATTAGGAGATTGGAGTTTTGTTTCCAGGAGACCTCTTGACTTCTCAGAGACAAGCGAGAGATTGCCTTCCGAACGGCGCAAGTGGCGCTTTTGTATCAGGAGCACGGACCATGGAGAGACGCCTCGCTGCTATTCACCTAACAGGCGTTCTTCTACGTTGAGATTGTCGCACACCTTTTTTTCAGTTAATATTAAATTTTGTTGTTATTTATGAATGGTGATGATGTATTTCATTGGAAAGTAGTAATTTGATGATTGGAGTATCGTTTTAAAAAATAACAACTGAGTTTTTTTAAATAACCAAGGATTTATGGAAGGATGAATTTCTCTACTCATGCGAGACTCATTTAATGACTGTCAACAATTTGTTTATAACAACCAAATTATTGAGTGTGAAAAGTTTTTGGTAATCTTAGATGATTGTTCGAACATTAACGTATCCAGTTTCATGAAAATTATTTGAATCGTAAGTTTGTTTGGATCTTAAAAAATATTGTCAGTGAGGCTCCCCCACGCAGATAAAGTGCTATGCAAAACTGAACTGATGCATTGAATATAAAAACGAAAAAGTTTATAAACAATGGTTGTTTTTATTTTTTATGGAATTTCAGTCCTTAGATATTGAAAGATACATTTTTTACAATTTTTTGGTAACTTCACTGCTTCTCTGGGAATATTTTTGTAGCTTTGGTTCTATTCATGAGATGATCTTTATAACTACATGTGCTATTGCTAATAATCTGGTGGGAATGTAAAAGAATATAAATTATTAAAATTATTGGAACTAAATGCATAATTTTCCGAGAAGATTGGATAAAGATTAGATAGCGAACTATTATGTTTTACAGAAATAAATAACAAGCAGTATTTAATAGCATTTGTCTTCGACAATCATCATTTCAGTCAGAAAAATAATTATAATTCCACAGTCTTGTTTATTGCAACAATGAAAAAAATTGAATTAATTTAAATCAAAATTGAAAATTTATGACTTTGTATTAAATTTGAAAAATGTCAAAATGTCAAAAAATATTTCATCATTGATTTGATAGGAAAATAATTAGTGATATGCAAACATTTTTTTCGGTTCCATTATAGATCCCTTGTTGCAACTATTTATGTATTATCATTTTCTTTGTTGTTAATATCAATACACATTTACAATTTTAACGATAACAAAATTACGAGCAAATGTAAAAGTATTTACTATTGTCGTGTGAAATGAGTGTATTCGAAACAATAGTATTAAATTCAAAGTATTTCAACTCAATAACTGATCTACTTTTTAAAAATTATAATGAAGTCTTGAAAAAATAATATATCCACGTACATATTTACTTTTTTATGACAAAAATTATTAAATTATCTTTCATCTTTACGGTGAACGATCTAAAATGTTAAAAAATATAAATTTTTAATTTCCTCATTTTGAGAATTAAGGTCAATTTCTTGGAAATATTTCTAAACATTATAATTTATTCCGGAAACATAATTTATTCCAAAACTCCGGGATTAATTCTTAATAAAAACTAATGGTACAAAATAAAAAAAGAAAGATTAGAAAGCTGACTTAATAAATTATTCAATTTAAATGATTTCATAATCATAAGATGTATTCTTGTCAAAAAAGTTGGTGGCCCTGAAAAGGGCCGATTTTGAGTAACGTTTTTGGTTGATGAGATGTTTATTCCATTTAAATCGTAGAAGAGATGTTCATCCGCGTCCTCGATAAAAATGTACGTCCTTGACGGTTCTGATTGTTCGTGACAGTCCAGAGATGTTGGAAGGTATTTAACCTCCAAATCCGTAGAGGGTACGTCCCTGGCGTTTCAGAGCGTAGACGACGTCCATGGCGGTGACAGTCTTGCGTTTGGCGTGTTCGGTGTAGGTGACAGCGTCACGAATCACGTTCTCAAGGAATACTTTACGACGGATCGCGGGTTTCGTGATACCTTGGATGTTGTCACGAAGAACTTTCCTATGACGCTTGGCTCCTCCTTTTCCCAATCCTTTTCCTCCTTTACCGCGGCCAGTCATGATTGGTTGAGATTTTCAGCGAGATTTTAACCAGTAGACGGATACTAGCGAACTGACCCTAACCTAGACAAGTATCCTTTTATAGACGGAACTAACCTGACCTCCCCACCGCTGTATACTGACCAATCAGCAAGAATCAGTTCTTTTTTCGCATAAACGCTTGTACTGACTTGAAAAAAATATAAAAATTATAAACATTATTACAAATGATATTGTAATTTAGCAGAGAAATGATAATTAATTATTAAATAATTTTATTTGTATACTTTTTTTTTCATACTTTTTTTAATCATAATAAAAAGACTGAAGAAATAATAAAAATAAAATAGTTGAAAAATCTTAAATAAATTGATAATGAGAGAATTCTCTTTTTGTTGTTGTTTGTACGAGAAAAAAAGTACATAAGAAACTGTAAGGAAACTGTAGGAACGTGTTTTAAAAAAACGCGCCATTTAATGACGATTTCCTCCGGAAGTGAGTTTCTAGATAACGACCTTTTATAAGCGCTGAAACTCAGTTCCTCCTTCTTTCATCTTCCTGCTTTCGGCCCTTCAACATGGTCGGAATAATCGTTGCCGTTAAAATGAATCTAAGAGGACAAAAGGTTGAGCTGCAACGAATTTATCATCGAGGACGAGAAAACCACTTTCAACCACCCTGAAAAATTATAAACAACATTTCTAAAAAGGTGAGTGATGAGTAATTATTTTCTATTTAAATTATCAAAAGTCATGCGACCACGTGGTCTCTCTTAGTGATGACTTGTTTTAATTTAAGAAAATTTACCTGAATGGTAATTAGGTGTTTCAAAAACAATCTGAAGGTTTAAAAAAAATACAATTTTAAATTTACACAAATCAATTTAACAATACTAACAGATTTTGTTCATTATTTCAGAACTTTGTACACCTCTTCCATGATGAAAAACGTGGGAATGGATGCTCCAGTTTTCTGTTGAATTTCACTGGTAAGTAACACGTGCAATCGTAAAACTTTATTTTATTAAATAAATAACAAGATTTTGATGAAAATTTATTCTTTACCTGAAATAAAACCGTGTTGGTTATTTAAGCTCAACAGGCCTGAGATTTTTAAGTTTATATAATTAATGAGATAATATGAAGTTAAGTAAATTAATTTAAAATTATGTTTACAGATGAACTCAGTAATAGCATTTTCAATGATCCAGCCAAGAGAAAGGTCTTAGTGGGAGGTCCAAGACAATGGAGTCAATAAAGGTATATTCGCAAGAATACAAGCTGCATTCTCATACAAAATCCGATTATAGAAATGATTTTTAAATAAAGTTTTATCCTACAAAAAACTATATGATGATTCAATTTATTACAGACTAGAGTTTCTGAGTACCTTGATTACAATTCTTCCCTGAACGATTTCGAAATATAAATCTACTGCACAAAAATATTTTGCTAAAAAATTAATGTCTCTTTTTTTATTTTCCAGATTTCAGCATGGCGTTCCTGAATTCGGCTCGTCACTTCATTGTCCTCGTCGTTTCTGTATAATATACACTTTCAGAAAAAAAATGTATGATTAATAAAATAAAAGCAATATCCTACATGTAGTCGTTCTTTATTTGATTTAGTATTATTTGGCATTTTGTGTTGATTTAATTAATTAATAAAGTTTCTTTTTTATTGTACCTTTTATCTATACAACTTTTAAAAAAATACATTCTTAAAGTAGAATGTTTAGAAGTTTTTTTTTTTTTGATACATTATATATTAAAATTAAATTTTTCATCAAACCACTATTTCCAATTTACGACATTTTAATGTAGTTTCGCCTTTAGAAACGTATGTGAACCCTCTGCTGGTGATTAAGTTGAACTAACTTAACCAGAAACATAAACGACTTGAAAGTTGAAACATACATAAGTGTGCTATCAAGAAGAAATAATAAATCCAGCGAGGTCTTCAAATATGGTAAATTTTTACTCTCAATAAAAATATGTTTATATTTGTTATTGAAAATATGATCTATATGATAATATCTAAATCTATTAGAGATCTGTTGAATATCTTGCAGTTATACATTTGGTTAGTAAGATTTCGTTCACAATAATTGATTTTATCAATCACATTAGACCAAGACAATGTAAACAGCGTTGATTATTAATGTTTGATAAACAGTTAATCCACTAGTCTGTGTTTAGTTAAAAATTAATGGTAAATTAAAAACGAATCGGACAAAAAATTAATTTTTCTTCGAACAATTTCAGGCACCTCGGAAGAAAAACAAAAATGTTATAAACATCAACAATAGTAATGTCAAGTTAAGAGAGGTAGCAAATGCCTGGAAACCCACTAGGCTTAGACTTCTGAACGCTAATGATGGAGAAGATAAAACATCTGAGCAGCTTTATGGCAAAGTTCGCAGCATTCTCAACAAACTTACTCCAAACAACCTCATGGTCCTCCTCCAACAGTTTCACTCCCTTGACATTGATAGCCAAGAGAAACTTGAGGGCATTGTTGAATTAGTCCTTGAAAAGGTAAAACTGAAAACTGAAAGAGCATCAAATGATTGTTTATCTTAAATTTGTTTAACTCTTCATTTTTCAGGCCATCGACGAACCAATGTTCTCCGAGACATACGCACAATTTTGTATTCAAGTCAGAGTGGCTGAAAAAGTTCGAAATTCGTATGAGGAAACAGAAGATGTTTTGTTCAGCAAACTTATTATCAACAGGTGTCAAGTTATGTTTGATAATCTTGATTCTGAGGAAAATGACATAATATTGGAATATGAAAAAGAAATCAACGAATGCACAGATCCAGTAAAATTTGAACATTTATTTTGACCATGTCGTTGTATTATTTATAATATCGGGTTCTGTTTTATATCTTATTACATTTCGGTAATTATTTGATACCGAAATTTTATTCGCAGGAAAAGAAGAAAAAACTATCCATTGCATTGGAAGAAGAAAAGAGGCAGTTACGAATAAGAGTAGTCAGTGATATGAAATTTATCGGTGAATTTTTCAAGCTAGGGTCTCTATCAAATGAAAATGTTACAATGTACATTAACCACATACTCGATCATCCCAACGAGGTGAAACTCGAATGCCTGTGTAAATTGTTAACCACGATCGGTGACACTTTAGAATGCAAGAATAAATTAGATCTCAGCGAGTATTTTGAAAAGATAAAGAAATTGTTGACTGAAAACGCTGACAATATCAGCAACAGGATTCGCTTTATGTTGATGGATTTGATCGAGCTTAGAGAACGCCAATGGGTGCCTCGTATTGAGATTGAATTTAAATTCGACAAGGCGAATGCGAACATGGGAAGGAGAATGGCGAAAATAAAGGCGAGGGAGATTCCTGATCAAAAACGTAAGTTTTTATTATCAAAATTACGAATTAAATACACTTGTGTTATGTGAATTGGTTTATAGTTGTAGGTATCTTTAGACCAGAGGAACACGACATGTTGGTTATGACATCGACCGGAGAAACCATCAATAAACATAGATCAAATATAAGTAATGACTTGAAAAGGATTCAGAAAACTTTGGAGCATTGCGGATTTGGCAATAAAATGTGGTTTATGTTAGTGGACAACGTTCCCGAAACTTCGACCGTAATCGAACTGGACTCGATTTTAAATTATTATCCTACCGAATGTTCTTTGAAGAATGAAGTTAAATTTAATTGTCGTGACGTATATTGTCAATTGGTCAAATTGATAAAACATAATAAAAACAGTATAAAAAATATTTCAATCTGGACCATGGTACATTTCTCTTATTTTTTATTAGTTGTCTTTTTTTACAATGTAGAACGAGAAAGTTCGAATAATTTTTAATTTTACAATTTTTCAGAAAAAGGTGGGTCGCGAAGTTAAAACCCCCATTTTTGCGCAAATTTTTGTGCTCGCAATTTTTGAATCTTGTAGCGGTAAGATAGTGGAAATTGTTTTTTAAGATTATTTCAAATAAGATGAATGATTGAGACTTGTCTTTTTTTTTTTTTATAGAAGTCAATGAGAATAATTGCAAGGTGATGAAAAATACATTTGTGAACATGTTAGAGTTCATCCAGCAGTATGTTAATAAAGACACAGATTCACAGGAGAGGTGCCAAAAAGCTGTTCAAGAACATATGTTCAATGCCAAGCCAAAATCAATTCCAGGTCAGGCTAAATTGAAAAAAATAACTACTAAATTGTATTAGCGATTTCGATTCTAAAATTTATTTAATTAAATTTTGTTCCAGATTTATTTTATCAAATCTACTATAAATTACAAGCAAATTGTTCATGGGATGAGGTGGCAACAATTCTTTCTAATATTCTATGAAAGTGAACATTTTCATCAAGAAAACGTTGTAATATTTTTTATTCATTTCTTTGTTTGATTATAATTTTATTAAATAATGAACTTAACTTGGTTTCTGTAATTTATCATCTAAATTTGTAATACACTTTTCACAATATTAATAAAAGATTGATTTTGAATAAATAATTTGTTTAAATTATTGGGGGTCGACACCTTTTCGTGGGCGTTTTTAAACAAGTAAAAGGATAAGCCATTTTGTAATAAAAAAATTCAAGGTGAAAAAGTTCAGTGTGAAGTTGGCGCCGTTTGCAATTTTCTTTTCAGATAATTTTGTGAACCCCCTATCGGTAATAATGACACTCATTCATTATTTAGTAAACACAAAACAAAGTTATTCAAAAATAATTTAACCAATAAAGAAGTCGAAAAGGTGTTTATCATTCAACTTGCAAGTTTCTCGTCATTCCCAGACTAAAACCCAAAGCAAATTGAGTTTTTCTATAATCAAAAACTCAAAAAAGTTGTTTTTGAAGTTTGATTTTGTATTAATTAAAAAGTTGAGATGGAACAGAAGGTTTATAGTCGTGATTTACTGATGGCCTTGAAAAACAAGTCTGAGAGCCTAAGGAAACCTTCAAACCTATATCCTGGAATCATGAGGAACAATAATAATGTAAATATTTCTTAAAATTAATTTGTTTTTTTGTTTTTCTAATTCAAATTGTATAATAAAAAAAATGATGTTTTTATAATAATAATAATAATAATAATCAACTTGATTATTATTTTTGCTAAAACATCATTTTAACATCATTAACTACATACCTCACAGAATAATTACCGTTAGTCATCTTTAATTTGTCTAAGTACAACTTGTTTTTAATTTTAATTTCATGCATTTTGTATTCAATTTAATTCCAATGATCTGAGAAACTGATTCATGTTTTCCTTTTTCATTTGTAGCCTCTTTCAAAAAATGGAGTTTCGTTAAATGTTGCAAATGAATTTGATGACAAGACCGAGAGGCTTTACAAGAAAATCTACAACATCCTCAATAAACTCAGCGACGACAACTTTCAGATTCTTGTACAAGAAGTTCATTTTCTTAAAATCGACAATCGAGACAAAATGGAAGGAGTTTTAAATTTAATATTCGAAACAGTAAGATTTAAAAAAAAATGCTTGTCACTCTAATTTATTTATACATCTTACAATTACTAAATTTAGATTTTCTTTTCTTTTTCAGGCTCTCAAAAAACCAAATTGTGCAAAGATCTGTGCAAAATTCTGTCAAGAAGTTGGTAGAATGTATGAAAACTCTAATTTTTCACAACAAACGAACATTGTGATGTCTCGCAATTTAATCATCAATAAGTGTCAAAAAATGTTTGAAACACATACGATCGAGAAAACTTCCGAGTTGCTTGAAATTAAAATACAAATTATAAATTGCACAGATTATGTATGTTAAATTCCAAATCTAACAATTAAGATATTTTTAATCATTAACAATTCGTATAAAAATTGTTATAAATTGATTGAACTTGAATGTACTTGAAATTATCTCTCTTTCAAATAATGAAAACAATAATTTGTAGGAACAGTGCACAGAATTGAGCTCCAGGTTAATTATGAAAAATCTCTTCATGCGCACAATTTCTACCAACAATATTATTTTTATCGGTGAGGTCTTCAAATTGGGAATGCTGACTTTCAAAATTATGCAAAAATTCTTGAACTATCTGATTGATCATCCCCATGAAAGCAACCTTGAGTGCCTTTGTAAATTATTAACTAATATCTCTGATTATGTTGAGCTCAACCTCAATAAAAATCTCGACGATTATTACAAAAAGATGGAAGAAGTTTTGAAAAATAGTCGTGATATCTGCCCAAAGCTACAAAACATGATGCAGTTGATGATCGTCTCTAGGAAGAAAAGTATTTTGCTGTTCAGTGAATCAACTTCAGCCGACAAAATGGATGTGGAAATGCAGACAACTGAAACGATTATCGATTCAAAAGAAACTGAAAAAACTGGTAAAAAAGTCTTCTTACTTGAAAAATATAAAATGAATACAAAATGATGATATGATAAAAATATTTGTTTGGAGCGACTATTTTTAAATTTATTAAAGATTAATTAAATTGGTTTACAGGAAACTTAAACGTTGAAGATACAGAAATCCTTAACAGTTTGATGAAATTGTTGATGGTAACTGAAGAAGACTTCGAGGTTAAAATGAAACCGGAGTCCAGACAATTTTTTCAAGAAATAAAAAGCATTATGCCTACAGATAGAGTGAACAAGAAGATACGATTCGTGCTCACAGACACTGTTTCTGAAACCTCAGCTGCGTTCGAGATGAATGTGAAGATGACTATATCTACCCCAAAATGTTCTACCAGGGACAGAGTACAGTTTGATTGTCGATTTGTGCACAATCAATTGCTTGAATTAATAAAAGAGAAGAATATCGATGAGATTAAACATTGGATCTTGGTATGATGTCTAAATTTATTGTCTGTAACAAACAATAATTTTGAAAGGACCGGTTGATGTTTGATGATATTTTGTAGGAAAATGTGGGAGAGGATGCTCAAAATCCGATGTTTGTGCAAATTTTGATGCTTGCAATTTTTGAAACATCCGTTGGTAAGAAATCAGATACGTTCGACTGACTTTAAACAACTTGATAATGAAAACGAATTACATTTTTGATTACAGAAGTCGATGAGAACAATAGAAAATTATTGGACAATACATTCGGTATGTTGGTAGAGATGATCCAGCATTACGTTGATCAGGATTCTGAACAACAAAAGCGGTGTCTCAAAACTGTGCGAGATTACTTACTCAAAGTAGTGACACCAAATTCTGTTACAAGTAAAAAAACAATTTTGCACAAATAGAATGAATAATTACAATTAATTATATGAAATGAATGAAAAAAAAAAACATTTCCACAGGTTTGTTTTACAAGATCTTCTACAAACTGCAAGATGAAGGATTGTGGAATGAAGCGACCAAAATCCTTCTTGATGTCCTTCTCAATGATCTTATTTGAATACCAACTCAATCATATTTTTTATTTTTATAATTATGATTATGATAACAAAAAGTTAGCAGAGCTGTAAATGTTCGCCTCATTTATTATTTCAAACAGTTTAATTAGTAAAACTCCTTTATATTCTGATACATGAATGAATACAAGTAGAAATTTAAATGTAAATGTTTGTTCCTAAGAATAAAAATAAATTTAAAATCACAGTTTTGTCAACTTCAAAACTGCTAATCAGTATGGCCAACCTCTTGAAGTTAACTGATCAAACCTAACCTCAAATTCTCACGCTCGCGTCTTGGGTTTGGCGGAAACTGTCAAAACATGTCAGACACAAATTGGTGAGTGTCAAAATCTTGGAATGATGGGATTGACGCAAAGCTCTCGCAAAATTACCGTCACAAATGATGACACGAGACTGATCACCCTCTCGACTTCTCTGGCGGAGCGGTTGGCGCAGGGAACGACAGATAAGAGCGTCGCAGCGGCCCAAAATCAGGATGCGCAAAGGGCTAGATCTGGCCCCGCAGCCTATCCCAGCGTGTCGGTTTTGAGTAAAACGTCCTTTTCCGAGGATCAACCAAATTTCACCTTCTCTGCTCTTCAGATGCAACAGGACAAACAGGACGAACTGCAGGACCAGGAAGCCTATTGGCAAAAACGAGTTCAGATTATGGAAAATAATCATGCTCTTATTGATCAGATTTTTGAAACCGAGTACAACAAAGCTGTCGATGAAATCACTAACAAAACAGGTACTTGAAATAACTTTTTGATTGCTTTTATTGCAAAAGTTTATAAGATGTAAAAAGAAGTATGTAAAAATTGAAAAAGTTGTTAGAAAATTCATGTTTGATATTTTTATTTTCAGTTGTAGAAATCGAGAATTCCGTAACACCCTGTTTGGAAAGCAGTAAACAAGTGATGAAGTGTTATGTGGACCATCCTCGAGAAATTTTAAAGTGTGCCGAACTAGTTGAACAGTTTTCTAATTGTGTTGATCAGAGACGTGCCCAAATCATTGCGACGCGTTGACAATAGTGAATAGCAAAGCTAAACTATAAACTATACAACTATAGTGAGTAGACGAATAAATTCATAAGTTGAATCTAGTCGAGGAGAACAATTTGATCCATCAATTCAGAACAGTGAAAGTTGAATATTTTTATAACAAATAAAATGAATAAACATTTGACAGATGCGATTTTGTTATATCTTTATAAATTCTATTTCTACATTCCCGTGTTTTATTTCTATCTTTTAGTTTCAATGAAAAATAATTTGTTACAACGGAGGAAAATGAAAATCACAAATATAAAATAGTTTTTTAATTTCAGACATTTTATACATTGGTGTATAGTCTACAATCTTTTTTGTTTTCAATTTTAACATTTACGTTTGATCAATCTCACTCGCTGAATTCTGCAGTACCGATTCGAGGTTCAGTTGTGACTAGCAGGTCAGTTACCAAGTTGTGTTGGTTAAAAATTTCTACCTGATCTAATTCCGATCAAAAAATCTTAAAAACAAAAGTTATTATCTATTTACAAGTGTTGCAAAATCAAGAATTAATAATAACGATAAAAAATGATAAAGTTAATGATAAAATTACAGATAAAATTATTAACAATAAAATCGACAACAAATATCGACAACATATAATCGTTAAAATTAAAAGTCGAAGGGAGAAATTTCTAAATAATGTGTGAAAGTCTTTTTGACTGATACAAATCTCGGCAAGGTGTGACTTTGGGCGGCAAGCGCCACGAGCTATTGTCAGTGAACACAAACTGGCATGTTGACATCAAAGAACACGTTGAGCTCGAAAAGAGACGCGAACACCAGGAAGATGCTGTAGACGACGAGGCATGCAACGCCGACCCGGCAATTCAATTTGAACTTGTTTGCCGCAAGCATGATGTAAAGAATAATTAGCGTGGAGAAGAGCGAGACCGAGCTGTATACGATCCCCTGGGAGTTGATCTGCACGAAATACTCGCCGGGTACCTTTGGCAACAGCACTGCCTTCACCAGCCAGGGCAGTCCCAAGCAAAGTAGAACGTCAAACACATTTGAACCTATTGAGTTGCTGATTCCCATGCCGCCCATGCCTGAAATGTTATATATTTTTGAAACAATTGCAATAAATTCCTTTTGTTAATCTGTAAAATAAACTTCCAAATTTGAGTCATGTTTTGAAAGGTATTTTTTGAAGTTGAAGTTAAATAGGATATACAATGTTAAATCAGATTAATGTTGGTTTGAGTAATTTGAGCATAATTGAATAATTAATTTGGCAGCGACAAAATATGCGGATTATGTAGGATTTCTGTTGACTCTGTAAATCAAGTTCTATTCGATTAAATTTATATACAAACCCTGGTTCGTCACAATGACACTCGACACGGCCTCCGGGACGCTCATTCCCGCGGCAAGGAAAGTTAAACCCATTACGGAATCGGGAATGCCAAGCGTATCACCTGCAAATGATTAAATTACCCTTTTAATTAATGCTTCGCGTCAGTTTCCTCAAAAAAATCAACTCTTTCAACTTGGTATATCCAACTTATGAATAAACCTCGGGCTTAACTTTCAAAATTAATTAACACTTAGATGAAATCTACTTTTTGGCATAGAAAACTACTAGCATATAAATAAAGCAAAATTAAAATCAAACAAGTTTTTATTCCCTTTTTTTGCAAAAGTTTAATCAAAGTTTGCTAAAAAGTATTTTTCACATTTTTGTTGTTTCTTTTCTTTTTTTTTAATCAAAAAACAATTTTTCCCTGCAAATAAAGTTTTCACATCCAAATTAATAGCGGATGGGAAACTGAATCCATCAGAAATCGTTTTTCAATCCATTAGAAAAGTTTCAAGACTAATTTACAGTTGCAAAGTTGAGTGATTCAAGAAGATCTTATGATCTGAGAGTGGAAAACGAATTAATCACATCTTGACCGAATTGCAATTATTATTTTCAAGTGTCGATTGAAGAAAGGAGGAGGGAGGGTGTCGTACCAATAATTGTGATGTCCCAAGCTACGATATAGGACATGCTAGCGATCCAAACGATGCACATGAGAAAAGTCAGGACGTAATATCGGCGTAACGATGGTCTGCGACAGTCAGGGATGGTCAGGAAGAGAGCCAGATTTATAGGCCAGGTGAAGACCCACCAGATTCGTTCCAACATTGAAGGTGGCCAAACTATCATATTTACAATCTCCTCTGAAAAATCGTACATTGGTGACAATTTAATTCAGCTTTTTTATATTTATTCATTGCAGATAAATTTACCTTCATGAAACCCTTACCTATATCATCGTCAGAAGAAGAGATGAGCTCGTATTCGCCAACTGTGATAGTACTGTGGTCTAAGTATGGAAAAAAGGTCAATCAATTGATTTATTTTTATTCGATCAATATAATAATGTTCAAAATGAAATAAATGATTAAAATGATAATAATGTTTGAAACCACAAAAGGATGGCAGAGATAAAATAAAATCAGAAGAAAAGTTACTTTTGGAATTGAGCGGTGAATCGGTCATTTTTCCTTTCAGAATTAACGACTCGTTGAGCTTCGCATTCTGCACGATGTTGTTCTTGATGAGTGGCTGGTCCTCGTTCAATTTGCGGTACCTCCTTTTTTTCGAGCACGCAACATTCATGAATTTGTTTATGCGTCCATTGAAGTACATTGCTGCAACCAACAAACAAGGTGGATTGATTTTTGCCTGTACCACCGGTACTCTCGACACACTGAGAGAAATCTCGTCCATGTTTCATCCAAAATCATCTACTAAATTACTAACATCATTAATAAACCATCATAACAACGTTGATCCAAATTTCTAGTTTAAAATAAATGTTTGAATTGTAACAAAGATGTATAGTAATTGAAAGAAAAAAAAAAAGAAGATTGTTTTTCTCTCATTGTGATTTTTATAACGAGAGGCACAGGGTGCAATTGGCGTAAATGTCGTGCAGTTTTATCTCCTGCAATCCGAAAGGTTTACATACCCAAGATGTACAATATATATGAAATAACAAGAATTAATGCTTCGTACCACTCGATACGACCGTCGGCCAGTACCGCAATCAGCAAGCCTACCGTTAAACCATAAGCCAAGCAGTCGCGTGTTATCGGCCACCAATTCAAATTCAGTACCTTAAACAAAAAGATTGCATAAGAACCCAAATTAAAAGAAACAAAATCTCGCCACTTTAGAACTTCAGAGATAATCCTTGTGTATTTATAATTATAAATTTTGTATGAATAGAGGCAGATGAATAATTTGAATTGTTTTTAATTTGTTCTAGCAGATACGAATAGTTGGAGGTTTAACAATTGTTTGGAAAGAAAAAATGAAGAACGGATTTGGAGTTGAAATAAATGATGATTTCATGTTGTGGATGAAAAGTTGAAAAAGCACAGGGATGAATAAAAACTTGGAACTTGATTTGTGTCACCTGCTTAGCGAACAATCCGCAACAAGCTGGAACGGCTAAAATATTGAAAACAGCGGAGCCGACAATAGTTCCGATCCCGAGGTCTCCCTCGGTGATGAAAGTCCCAACAATATTAATGAATAATTCTGGACTAGATGTCGCGGCGGCCATAAAAGTTGCACCAGCAACATCTTTTGAGACGTTGATATCTGCAAATGTGATTTATGACTCATTAAATATTAACGCCCGAGGCGGCATGACCTACTCATCCCAGTCGTTTTATTCGAGTTAGTAGATACATATTAGCACAGATCTACACTTACTCGTAAATAAATGTTTCCAAATTTCGAACAATCATTTTTTAATTCACATCAAACATCATTATTTGAAGCTTTATGAATTTCGTTTTGATTTAAAACAAAAATATCTTTTCTAAGTTTTCTTACACATTGTTTTTACATCGTTATTATTATTGATTTTACAAATCAGATTGTTTGAAATTGCAGTGAAAAAATAAGTCGTCGAGGATATGGAGATAAAAAAGTGCACTAACGTTCGCAGATTCTTTTTATTGATGGCACGAAGAAGTCATCGCAGACAATCGCCAAGAGTAGAAAAAGATAGATGGCAATGATAAAGTGAATGACGATGAATCCGGATTGTCTCTGCTCGGGTGTGAATCCGTCGGATGGAAATTCTTTGATCGCCGGTGCAGAGCAGTTTAGTTGCCCTTCCAGAGTCTCGTTTTCTATTTGCAGCAATTTCCGCATCCCTTTGAAAAACAGGCGCAAAAAATTTGTTTTTTTTTCGTTCTTTTACAGCCGCATTATCGCATTCAGAGCTATTCGCTCGCTCGAATCACCTACGTCGAGACAACTTTCGAGTTTTTTGTGCGTTTTAAAAGCATTAGAAAATTGGGTCGAGAGCACGAGTATCCCGTAATCGATGCACAACTTTTGTCCTTATTCTCATTTGACTGAACATTTTCCATTTTTTACTTTAATAAATCAAAAAAAAAAAAATCCTTTGCGAAAAAAAAAATAATAAGATAATTCTTAAAATGTTCAATATGCTAAACAGTGAGTTATTTGTGTTATTATTTCAAACGAAAAATATAAAAACAGCAGGTTTATTTAGTTATAAAAAGTTAGCTTGCTTTTGAGAAAAAAAAACAAATTTTTTACAGCGCCACCGACCAGATGAAAGAAACGAAGTTAAGTAAACAAGCCGCACTCAATATTGCTTTCTTTTTATATTAAGATACATTTTTATCTCTCGTAAAGTGAATAGAAAGGACAACAAAAGATTGTCATATTTATCGAGCTTTAATTAATTGCAACGAATCTCATTAATTAAAGGGCTCACTCCGAGTGACGACTGACCTAGATTGAGATAATTGATGACAAAGATGAAATAGTAGCGGCATTTCAAGACTGTGTGATAACACAATTAACATTTTAACAACGAGAACCCGCTTGAGATATTAAAAAAAATCTAATTATATAATTAATTGCTCATCTCTAGTCAGGAGTTTCAATTAATTGGTTGATGCTTCAAATATAATTTCAAGTCTTTCTTATTTTTTCTTATAATTTTTCTTAATATTTTTTAAACATTTTCTCGCAACTGTCGGTAGGCGGCGCTGTAGTGCAATTTTCTCGCAAACGAGGCAAGTCGGTTGAACTATAAAATAGTTGAAAAACGACACAATTAATTTTATCAATGAAATTTTTAACTCCAATTGATAACAGCTCTATCGCTAAACATTAATTTCAATTTGATGTCAATGCAATTTTTTTGTACTTCTGATTTTTGGTTAAGTTTGTTCAAGGTACGGTACAATGACACGTGCAAACAATAAAAACATTTAACCACCGATTGAACGGATTCTTATTTACGCTCATTTTTTCCATCAAAGTTTGATAAAATCAGTAGTGATAAGATCAATGATTATCTTTTTAGCGTAAGAAGTGAATTTTTCCTTCAATCTTTGTGTCGACAGTAAATAATTAAGGTAGAACTTTCATGAACCCCTTTTGTGTTAAACAGTTATAATAATTTAGAAATTCAAAATTAAAGATTATATGTACAGTCAAAAAAATTGTTACAAATTTATAGGGTTAATTTAAAAGATATTAAATGTTAAATTTAGGTCCTACATTGAACTGTTTATAGTGAGGTTAAATGTTGACAAATTCGGACACAAAGAATAAACGCCTATTTAAATTAACAATGAAAAACCGCATATTGTTGATATAACTTGTAACGAAAATTTTAATTCAAGTTTGAATACAATTTACAGGATGGTTTTAGTTTTAGTTTCGAGTAGTATTTAATTGCTTCACTATTTAGAAGTATTAATTTCACATAATTACCGACGTACAAGAAAATGCGTAAAAATAAAAATAGTTTTGTGCAGTAAGAAATAAGTAAATTGTACAAGTTTTACCTTGAAAATACAAACAAGAATAAAAATGATGTTAAAAATTAATCTACTTACGAATTGGATTTTTATTACTAAAAGAAGTCTGCGTGTCAGTTTTGTAATAGCGCACGGCACTCGAGCAAAAATAGTAACAAAGCGGAATAAAAATGACGACTAACAGTCGCAAACCGATCATATTTTTGCTGTACAGACGGGCCATTTTTTGGCCGATGTCGTGTAGACAGCTCGCGCACGAATGACCGTTTACCTGGTACTGCTGAGGTATCGTCCAGTACTGGGCATCAATGTATTTATCTTCGATTTGATAAGATACGATTTCTTCGGACAAGACATCAGACGTACAAAAATGTCTAGGATTCATTTTGCTTACGATGCAACGAACTTGAAGAGTTTGAAATAAATATTCAATTGTAGAAATTCTTAAAATCTGTGAAACAATTGTAGAAATTCTTAAAATCTGTGAAACATTTCAGCAAAAAAAAAAAAAAAAAAAAAAAAAAAAAAAAAAAAAAAAAAAAAAAAAAAAAAAAAAAAAAAAAAAAAAAAAAAAAAAAAAAAAAAAAAAATGTAAAAGAGTGTAAAAATGAACAGATTTTGAGATTACCTTGGCTAGAAAACAAGTATCTCTCAATCTCTAATGAGAAATCTTTATTTTACAATTGATTTGTTTTGTCATATCAAATTTATCATAGCAGGATCATAACAAGATATCAAACAGATGTTTAGTTCATTTGATATGTTTGCGCGAAAAGCACCTTGGCAGGAATCTTTTGCACCGTCTTAACAAAAACTTTTGCTTTGTATGTCGTTATGTAAATAATAATAATTAATGACAATAACTTATGATACATTAATTGCCCGTCTTCATGGGTGTTGAATTCAATTACAATAACGCGTTGTACATTATTTGTTCATTCTATTATAAAAAGATGGAGAAAATTTAAGAATAGCCACGTGCCTAGAATGTTACTTGATATATACGTAGAGAAATGGCACATGTGTATTTATGTATCAAGAACGTAGGTCGGTCGAAATATCCATCTGGTGATTAATCTGTTAATAAGTATATAAAGTAATTAATACGCATATAAATATTTCGATATTACAATATTAAATATATTTTGTTTTTTTTTAGCGATCCTACGGTAGCACGTACGATAGGCGACTGAATAGTCCTAGGGAGGGGCTGTGTGCAATTCAACAAACGATGTCAGACATCGGTCTAGTTGTTAATGTAGTATGTGTGTGACAACGGGATTGACAGCATGGATACGTCCGGCCTAGGAGGAGGTTGGTTCCAAATTTCCCTAGACTGAAAAACGACAAATAATTAAGTGTGACAGAAAATGTAACCAAGATAATCTTAAAATCCACTATCAAAAAGTCACCAGACAAGTGTGCAGGGGCCAAAAGTCCACGCGGATTGTGTGCAATTGTGCAAATTTTTGTTCAACTCAATGTGCCATGTGATATTTTGTGATCATGTGCGCGCTGTGATTTGTCTTCAATTAATCAATCTTCCTAAGATGATCGTCGGATTTGATCGGTTTGAAAAGTTCACTTTTCATCATTGGACGCGTACTTTCTCATCAGCTGTACCACAATTCTGGTTAGGTTTTTTGGGGTCTGATGCACAGTACCAACTTCCAAAAAAATCCCTAGAAAAAAAGCCCTTTCCGAAGTTAGGCAGATTTCTGAAATTTGTATAGAACTTTTGGACGTCTGATGTGGTCGTACCAATTTGTAGAAAACCCGCTAGACAGAAATTGTCCAATTTTGAACAATTAGTTGAATTTCATTTGTTAACAAACAAATGTTGCATCAGTCTTTGATGCAAACTATTTTGAAAGCTTTTAATAACATTTGCAGTTGATTTTCTGGTACTAGTTACTTCTAGTGACATTCTTTGATGTAGATGTGTTTACGATGAAATTTCACTTGAATGAATTTTTTATTGTCACTTTTGTCACGTCTCAATGGTAAGACGTTGCCATTAATAAACACCCAATTAAATGACAAATTATCGTCAATGAGTGGACATTATTTATTTGAAAATCATCCATAATGTGACAAAAAAACATGTTTTTGTATAATGTCCAGTTAACAATGAATTGAATTTTCATTTTCGTTCAAATTTTCTCACTGATTTCATATTTCGATAAGTTCGTTCTCCGTTTAAAAATGAAACAGTTGTGTAACCGGCGTGATTACCAACATCTTAAATGTAATTCATCACGCGATTAACCACCATTAAATCTATTTGTGTTATGTAATCATGACTACCGACACACAATTGTGATTATGTTAATTACATTTACAATTACAATTCACCGTTATTTTTTAAATTGAAAGTTGTGCACATTTTTCGTTATGATATTCAAATGTTGATGAAATCGTAAACTTCCCCTGTTATTGTGGTTGTTTTGGCAGCAGTGGAAACAAAACAACCGCCATCGAAAAATATAATTTTGTCATCAACAAAGAAATGAAAACAAATAGGTCACTCAGACAAACAAATCCGGACTCATTACGTCTGTTCTGTGAAACGTTCCATGATTTGATTGTTCTTTTCTAGAGGGTTAAAGGTTAATATTAACTTCAATAAAAGTTAACCTTTAAACTTTTTTAAGTTTAAAACCCTGAATTGATCAGAAATTTTTCAATGATTCTCAATCAGGAGAAACGGTCAACTGTTTTCGAGTACACTTGTCAGAAATTAAAAAAAAAAACAATTGTTTTGAAAATTTCAACAAATCAAGTATTTTTCTTTCAAATTCAAATTCTAGCATATCTTTTGATATAATTGGCGTAACTTAACAAAGTGAAACCATGTGTTGCCAAGTACCGAGGCAATGAGCAATAAAATGAAATGTTGCGGTTTGTAAAATCACAATGTGTGAGGTTATGTCTAAGATATTGGGCTGCCAATCATTAAATTAATTTAATCATTGATTATTAATTAGTTTTTATGATCTTTCATTAGATTCAAATGCTATTCAAGTTCAAGAATATTTTTTCTACCTATGTATGTTTTTTTTTGTTTTTATTTTTCAATGAAGTTTGACTTCGAAGAAATAAGAAAACGATTGAATAGATGTATGGTATATTTTATTTGCACCCGCAACACAAACTCAAACAGTGGGAATTAGTACGTCAACGCTTGTAAATAAAACCGAGCTTTATGAGAAAATAAAATAATAAAAGCGCGTTTAACGAGCTATTGACAAAAGTTTCTTTGTTTTTGGGAATTATAATTGTTCGTTTTAACGAGCGAATAAATAAATTTAGCTACCATTCAACCGAGATCTAAAGCTTAATTAGTCGAGCATAAACAAAGATAAGGGTTTCATTCAGATCCATAATTTTTTTTCAAAAACAATTAATTAAGCTTCTTTGTTGATGCTTGGAGTAATTATTTAAATCGAGTTTTCAATTTAAAAATCATAAACTATCTAGTCGTTTTCTCGTTTGAATTAGGATCTTTTTGTTAAATGTTAAACTTGGAAAAAAATTTTATTTTATTTTTTTTAATTGTTGTTTTGTCCATTCTGATAAACAATGGTTTTTGTAATTAGCCTTGATTTTGGTCGGTTGATTATTATTATTTGAATTTATTTGAGTTGCTCATTTGAGCGGCATCGACAGTCTTAGCATCAAGGAAAATGAACCAAGTACATTGGTCCTCGGCAGAGTCGGTCGGTCGAGTTGACGAGTCGTGTTATATCTAGTTTATATACGACGTACATTAGACATGAATGGCATCTACTCTACACAGTTAAATGAGAGCAATTTAACTTCTTTAGGTTGCTTAATCGGTAGGAAGTCACATCAGCCACATAGGTATAACCTACACAAGGCGTTCTTCGCACACGTACCGTTGCGACGACTTGAATATGTCAACTTCAAAATTCACCACGAGAGGCTCTCTCGCGAACTCGAAAATTTGCTCTCTTGCCATCAAGCACCCTTCACCCTCGCTTTCCGATCTCATTTTTTTTTTAACTTTCTCGGTCAAATTCAAAAGTCCTCCTTCATTGCCGCAGACTTTCACGCTGATATTTTTTAATAATCCGGTAAATCCCAGATGACGTCACACTTTTGGCGGTAATTTTGAATTGAATTGTTTTTTGTTTTTATTTTCATCTGTGTATGTTAATTTTAAAAATGTTGAAAGCTTTTACTATAATTGATATTTTTTTTAGCCGTTGAATGAAGGCAGAGTTGAATTTGGTGGTGAAACAAAATGTTACATGCACTCTTTGTGCAATTACCAAATGAATGCGAACAAAAAGTGACGCGAGGAAAGAAATGTCTTATGTCTGAATCGCAGCGTGGCTTTTGCGGTTCTAAATTATAGCCGAAACATGTATTTTTGAATCTCTCTGCGAGCTCCGATATCGCGCTCACCGTATACACTTTACCAAATTGGCACATTCGTAATACGAAAATCGTTGCTTCCTACAACTTCAATAATTGACAACATTTAATAACGTCACATTAAATTAACACAAAGTCTATTTACGCCGCAATTGAAAATAACATAAATTGATTCGAATTATGCTCAGTTAAGAATTTAAACTCTTATACGTGTTTCGTGTGACTGCACTCATTTTTAAATTGATAAATTGTGCTTACAACAAAATTTTACAACTTTTTTTATAACAATTCACCAAAAGAGAAGGTCCGAAAGTTGCAAAAATTGCTCCTTTGTTTCTACAAAATTGTTTATCCCATTTATTATTTACTTATGTTTTATTTGTCCCATTTTCAGTTCATACAAAATTGTATTTGATTTGGACTACTTTTTTTTTTGTTTTTTTTTTTTTTTTTTCGTTTGTTTAAAATTGTAATCAAGTTCTTTTGTGGCATCGCAGTGTATTTATTTTTGGTTTGGATAAACGATCGCCAGGGCAATTAAATCAGCGCGGTGCTATTAAATGCGTAAAGTGGTCAAAGTGGTGGATTAAAGCGGTCGAGCGTCGAGTAACGTACACGAAGTGAAAAGCGGCGCCCGACCAAAAATTATGACACTGACAAAAACTATTTACTGAAGCGATTTTCTCGCATTCGCTGCTGAAATTCGTGAAATTGGAGCAATCGCGGTGCACGCTGGTAACAAGTCGCTTCCTGCTTGGCGTTTCGGACTTTTGCCATTGTGCCGTGTAATTTTCGTCATTATCGCGTCTCTTTTTTTTTTTTTTTTTTTTTTTTTTTGACAAACAGTGTTTTCCGAGACATTATAGTTCAGATCATTTTTTATACAGAAAAAGAAATATGTTTTTAAATATATTTTCAAATTGAGTGATATGTTAATTTCATTCACTTATAGTTATGTAATAGGTTTATGTATTATGTTTATCTATGTTTACCTCTAAATACTACGAATGAGTTCTAATTCATTTGTAGTTATATAATAGGTTTATGTATTTCTGGGAGTGGAATTTCCGTAATGCGAAAATAAGTCCCATTGACTAGGAATAAATCGCAGTTGACTAATCGGAAATTAACTCTCGAACCTATCTGAATGCTCTTTTTTAAACTAATTAAGTTTGTTTTTTTTTTCAACACTCCATTTCCCCGTCCCTTGTTTCAATTAGAAAACCGAAGACCAATTTGCAAATTGAACATTTCTATTTGAATTTTGTCACATTTGAATTTACCACCTTTTTTTAAGCGGCAAATTCAAAAATCTATGTCCGGTTTAAAATTGTTTACCATCAAAAGCAAACAAATTGTTCTATAACTCGATTGAAGAAATTTGTTTTACCTTCAATTTTAAGGACAGACGCGCTTGTTAATTATCCGGCCGTGACAATTAAATGGGGTTGGGTTTGTGATTATAATATGACCAGTAAATAAACATCGTTAGAAGAAACTAACAATTTATGAAGCGTTTCAACCTTGTCTCTAGAGTAATCTAATTTTGAATTTACAAAGTGTGACGAAAGTTTTGGCAAAAAAAAAAACATTGAAAAACAATGCCGGTACAATAAAATACAAACATGAGAATTTAAATATGCTGCATTAGAAAATATGTGTTCAATTTGGAATTGCATTAATTCGGTTTTTTTTTTTTTTTTGACGGGACTAAAAAAAGAATGAAGTATAGAAAAACGTTAACGAATCAACGGGCTAAAAATGCTGATCTTTGGGCATTTTCATCCGCGTTGAAGGTTCATTAGTGGATGTGCCTTAATCAGGGTCATGATTTGAGCATTTATTACCGCGACTCTTTCTTTTCTTGTAGGTATTAATTGCACACCGCCGGCGATCGAAGACTTTCCACATGACCTATTCGACGAGAAGCAACGACAAAACGGAGCTGCCATCGTGCACGTCATCGTTTCCCTATACTTCTTCATCGCCTTAGCCGTAGTATGCGATAAATTTTTCGTACCTGCCGTAGAAAAAATATGCCACGGTAAGCAATCACAATCAAACGCTAATCCAATCGACTCGAATTCCCGCTACGATTTTCGGTCATAAACCGACAAACGTGATGGCCCTTAAGATCAACTCCGTCGGTAAAGAAGAATGTTGAACCTGTATTTGAATTTCTGAAACAAATTATAATTGTACAATCAAACAAAAATGAAGAACCCTGAATGTGCACAAAACACACATTTGTTTCATAATAATTTAATATATTGTTTGCAGCACTTTCAATGTCGAAAGACGTGGCCGGCGCCACGTTCATGGCGGCAGCCACCTCTGCTCCGGAGCTCTTCGTGAACGCCATTGGTACGTTCATCACGGAGGGAGACATTGGCGTTGGTACAATAGTTGGCTCCGCAGTATTTAATATCCTCGCTGTTCCTGCTTGTTGCGGAATCGGCGCGGGCATGGTACGTTTTTAAGGCACATCACTCCATTTGTCGATCGTTACCGACCGTTGGTAAAGCTTGGATCGGCTACTACTTAGCAACTGATGGTAAAACAGAAAATCGGTTCAATTTCGCACAATTTGTGTTGCATGTGTGATTGATTTGTACATAACATTATATTTATTTTGAAAATGAAGAAACAGTTGGTAAAAATCGAGCGGTTCTGTTTTACCATCAGTCGATAAAGCAGTTGTTTTTTGTTATATTTTTTTTGTTCGAAAAATGAAATCTATCGTCAAAAAAAATTTTTTGAGAACAGGTTGTGCCATTAGATTGGTGGCCAGTGAGCAGAGACTGTTTGGCTTATGGAGTCACGGTAGCAATTCTAATCTGTATAATACACGACGAAAGAGTAGAATGGTATGAAGCATTAACGTTGGTGCTGCTATACATCGTTTATATAGGCGTTATGTACTGGGATAAATCCTTCCAGCGTTGCACGCGATTTCGGGCGAAAAATGGCCAATCTCCGGTGGAGGATTGTCACACGCGGTCGGGTAAGTGAAAATAACCGCGCGACTTATTCTTTCTGACACTATCTGGATGCGAAATGAAAAGTCTTGTTTATGGATACAAACGATCCGTCACATTATTTTTCATCCGCTAAATTTGAATTTCTCGTGAATTGCCGCCAAAAGTTTTGCGCGGAAGATTTGAACTTTTGGGATATCATCATGTTTGATTAATCCGTAGCGGAGCCTGGAGAAATCAATTTATCACGGCCCGATAAATTGCAGCCGTCCGTTGATCGTGTGGAGCAAATAGCCACGATAGACGTGCCGTTACAAAATGGCGGCACCAAAACTCAAGAGGAAAATCACGAGCCAGGTAGAATACGTGCAACGTCGGATCCTCCTTCGAGGAGAGATTGAATGTAATATTCATTGAATCACACTGAAATGTTTTCTTTTAGAGTATGAGTACAAGTTGCTTGTGTGGCCGTCTCATGCAGGCTGGTTTAGAAAGACGACATGGATTTTGACCTGGCCGATCCATTTGATTTTCATGTGCACTATTCCTGATTGCGAGAAGCCACGTTTCAAAAAATGGTACCCAGTCACTTTTCTTATGTGCATCGTTTGGATTGGTTCCCTCAGTTACGTTGTTGCTTGGATGATAACCATCATCGGTAATTCATCATCCTAATTTATTTTACACGAATGCACCATCGGCAAACAATTATCTAATCTTCTGCTAACTTTCAGGTGACACTTTAAAGATCCCGGATTCTGTTATGGGTATTACTTTCCTTGCTGCAGGAACGAGCGTTCCCGAAGCGGTCTCGAGCGTAATAGTTGCGAAACAAGGTACGAATGTCCCGGCATGAAGAATTTACTAGTAGTGCCATCTAACGGTCGAATGTTGCAGGTCACGGTTCGATGGGCATCAGTAACTCCATTGGGTCAAATACGTTTGATATTCTTCTCTGCCTGGGTCTACCCTGGCTGATCAAATCTTCTTTCTCGCCGACAACTCCAGGCAAACACTACATCAGCATCAACTCAGGCGGACTAGAGTACAGCGCCATCTCTCTATTATCCACCCTGCTGATGTTGTACATCGCCTTCGCCAGTAACCGATTCCAACTGGACAAGAAAGTGGGCCGCGCGTGTCTCTGCATGTACGCCGTCTTTCTCATACTCGCTTCCTTGATTGAACTCAACGTCTTCTTCACGGTGAACCTGCCGACTTGCCAAAGGACGGTCAAATGACGGCGCCACCGTCGCGGCCCAACTCCGCCTCATGTTCATTAACCCGATCGTCGCGTCCCATTAATGCCTCCATCGCTGTTCTCAAATTACCGCGGCGGGGTGGCGCTGGTAAGTTGAAATTTTTGAAACCAACTCTTACAACACCAGCGTCACCTGAATTCATCTCACACGACGATCTGAATGACGGAGTTCTCGCGACGATCATAGTCTGGTCGAGTGATCGCGCCATCTGGTACACAATTTTTTAAAACAAATCTTAAGATGTAATGAAAGTTTTTATTCATGAGACTGTTTACACGGTGCCGATCGTTGGAATTTTTTTAAATTCATTTTTAAACAATCATATGGTGCATTTTTTGTTAACAAATTTTAATTTTGTTTAATTTTTTTAATTATTGGCTGTTTTATTTTCTTTTATATAAAAATTGAAAACCCTTGGAGAAACCAGATGGCGTTACTTGTTAGAAAAAAAAAAAAAAAAGATTGTCGCGCGTTAATCACCAGGCATCACCGACATTACAGTATCCATGACATTGTCATCTAGAATTAGGGTATTTTTTTGCATTTCTGAAAGAACAGTTTTTTGAACATATTGTGCTCGAGAAAAGGTGTTCATGCGGTGTTCACCAAGTTAATGTATGTGAATCTCATAACGCCCGATCTCCCGGGTCATCGTTTTGTAGTTAGCAACACATGAAATTATCGAAAAAGAAAAAAAAATTGTATATAATCTTAATCGAAAAAAGGACAGTTGTTATAAAGGTGCACAAGATTATCAGCCTCTGCGAGACGTAGACGTGTAATTTATATATTTTGTAAACTGTATGATCAACATGATTATTTGTAAATCATAATAGACGATTAATAAACAATTTTGAACTAACTCAAAGGTCGAATTAAAAAAAATATTCACATTGGTACTGCTTTATCTACACGACATTCTAGATGTAAAGAACAACATTTTAAATGTTACAATTATTGTACAAACAGCTAGAAAGTGATGCATGTTTCGATTATTTTCTTATAATTTAGAAGAGTTTCTGTTCGTCAGAATGTAGTCGAATAATGCGATTTTGTGTCACCCGGAAAGACCTAGAGGCGCTTCGCGTGCTAGAGTCAATAACGTTATCGACGAGGAATCGCGATACGAAGATAATCACATTCTTATTTAATTAAAAAAAAATGATTATATTACTTTCTTTTTGTGTAAAACTCCAATATTTCATATTTTTTTCAAACATTTTACCGTTATTGTTCGAATTTTTATGTCCACGTTTAATTTCAGTGATTCATTTCATTTTGTATTCTGGAACAGTCCGAATAATCCAAATTATAATAATTGCCAGAACGGCAACGTCACCGCAATGAATAAATCCAAATTGTATATTTATAAACAGATGAGTTTCATTATAGATTGTCAACAGTGTATTCCAAAAGCGATTGACTGAATATTCGAATAATTGATTTCTATTAACGTTGGATGTTGACACGAGTTTGAAAACAATCGATACTTCTAACATAATTAACCGCGCACGGCAAACGTGTAATTTATGGACATTCTGATTGGTCCCATCGTATACATAATTTTCATTTTCAGATCAGGTTAATAAGGTCATCAATTTGTAGCAAAATTCACCGTATGACTTGATTCATAGAAAAATGAATCAAATTGGAAAATACATTTCACTGTATCAATTTTAATACTTTAAGCATATCTCCACTACTATGAAAATGCTTTCTTCATTGGTGTTATATCCCCGGAAAGCGACTTTCATTACGGTCTGACTCTTGAAGTGCTAATTAAAAGTTTTGAAAGGTTTGATATAAAATTTCGAGTGATTCAATTTGGCATTTTTCACTCAGACCAAAATTGTTTACAAAACAAACCTATCTATTCGTGATTGACACGTAATATTATGAAGCAATACAAGTTAAACATTATAACAATGTATGCCTACTGGTCTCTCTTTAGTATAATCACATGCCACCCAGCACGCGAAACCTCGCAAGTGAATAAATTCTTGTGACCATTTTTTAAAAATAAAATTAATTTTTGCAATCTTGTGCCAATGTCGTTTATTGACACGAAAAACGTTCACTCACCTGTCGACAAGTTTATGGTACATTATACACTTCTACGATCGATTTAAATTCTCATTTATAACTACCCAAAACAACAGTCAACTTGTGAGAATGCGAGTCTACAGCGCCACCTATCGGACAAACTTCTAACATTCGTGGTTGTTTCTTTTGGAATTGCTCAACTTGGCCTAAAAAGTGAATATTTTTATAAATAAACAAAATAATAATAATAACATTATTGATTTAATTTAAAAAAAAAGGACAACTAAAATTCACACGACCATTTTTACAACTAAGCATATTGGTGGTAACGAAGTTCGATAAATATATTTTTTGTAAAAGTATACAGTCCGTGTCGTAATATGCTCCAAGAACAGGCGGTGTTCGTTATCCTTTAATAGGTCGCTAGGTCGGTAGTTTGGCAGGTTGGTGGGTCTCTTCCCGGTGGATCGGGAAGATTCAATGAGGGGTGGACGGGCGGCAAGTTGGCCGTGCAATCGAGAAAGGCTCTCTCGCCGAGTGCTGCTGCGGTAGTAGGGTCGGCTGAGCGTCAGCGTGCGGATCTGCAATGCGGCGTTGCCGTCCGAGTTGGTTCACCAAACCCGCCTCGGAACAACGGCTCGCGTATCTGCACCATAGGGGCGGTTGTGCGCCCGCTGCACTCTTATACACACGTGCTCACTCTCTCCTCCACTCACTCCAAAATTCACTCTCCCTCTCTTTCTTCCCTCTCTCTTCGCATGTTTGATTCATTTATTTATTAAATATTAAATCTCGAAAGAATGAACACAAAAGATGGTACATCCAATTGAAGACGCACTTACACAAAAAGTATTGTTGGATAATTTTGTGCATTTATATTTGTTGTTGACATGAAAATACTCAAGCTAAAAATAAAGTTCATCTATCTATATCATCTCCTGTACACAAATTAATTACTTCAACGATTTAGTTATTTCATTACAGTTATCCTTTATTAAGTTCTTCTTTAAAGCTTAACTGGTGTCATGTTTGAATTAAAAAACAAAAAACAAAAAAACAAACCGTATAAAAATGGTAATTTGTTTGAAAGTGGATGAAATGTACGCTTTAAGTGGAGTTGCAAAATTAAAGGTTTTTAAATTTGAGATAATTGGTCTCAATTGGTGGATAAAAAAATCACACCTACAGAGCAATTTTGTCGCGGTATTAGGAAAAGTCTGCCAAGGCATATTTTTAGATTAAACAGTCGAGATTTTTCTTTGACGAAAACCAACGACCTTAACACAGAAACAAATTTATCTAATATTGATTGATCATTTCGAGATAACAAATTTGTTGGCGGTAATTAATGCGATTATTTTCAAAATCCTCATTTTTCAACGAGACTCCAAGTTTTAAAACCCTTAACAATGCTTTGATTTTAAATTCAACCTGACTGATGAAAAAAAAGAAAAAAAAAGAAAAAAAAACAGAATGGAACAAATTAACAAAGAATGTCTCGAATATCTTGAGTCTTTGAGATGCAAAAGTAGGTAAAGCAAAGCTAACTAGTGATAACTGAACGAGAGGTTTGTTAGAACGGTTGACTCATCTCCCCAAATCTCAAAAAAAAAAAAAAAAAAAAAAAAAAAAAAAAAAAAAAAAAAAAAAAAAAAAAAAAAAAAAAAAAAAAAAAAAAAAAAAAAAAAAAAAAAAAAAAATCATACAATCAAGCACATCTCAAATTTCATTCATGAAAAAAAAAAAACTAACAAAATTGAGATCAACCTGGAAGATAAATGGAAAATAAAATTTGCAAAAAAAATAAAATGTAAGAATCCACCCCTGGCGCGTCAGCCCGACATACATACGAAGATTCATGCAGAGAGGAGGAGTGGGGGTGTTGAGCAGTTTGCAGGTATATATTAATAGGAGAGCCCCAGTCGATCCATGCGCTGGATGCGGAGCGTCATGCGCCCTCGGAGGCCGCCCCCGCCCGTTGCCCCCGCGACTTGGCTGACGGCGTGCAGTGTTGCCTTGCCGCGCTGAGAGAACAACACTTGACCGTGACGCTTATATATTTTTACGACATGAATCCCTTCACTTTGGCGCGTGCCGTTCCTTCCTGATTCCGGCCCCCTGGACTCTGCCCCCCACCAAAGTTCAAGCAAAAAACCCCACGAAACAAACAACAAAACTGAAAAAAAACAAACAAACAAAAGGGGGGGAAACTGAATTTCAATCTCGAGGGGGGCGAGGGGGTGATTGTGCCTACAATGCATTCAATAAATTAGTGCCTAAAGCGTGCACGGAGGTGGAGCTTATTTGCGGCGAAGGGGGCGAAAATTGGGGGCTCCGCAGAAGTGCTATGACAGCGAGCTGATTGCTCGACGAACAGTGATGTCGCAGATAATGCTCTGTAACTTGGGACATACATCGGGAAATGATACCAACAATAACGCAAACAGCAGCATGGAGGATGACGATTCTTACGCACTGCCAACCATTTATCGGTACGAGGGTAAAGGTCACTGAATGACGTTTGCAAAATTTTGTCGCGAGACAAAATTCGGTCAGCTGGAGTGGAAATAAAAAAGCAGGTACCCCAGGGAGATCCACTGGCGCAGCGATTTTTGAGGTCGCCAATGACGTCATGATTACAGCGACGGGTTCGGAATTTTAAATTGAACGTCAATTTTAAAACGGTTGCCACAGTTTTGGATTCTTTATTGCTTTTTTTTTTATGTGATGAGAAACAGTGTTTAGACTAGAGAGGTTATGATGATATTTTTTTTTTTTTTTTGGAGTTGGTTTTAATGTTTTGTTTTGTTTTTTTCTTTTAGACAGGCGAATTTTGAGGAGAGATACTTTTGTTTCAAGATTCAAGGTTTTGAGTGAGAGTTGTTTTTGAGATTTGGGCGCACAATGTTGAAAGCGCTGGAATTCGACCGAGTCTTAAAATCAATTCTGACGTTCGAGTTTGGGGATACACACTTGTCTTTGTCGATCTGCCAAAATTCTCGGCGCAGCTGGAATGGATGATTTTTCTCCCTGGCGTGTGAAATTGAAAGGATGAACGATGACACTGGCAAATTCATTCATTACGTTGTCATTAGCAGCCTCGAGTCTGTACAAATCAAGTTATTTAAGTGCTGGCGCGGTTATAATGCAAATCAAACAGTATTAACGGGACGTCATTATTTTCATCAGCCCCGATGAGGAGATTGGAATTTAATTATTCACCTCGCTTCGACATGATTTTATTCCGTAATATTCCTTTTTTTTAATTTGTGTTCCATTTCAAATTTAATTTAATCTTCATTTCATTTGATTTCGTCGCTTTGTTCATGTATTATTAATTATGCAGTTTAGTGTTGTTTTTTTTCTTTTGTTTCAAGTTCTATGAAACGATGTGAAAAATTTGCCAGTGGGATAATTTGAAGATCGCCAACTGCACTGCAGTGTATGCGCAAAAATGATGATTTAAGCACAAAAGTTGAGATTCGGACTGGTTTATTGTTACAAATTTGGCAGTAAATTTGATGGTCATTTATGTTCATGAATGTTATAAAAATCGACCTGTTGGTAAAAGAAGCCCAACGAATGAGTTGAAAAGTTCAGTCTGCCACCTGTTATCTGAAATAAATGCGACGACTGACACTTGCTTTTAATCACTTGTAAGCTTTTGTTCGGTGCTGTGCGTCAAGTAAACAAGTTTTCTGAAAGAAAAGGCATTAATTTATCGAACGCCCGGGGTATAAGAATCAACAAAGAGACCAAAGTGGTCAACCGAATCTCGCGCTCGTTAATTTCAAAAATGGTCAAAAGATATATTGTCGTTGCAAAATTGTTGTCAGAAATCCAATCGGCACAAAATTGTTACTCCAAGAGCGTAGCGGCGCGCAAAATTCATTTTATTTATAACACTGAACGCGGTGACAAGTCTCCGCGAGCTTTATATTTATTGACAAATCAACTACGCGGCATTTCGTTCACGTCGGCGACATTTTGGGGTCACTACGAATGCCAAATTGTATTAATTAAGTTCAATTTTATTATTCAAATTTTTTCGCAGATTTTCTGTTGTCGAATATTGTTATACATTTTATTTATTTTATTATTTTTTTTTTTTTTTCAAATCGAAACCGTGTCAATCAGAATACAAATCTGACCTCCAGAAAAGTATTTCCACATGACCCTTGACCTCTTTGTTTAACGACAAAAACAATTGAAATTCAAAACAGAGATTCAAATTGATTTGTAGAAAATCTTGCAAGTTTGCAAAATGAAAAATGTTTTTTATTTTTGATGCAGATGTCGTGCTCCGATAGCAAGTTTGGATTGCATGGAGGAGTTCAATGGCTGTGGGACAGAATCCGGTGTTCATTATGGCAGCACAACGGGAACAAAGGAGCAACTTTTGACGAGCTGCATAACATCTCACTCGACGCGCTCGCAACACCCGTCGCCAGGTATTCGCTACCGCAACTTGGGCAAGAGCGGTCTGCGTGTATCCAATGTCGGATTAGGTACGCCATTTGTCCTTTACGGTTGACCCCCGAACCTTGACCCGACCTCACTATCTCCATGCAAACATTTCTCACGTATTCATATGTGCAATTCCTTATAAAGATTTTGAAAAAAAAAAAATAAATAAATAAAAAATTAATTGAATTCATAAAAAGAAACAATAAAATCTGCTAAAATTGGCCGTAGGTTATTCCAGGTCATGATGTTCTTTTAAGAGTGTAAAAAGGCTTTATAAGAAAAAGAGTAAAATTAACTTAAATCAAAATAACTGTATGCCAGTAATGCGATTTTAAAATGAACCGATAATGAAATTTTGTTGTTTAAAGAAGCACTGAAGTTGTATATTTATATTCATGAAATTTTGACAGTTGGAAATAATGAATAATTGTTGAAATTACGGTGCGTCTCATGAAAAGAGGTTAATTTTATTTTTATTATAGTGATCACATTTGTGATATTGGAAACAAACTGCAATATGCCGATTGCTATGCACACAACCGAATCAATGTGAGATTAGATGCTTCTCTGTTTGCCATTGTCAGAGCTGACATTACAAATCAATATCTCAAACGTGCAATAGATTACTGCACATGCAGAATATACACATGTCACATTTATGAACCATCGAGTTACAAATGCTCTGAGGTATTCTGTGCATTTTGATAAGCCAAAACAATTAAAAAAAAAAGAAGTACGTTTCTGAATAATGCACAAGTTTTTGTCAACATTGTCAAATATTCAAACGTCATGTAAAAAAATTTTTGTTTGTATTATAAAATATTCCCTTTTGAGATATTTCACTTTAAAAAGTTGTTTAAAAATTGAAACCAAATTAATACGTCAAAAAAGAAACATTCTCTTTTCATGGGACAGTCTGACACTTTATTGGAGATATAAAATCTGTGTGATGTTCAGGTCTGAGAAGCTGTCTTTGACGTTGAAGAAAATGACAATAAATCTCGAATATAGAGACTTTGCTCGCAGACGTCATTCGTGCACTTGCTCTCTATATCTTTGACTTTCAAAAGTCTCGGCGAGTACCACATCAAATTTTTTCTGCATATTGTTACGTGTGCCTCATATTTGTCGTACTACTGAAAATGAACGGATGCTTGTCTGATGCTTTTCATGCCCCCAAAACGTCTCAACTTGACAAAAAAAAAAAAAAAAAAACCCACAGAAATAAATGTCGTTTTTGAAATTTTTTATCCAAGTCATTAATTTTGTAAAACAAATTTTTATTTTCGCAATATTAATTTTCTTTTGTACAGTTCAAATGATTTTCAATAAAAGAAAGTAAAAAATTCTCTATATTCGACGAACCAATAATGGTATTGTGATGTGTCAATATAAATGCCCAGCAGGACTTATTGTTACAAGTGAAATCGATGTTGCTTGTTATGAGCGTTTTTTGTTTGTTTTTACGCCACACCCTTTGAGTTGTTCGCTATTGTAGTCTGTTACTTTTTAAGAATTTATTGATAAATATTTACGCGAACAATGAATCATTAAAAAAATTTCGCAATAGGAATGTGTATGACGTGTACGTGTCTAGATATATATCATCTATAACAAATTATTAATTCAAACGCAAAAGGAACAAGAACAAAAAAAATTACTAAATAATGCACGACATTACATCAAGCTACTTTTACGTGAAAGATTCAGGACGATGGCAAAAATCATACTTTGGACTTCATTTAAACGTTATTCAAACGTCATCTAAACTTTTGAACGTACTTTGAACTTTGTTTCTTGAACATAATTTCTGAAATGCCATCTGAAAGTCAATATACGTCGTTTGAATCTTGTTCAATGTTACATGAACGTTAAATAAACGTTACTGCAACTTCATAATCACATCGAAACGTGATATAAATGTTGTTTATACCTTTTTAAAAATTTCAGACGTTTGTCTACGCTTTTTTAACGTTTACAATGTTGTTTCCATCAAATTTTTACAAAAGAAAAACAAAAAACAAAAACGTTTGAACATTACTTGGACGTCGATTGAACGTTTTGGAATGTTAATGTTCTGTAAAACTTAAGACAAAATTTGTGTAAGAATTCGGAGATAAAATTGTCCGTTCTAGGTACGTGGACAACGTTTGGCGGGGTCGGCGGCAGCGGCAATGAGGAGACAGCCGAGACGGTTGTCGCGCTGGCATACGACAGCGGCATCAACGTGTTCGATCTAAGCGAGGCGCACAGTGGCCACCGAGCAGAAATTCAATTAGGCCGAATCCTCCTGCGCCGAAATTGGAACCGTTCCAGTTACGTTGTTACGACCAAGATATACTGGAGCACCAAGTGAGCAACGCTTTTGAATCTACATTTTTTTCCCCAATTGAAACAAAAAAAATTGATTCGTTAATTGAAAGAAAAAAAAAAACGTTTTTAATTTGGAACGACGTCAGAAATTTCATAGGGAAAATGATTGAGTGATGTGAGACAGATATTGTCAGACGGATTTGTAAATTCTGTTCAATGGAAGCGGATGGATAACAAAAATTCATTTCACCATCCATTCTCTCTTTTTTCCGTGTTTTATAGATCGGAAGGAAAAGGTCTTTCGCGAAAGCACATTATTGAGTCGGTGCAAGCATCCCTGGATCGGTTGCAGTTATCTTACATCGACGTTGTGATGATACACAAAGTTGATCCCATGTGTCCTATGGAAGGTAACCCATTTTCATTCTCAATTTTTTGTTCACTTTGTTACTGTCAAACTTGCTGAACATAACCTACGAACGAGGTTAGCTTCTGAATAACTGAACTAATTTTCATTTGATGTTCATTTAAAATATAATTTTTGGTTTACAATTTGAGACGTATTTTAAAATGATGTGATATCAAGTTAATTAGCACAGTGTTTGTTTGTGAATGCAATTTCTACTGGATGAATTTGATTATAAAAATATTATACAATGCTTGCAGAGGTCGTCCGAGCGATGAATTATGTGATCAGCAAGGGTTGGGTAATGTACTGGGGCACGTCCAGGTGGTCCCCAGTGGAAATAATGGAAGCGTACACGAACTGCAGGCAATTCAACTGCGTGACACCAATCGTCGAGCAAGCGGAGTACCATTTGTTTTACCGAGATAAACCGGAACTTTATATGCCAGAGCTCTACAACAAAATTGGTAAATATCTACCAATTTATATCACCGTAACCAGCAATCTCATTCCAACCTATTGATTTCAACAAATTATTTGTAACTCGCAATTATCTTAATTGAAAACAACGACAAATGTGTTAGGATATTATGACAACAAATCAAAATCAATATCAATTATTATAAAATTATTATGTTTTAAAAGTTGTTTTGATTGTTGTTTGTTTGATTAGGCGTCGGATTAATGGCATGGTCTGCGGTGACTATCGGCTTGGTATCGACCAAATCGGACGACTGCGGGATGTCCTTTTTATCGAGATCCTCGTACAAGGTAAAACACGTCGGTTTTTGGCGCTTAAACTCAAAACCAAATAAATTGAATTCAAATAAACGACTGGCATCAATTTAACATTGATCTTAGCGATTGCTATCGATGAGCTGGAAAACTTTGGCGAGCTCTTTATCCCCATGACAATTTGGCGATCAATTCGGTTCAACTCTGTCCCTTGATCCTCATGGACTACTTTTTTTGTCACTTTTTGATTGTTGCTAAAGAGGGTGCAACATGCACATACCATTATTCTATCCAAATTTGTATGAATGATCCATCTGGAAAATACAATTGTTGCAAATTGAATTAAACGTTGAAACAAACGAGATAAAAAGATATTGATTGAATTGAAGCAAGATACATATATGAAAGTTGCTGCTGCTGCAAAAAAAGAAGAAGTTGCTTTAAAGTTGGAATAAAAGTCAGTTAGATGCAAAATTGTAATTGAATCGTGTTGGGCTCGCTGAGTGTAATGGCTTTGTATTTTCAGAATAAGTATTCCTCGTTCAGTTGGACAGAGGATGAAACCCAATCTTTGTACAAAGAGGTGCGTTTCATCGTGCGTATTCCCTTTTTAGTAGGATCAATGTCGTAAATGTCTGTTTAGAGTCTCGGTGTTTCGGGCACGAGACCAAGCTTGGCGGTTGATTGACGGGCGCTTCGCGCATTTATTGATGCAGGACAGCAGCACATTGAAAGAGAAGCACGCGGCCGACGGTGAGGACACAAGTCGCAAGTACTCCGACAAGCTGCGCGACGTGTGCGCACTCGCCGAGAGACTTGGTTGCACCTTCATGCAGCTCGCCATCGCGTGGTCTCTCAAGAATGAAAGTGTCCAGTGCCTTCTTATTGGAGCATCTAGTATAGAGCAGCTATACGAGAGTCTACAAAGTTTACAGGTGATGTATGAGACATTTCATTTTACAATTTCCAAACGGATTTCGTTGTAATCGCAGCGTTGTTTGTACTAGAGCAGCAAAAGTAAAATGTTGGATCTTGAAGTTGTTGGTTGCATGCTTGTTCCAGTTGATTCCAAAATTGAACCAAACGATGATGAGTGAGCTTGATCGGATCCTTGACAACAAACCGTCCCGACCGCCGATGATTTCCACCCTGGCGCTTAGATGACAATCAATGTGCCCCCACAGTAGTGTTGGGGGTTCCCTTGAGGAGGGTTGTAGTCCGAAAAGCGAGAGTGGAGTGAGCCAGGAACCAGAGCCGACTAAGGAACCGAACCAAAAGCTCCCTTTCTGTGAGATACAATAAACCTTTGTTCACACGAAACCGCCCGCGCCCAAAACACGTTAGAATTAAACAAAAATACGGAGACATTGTTTGAACCAATGCTATTTGCAGATGTAATTTAACACGATGCTGTTTCTTCTCCAGATCTTTATACGAATTCTCGACAATACCGATAAGCAACCAAAGCAAAATAAAAACAAGCGGAAACTCTGAACAAAAAAAGCCAGGCTTGCAAGCAAACCTTGCTCGGGAAAGCCTGTGACCCAAGTTTTTACAAACTTCATATATTTGTAAACAATTGAACTGCGAAGTTCAACTTTTCGCTATCAAATTCATGGAAGCAATGGACGAATCAACGGAATCAAACTCATGTCATCAGAGCACACGCGCGCGACGTCGATTTTAACGAGCGCCCTCTCTCTGCTGTGATTCAGCAGAATTTGGTCTCAGCGCCATCTGTGGGCCGTGTTCCAAAACACAAGACTTTGGTTCGGTTCGTCTTGCGGCTCACGGTACGCGCCTTTTTCAAACACAGTGTCTTTTTTTGTCTATAGGATATATGGGCGTTGTAAATATATTATATAGTCATTGCAATAGAACCACCTTAAGTACTTTGCATGGGTAAATAAAATCTTTGTCGCCAGCACCAGGTGACGCTTGTAGCTAAGTGCCATTCACAGCCGGAGCACAGAGCCAAACGTGCGTTTTTCGATTTCAACAAATTCTAATCTAATCCGAAGCCTATATACGAACGTTCAAGATGTCGCGGTTGTCGATTGTTTTGTTTGACACCGGGTGGCGCCACAAGACCAACCGAATGACTCACATACATACACACACACCATGAGCCTGTCTTTACGGTTTCAACGAAATGGGACTCAAATTGTATGAAATTATTCAAGGAGTGTATAGCGTATAAAGTAATTTCTACTGTTCGTAAAATTTTTCCAATTAAACTGATTAACGATAATTCCAAACTTATCATTGAATGACAATGAAATGCAAATGAAATTTAACCGAGGATAAATAAAAATTAGTGTCGCGTGTCCGAGTTCCTCCAATGATTCTTACAAAGGCACTATCCAAGTAAAAAATTTGATTCGACTGGTGGACCAGCCAGTCAGCCAGCCGGTCATCTTATCCCTCCAATTTTTCATTATCCGTTACTCATACGAAAATGAGGTTAGGATTATATAACGATATTTTAGGACGTCGATAACATATAACCCAAAGAGACACTTTTCAATTTATTAACCGCTGCCGTTACGTTCGAGTTACTCGAGTTGCTCAAGCGTCGCGCGAGTTTCTCCAAGAAAAATGTTGAGGCTAGTTTTTGAATTATCATTTCAAGTGAAAAACATTTTTGAAGATTAATATTATAACGCTGTGACATTTTGAGTTGTCAGCCGTTTTGCCACAACTGCACAGAAACTATAGGATAATTTCATTCTACCAAATGCAAAAACAAGTACTTTAAAAATTGGCGGGCAAAATCCAAGATTTGAATCGATAGAGGGTTAAATGACGTCATCGGTAGATGACAAACAGTTCCAACATTTTTCTCAGTAAGAGTAGTTTGTACTAAGCTTAGCGAAAAGTGATATATTAAAAGCAGAACCTAACAAAATAACTTGTCATGTTTTGCACTTCATATACGAGATCATCATTCAAATTCGTTTAAGCATTTCACATAAGCGCCATCGAACAAGAGCGTCGATAACCAAAACCACTATGGACCGATTGTTCAACAGAAGTTCCTATGCCCTGTCGAGATGGCGTCAACAAAATGGCGTCAAACAACAGGGTGACGTCACGATTGGAAATGACATGGCGGCGACAAAATATACCAAACAAACAGGAGTTTCGAACGACAGTCCAGCAGGAAATCTTAAGACTCGTGGACAAATGATTGTGCTTCCACTACGACTAGATATCAATCAAAAGATCAAACTTGATGGAAAATATATCACAATAATTTAAGTCCCGGAGATCGCGGGAATTACGATCTTGATGGAAATGTTCCCTTGTTATTATGTATATCTTTCTACGTTGTGAAATTGAAAATATTTATAAGGTTAACAGATTCGCTTGTACAAAAATAATTTATTGTATTGTTACGAAATTATTATTTTTAAAATTCCGATTTGTAAATAGAATCGCGTCAATGAAACAATTTTATTGTAAATTTGCGTCTAAAAATTGTTCGTCTCGAAATTTCACATATCTGACTATATAAGAGAGGTTCGAATAAAGAAATCAATTTATTTCAGCGCCATGGATTGTTGACGATAAGAAACGACGTCTTAAGCTTTCTTTGTTATCATTTCAAGCGCATGAAACACATTTTCATCCGAACGGAAAAGTCACTATCAAATCGAGCGTAAGATAAAACTGAACTGCCACTGATTCTCGCACGTCATTACCTTTTTTCTATTTTTATTCCCTTAAGTGGAGAAAATTAATGAAAAATATGAATAACTCAAAACAAAACAGAATATATTATATTCAGATCAGCGAGCATCACTTTTACACTTTAATCCGGGCGAAAAAATTGTGATTCGCCACACGACCATGTTCCAAACAGACAAAAAAAACAAGTTTCGATTAATGATTGAGCGTCATACAAATTAATTTGAACAATAAAAGCTGGAAATTAATCTTTTCCAATACATAACCTAAAAATGAGGTTATGTCTGGTCACTCGACTGTTGCATAATCTAAAAATAGGGTTATGTCAGAACCATAATCTAAAATTAAGGTTTGTTGGAAACGTCTGAGGTCAAAAAAGGTGAAGCCCGAAAAAAAACTAACCTGTAAATACGCGCGTAGGATTTTTTCATAGAATTTGATATTTCAACAATCGCTTCGAACAGAATTACGGAATTTGGCGCGCGCATAGATTCTCCGGGGTCACGCGTCGGACCCAAGGAGAAGAACCGAATCTTTTCGCAATGCGTGTGCGCATGTTTACAATGCATTTTTCAATAAGCCTGTAAACCGTTTTTTTAAAACGAATGTCTTGTCATAGTGAAACCATATTTTTGAGTCCAATTAATTCTGCACTTGAAAATGACGCAATTCGTTCACTCGTTCAATTATTTTGACGGGACATAATTGATTTAAATTTGTTAGGGATAAAGAAGAAGCATAATCTACCCTTTTTTTACTAATTTGTTAATCTAGATTTTTTTATTAGATTACGAATTATGTCCGAATAGTGTGGTAAGCAAATATAAGTATATTTGGTGCAAGATTTGCTCAATGCTCGTAACAGGCAGTCCATATTTAGACGATTACAGAGCAAGTATGTTTGTTTACTTGAAATTGCAAGTTGATTACAAACCGCGGTCTCGACTTCAAAGTTACTTTGTTAGCTGAGAGGAAAGGTCTTGTTATACAAATTATTCCGCTTCGTATATTCTTTTGATACATGCACTATCTGACACGTATACATATACACAGGGACACGCGTACGTACAAAACGTTGTCACTTTGAAAATTTAATTTACATTCAATAAATAATGATCAGTAAATCGAATCCAGCCTTATCATTAAACAACCTTTTTTTCAACCTTGTTCCTAAATCTAAACTTTAAGTTTCATTGCAATAACAAATGCATTCTTTTTTTTCTCAAATTTCATTAATGCATTTTTAATTGTCATCTTAGTAATTTAATAAAGCGTGACACAACGAAATAAATAAATATCTTAAACTAGTGCAATTGTATAACACATGTAGCGTCGTCTTATTACAAAAAATTTCTTACTTAAATATTAAACTCTAAACAACCACACACATCGGGATGACGAAAATGTACCCTAAATTATCTCTAAACTTAACCAGGCAATGTTAATTATCATCATACAAAACTGTATATATAGATTTGATTTAAATCTTATTTCGTTATTTAAAAATGACGTCGATATTTTAAATGGATACAATGACAGTGCACAAAAAAAAAAACAATCATAAAATTTGTCAAGTGTACAATAACAGTTGAAGTATTCATAGTTTTCATAAAAACTTATAAAAGTCTAGAATCTAAATTCTCGTAACTATTTACATTTATCATTATGTTACAGCTTTAGTCGTCAACAACTGGTTCAAACGCAGTTAAAAATCGTTCATTGTTTTAAATTTGCTTAATTAGAGAATGAATAAAATGTCAAACACTGACCAAAAATAATTGGACCCGGTCCAAACCTTTGTTCACCGATGAGTTTGGTTCAGGAATTGTTGACTTTGAAATCATTGGCACGTAGATCTCGAACCATCGACGAAGATGTAGAGTTCAAGGAGAGTGGCCACAACGAGGAAGAGTCCGTACATGAAAAGACAGGCAACACCAACCTTGAGATTAAGTTTGAAGCCATAGAATGCAGTCACAACGTAGAATCCAATGACACAGATTATAATCGAAACAATACTGTAGGCTAGAGCGCCGGATACGATGTTAACGTTATTTCCGGTCATTGCGGTTTTGATGGTCCAAGGAAGCCCGAGACACAGAAGGATATCCAGTGTATTGGAACCCAAAGTGTTGCTCATCGCCATATCACCATGACCTATATAAATCATCAAACTTTCAGTTCTTTTTTTCTCAACTTTGTTCAACTTACATCACACCAAATTGAGGTTGCATTTCGAAAAATGAATTGGTTTTATAATTTCATGTACTGTTTGTAATTTACCTTGTCTAGAAAGAATAACTATTGAAACCATTTCGGGCATGTTGCCTCCAGCTGCCAGAAATGTTATTCCCATAATTGAATCTGAAATACCGATCGTATCTCCAACGACCGTCGTCATCCACGATACCAGATAAGATGATACCGCTATCCAGCTAATACACATGATAAACGTAACGGGGTACCAGCTGCGCATTCGCTTGTGTCTGATGTCAGGTATGGTGATGAACAACATGAATTTCAAAGGCCATGTAAAAAAGTACCAAAAAATTTTCCAAAATCCTGCCTCTTTTGGAAAGTCGAAGATGCTCTCTGCGAAATGAAAGATAAATACGACTCTAAATATTGATACATCCATCAGTTGTCTCATTAATATTGTTCATTCATTTCGCGATCATTTTTTGTTGTCCTTTGTTTTTTTTTCTCGCAACTATTTCAATGATAGAAAAGTAAACATATTTCTCGCATCTGTTTTATGAATTATTTATTCGAATTTGTTTGCCATATGACTAACGCATGGAAATGTAATTTTCATAGGAGGAAAAAAAAAAGGTGAAATAGAATGATCCAAAGTCCGTTGATTTGATGGCTGTTGAATCACAGAAGAATTGTGTTTACTTTGCATCAGATTAAATTTGTTTTCTTCTTTGAACAGAAAAATAAGAGTTGTTTTCTTGTTCAAACCTGGCTCTACGTAGATGTCCACTTCTTTAACAATGGTAGTGCTAGTTTCCACAATAATTCCTGGTTTGAGATTCGTTGATTTGGACATGCTATTTCTGTACTCGACGACCAACTCGCCATGAAAATACGGCCGGTACGTGCCAAACGACATGACTTCATTTTTATGCAAATCAGTTTCAGCTGAAAAAAAAAATACAAACAATTTTGTATCCCACACAATTTTTTTGTCCGTTCTAATGGTTTTATTTTGGTTTTCTTTTTGATACTTACAGGTTTTACTGCTGAGTTCTTTGCTTTTGAAGCAACTCTGCTGCAGGATGCAAGATTTGGATATCTTTTTGGTGAAGAAGAGGAGCGTAAAATAACTTGCAAAAAGCAACAGCAGGGACGCTGCTTCGTACCAGGTGATCATCCCATCCCACATGACTAACACCAAAGCACCAACCGAAATCACATAGATGATGCAGTCCCTCGACAAGATGTGCCATTTTAGTTTGATGCCCTGAAAATAAACGTCACGATCAATTTCCGGTTGTTCAATCCCTTTCAAAAAACAGGGTTGCTTAACAATAATGAGAACATATCTCAAACGGAATTCCAGTGCTTTATTATTGAACGCAATATCTCTTGAAATTCATTCGAAAAATCTTTATCACTTTATATCTTTGCACGTTTACATTTTTATGCGCTCTTCCTTTCGAGTTGTCATAGTTTTGAATGAACACAATATAAATAGTTACATAACAACAAAAATCTGCAGACCGCTTCAGGAAACTCAAAACTTAATCCATCGAAGCTTTAAAACAAAATTTAGTTTAAATTTTCAAGTATGAATCAGAAGAAAAACGAATTATAGTTAATCCCCGCGATTATTGAGAAGGTATTTACAGTTTTCTCCAAAGTCATATTGCAACAAGCTTAATTGTATCATCAGTTGTCAATTTTAGTGGGAACTCATTATTGTCTCGTCATAATGCTTAATTGCTGACAAACATTGACACACAGTTCTGAAATGCGTCCTAAAAGACGCAGCCATAACTTTTTATTCATTTATAATTTATTGTTTATTCAGAGCTGGGTTATTGAATTTGGAATTTAGACAAACCTCTTTGGCGGCAAGAGCACCACAAGCGGGTGTCACGAAGGTGTTGAACACAGCGCTGCCAACGACAGTGCCAACCCCAAGGTCAGACTCGGTGAGGAACGTGCCAATGACATTGACGAAGAGTTCCGGAAAACAACTTGCGGTCGCAAGAAAAGTCGCTCCGGCGACATCCGCGCTGATGTTGAAATCCGCGCAGATGCAGTCGATGGCAGGCAGCAGGTAGTCGTTGCAGATGTACGCGGTCAACAGGAAACAGTAAAGACAGAAGAACGCGTGCAGAAGCACCGCGCCCTGTCGCCTTTGACTCCTGTCAAACAGGTCTTCAGGAAAATCATCAATCGAAGATTCCGTGCATTTTGCATTTGTCGATGCTGAATCATTTTGTGTTGCCTCTGTGAATGAAGATTGTGTCAATAAAAAAAAAAAAAACCATTTTGTTTATTATAATCTTGTTTTTTTAATTCTTAATTTCTTTTTTTTTTTTAATATGATGTTGTTTTTGTTAGATTACTATTTTTTTTATTGTTATCATTTTTTTTTGTTATTAAAAAAAAATTAAATTGTAAAATTGTCTGATCTACTCGTAGATTCAGTGTACCTTTGAATAGTTATCTCTGTTTTTTCTCTTTTATAAAATAAATGTTTCGTGATTAGAAAAGATATCAAAGCAGAGTTGTTTATATTATTAATAATAAAAACTATCGTTACGATCGCGTCTATGATATGAGATTTTGTGCGATCTAACAAGATGGAACTCTGCCGAACCCATTTTCTTTAAGGAAATGATGAAAATTTATTGCGCGATATTTAAAATAATTTATTGACCGTCTTGAAAATAATAAAATGATGATATGATCAAAGACACGTTCGTATTTTTGAAACTATTGAAATGTTATATATTTTTTTTCTCTCAAAAGTGAATACGAATTGTTTCAAAGATAATGACAAAATGACGATATGCAAATTTCGCAATTAAAATAATGAAGATTACATTTATTTATATCAGTGTATTCATAAACTAAAACTTTGAATGGAAATAAAATGTTTCAATTGTAGCAAATAAAATTTAAATCTTTTAATTGCCGTTTCTTTTCTTGTGTCACAAATCAAGTAAAAAGAAAAAAATAATAATAATAATAAAATCGACATTTTAACATTAAAAAGTTAAATAGATGATTAATGACGACACGGTTCGAATTTTTATTGAACTTTGGATATCTAATAGGTAGACTTGATTACAACAACAACATAACCTTATAAAAATAAACATATTCATTATTATGAAACATAGGAAAAGAATTGTGACAGGGACTCTTTTTTCAATAGAAAAATGGTCCCTGATTGGACTCCGATGGCATATTCATGAAACTGCTTATTTAATTATGAAAACTCCGCCGTAGCTCTGACAACAAAATTGCTATTCTAGAATTTTTGATACGATTATTTACATACATAAATGTATATGAACCGCAATTAACGGATCAACAAAGATAAATGAATGCAATCGACTCCGCGGATTAAATAGAATGGAAATGGACAAAAAAAATGATGTACATTGTTGAAAGAAATAAAACCAAATTTTTCGCTCCAAACTTTTTTTTCAATTGTACTTAATCAAAATTGATAACATTTCAAAATCTTAATTGATCAAAAGAATGATTGGATTGTGATTAAAAAAAAAAATATATATATATATATATTTTTTTTTTCAAGTGATGAAAAAAAAAATAAAAAAAATAAAGGTAAAATGAAATAGGAAAAATAAAATTTGGAGACACGTTGGTGAATTAAAATTGAATTGACGAAAACGAGATATTTGATGAGAAACTCACCGATGTTGTTTTGAGTTTGAATATAATGAGCGGAGGACGCGGCGACACACAACAAAACGAGCAAAATGAGCACATGAACGTTGTAATTGCGAACACCAAGCCACATGGTGAAACGGGCTTAGACGGTCAACGGTCTCGCGCACAATCTACACATGGGAACCGATAGTTGCATCGGCGATCCGATTGATGCTCCTCATCAATGAGCGCGGTGTCATGTGGCTGAAAATGAACGCACTGTTGCCCCAACGATAGCCCTAACATATATGATAAATTCAGTCGAACTCCCTCTTCGGCGACCTGGAGGGAGTTGAAACGTTCAACTTATCAGATTATACGTTGTCATTCGACACCAGCTCGGATACGATAAAACGCCTTTCTGGGTAGATCGGGCTTAGATTAAACGGCAATTGATGTTTTTCTTTGCACACACAAGACAAAGACAACACTTTTATTCTTATTTTTCATTCATTGAACTTTAACAAGTTGCAGAACCTTCAAGACCTGTCTCTATATACCGATCCATGTATGACACATCATATTTGAGTCTTGGTGAATTTTCTTTTTGGTCAAGTTCAATAGACGTTTTTTGAACGTTTCGTCATTTCAAGTGTCTCATATCATTAAGTTATCTAACAAACGTATCAAAAATCCTGTCTTTTGGCATTGAGCCTTTCAAATTTGAACACGTCTCTTTTTCTTACATTAGTTTTATCATTCTGTTCTTTTTAATGTCATTTAATGGAGATTGATAAAACTGTTGGATTTTAATTGCCGTCATTATTATCGTGACTGTATTGGATTCTAACAACGAGATCGAATTTGTTGAACAATTTCATCGGTTTTAGCTACTTGCTAGTCACTTTTTTCTTTGAATTGAACAATCATACAGACGATGATTAAAAGAACATTAACTTTATCTACTTGGATGAGCGAATGTGCGTGGGAAACATTTGAAATATTTTCGGGGGAAATGGAGGAAAAAAAAACAAATAAATAATTAATGGACGATTGAAGTTCGAGAGAGATAAAAAGAGAGCCTTTGTTTTATACATTGTGGACATTTGTTTAAATTCAGGTCAATTGTTTGAGTTCCTAAGGCAGTGATTGTGAAGGCAAATTGTTGATTGCAAAAACGAATTTAGGTTCTGGATTGATAATCAACTTTTTTTTATCTGAAATGAATTATACAACATTTTTTAGGTACTGATTGATATACTTTTGATAGTATAATATTATTAATTTTCTACGCAGGACCTCAACTCGTCTTTTATACACAGCCACCTTTACTCACCGCCTTAATAATCAACCTGGAGAATTTTGTTTTATCTATCCGAGTGATAAAGAGTTTTAATGCGCGATTGAATTTATCAGTACAATACAGCACAGCTCTAACTTATTGTAATAGTTTCAAAACGGTGTTTAAATATGTACAGACAAATGTGCAGGTATACAAAAATTTTGAAGGTGACATTTTAACGGTGAGCCAGATTTAATTAGGTCATATCCAAGATTCCAATTTTTCATCAACCTTTTTTTGATACGTCATTACAAAAATGTTCTATTAAATAATCGTTCCGAATTTTATGTAATGAATTTTATTTATTATCTAAAATTTATTATCTCGTGGTTTTATAATTTTATTCTTAAAAAAATTTTGATTCGAACAAAATTTAGTGTCAAATTTTTTAATATAAACAATTGTTTAGAAAAATAAAATTTTATCGTAATAATAATAATAATAATAATAACAGCAAATATAAATTAAAGAAGATTATAAATTTAAGCGCATAAGAATTCAAATTTGTATGTTAATAATTAATTCGTATGTTAAACTGTAAAATGTACAAAAATAATAAAGTTATTTATAATTCGCAGTGTGTATAATTGAATTAATATTGTGACCTCGTTACAACAAGTAATTATTTCAGCTTGTTTCTCCCACTGCGAATCCCCATAAAAAATTTACTTCCTAAAAATTTAAATCATTTTATAATGTCTATTAAATGTATAACAGAAATGTTTAACAAAAGTCAATCAATTCTTTTTTAAATCTTTTCCCCATTAAAATTGATATAAATTGACATTTAAAAAAAAATGAATGAAATGAATTTTTATCTTGATCATGTTTCGATAAGATATAAGATGCAATTATGCACTCAGAATCCTGGGAAAAGGTTAATTTGATGTTTTCTTTTTCAATGAAAAACACAATTTTCATGATAAATTGATTTATTATGAAAAATAACAATCTCGTTGTAATTTTCAGAATTCTTATTGCAACAAATAGTTAAGTTGCTGAACAACGATTTAAAGCCAATATCAGCACTCTTTTTCAAACTAAAATTTCAAAAAAAGTTGCCGTTAATAAAATTTCATTAAAAATTTGCAATAAAACATACACAATTCAAAGACGCACTGCGCCATCAATCAGTTGCACACATAAAAAGTAGTTCTCAACTACGCAATCAACAAAATTTCAAAAACTGCGCAAACTCCTAAGATATATTAAGTTTAAAACACCGCTCTTTTTTTGTACAAATATAGATCTTTGTAATCTAAACTTGAAGGTATCAAAGTTGTAAAAAAGTCCGGCAATGTTTATTCCGGTCACCTATTTTGTTCTCAGCCTCTTTACAAAATTCGTTATTGTAAATACAGTAGAATTCTAGAGAATCACAAACAATCGGCAACCTTAAACGGAACACCGAAACAGCGCCACCTGGATTTTCACTGCAATCAGTCATGGACAGGACTCCTGTCCTGTCGTTATCGGAAATGTTTTTGTGCGGCTGACATGAAAGTGGCGACCAAATTATGAGAAAATTGGTAGCCCTCTTGTCAAAACTGTGGCGGCCATCTTGTTGACGAGATCAGCCACCATCTTAGATCCCATAAGAAGATGAATTTCAGACTTTATTTTACTGAGCGAGTGGTTTTTTAGGTGGTGTCCTGCCGTAAAAAATGTCCAAGAAGAGGCCGACGAAGACAACGATACTAGCAATCCACTGGCGGAGTAACAAACTGTTTCCGAAGAACAACACAGAGACCAGCACTGTGAAGAACTTTCGTACTGTTGTGACAATTGTGCAGGGCAGCGGACCGAACTCGACGATCGTCGTGTAAATGAAATACTGGCCTACAGCACTCGTCAACGAGTACAACAGTATCATAACGATGCAGCTGGGATGACACTTCAGGAAGGCAGCAAAGGGGAACAGTTCTCCGGACAAGACGATGATGACGCTGCCGTAGAACGTCGACCACAGATTGTTGTTCAACATCATCGCCATCGACTTGGTTTTGTGCTCGGTTTTCATTCGCTCTTGACACGATGTCGTCAGGCCGTCCATCGTCAGGGAGAGCAGGATGAGCATCTCGCCGAATCCTGACGATTCCTGCGACACGGATTTGCCCGAGTCCTTGTACATGAAAAAGACCAGGCCCAGGACTATCATCAGGACGAAGAAATATTTCTTCAACGGGTACGACTGTAAAAGAAAGTTGTAATTAGTGAAACTGTACAATTGAAGTGTGGAATTATTTGTGTTGTTTGTTTTTGGTTATTTCGTTGGTCTTGTTAATGCGGATGTTGGTTTTGGAAAGTCGTATCTTTCTGGGCAAACAGCCGTTGTGCAATGTTTGGATGAAAAATGAGCACGAAGCTCTGAGTACACGATAAAACACAATTTGATAAAGTTTTATTTTTGTAAACCCTGCAATTTGAATAGTCAACATTTGGGCGCGATTATTTTATCTGCCCAAGGAGACATTGATTTTGAACACGCACACACAAAAAAAAAAAATGAACAAGACAACCGCTGCAAGATTGTTTTACGAATTGAAATAATAAAATTATCACAGTGTCAACAATGTTGAATTGCAATGATCAACCTGTGATAAATGTTTTAACTGTAATTGATTTTCGATTGTTATTGATTCAACTGTGCTTGTTTGTTTTGAACTTTATTTTTATTTTTTTATTTTTTTTTTTTTTTCGTTTAACTAATTTAAAGCTTCATTGAAATCCAGTCTGTCAAATATGTCACAAAGTTTCGACCATCAGGATCACTTTCATTCAAACAAGTCTTCAAAATTCAGTTAAAATAGTGCTGACAATATGTAAACACTCTTGTTTAAACTGGCATGATTACATTCCCAGTACTATTCAACAACAGAACTGAAAAAATAATCAGGCAAAATGTTAGTACTTTTTAAAACAATTCCAATTAATTTTCAGACACATTTTCAAACTTGTTTGACTTTTGCTTTTGTTTGTTTATATTTCTTATTTTGTTTATTTATATGTTGTTTGTTTACCTTATTTGCTAAGAGGACTCCCATGATCATGACTGGAATGGGTTTGGCACTTTTGCCAATGACCTGGGTCGGGTAACTGACAAATTGCAAGGCCATATTGGAGCAGACCATCGCCAGCAGGTACGAAAGCGAGCAGACGGCATAATAGATTGTCCTTGTGGTATCCTCAGGCTGCGGTCCGGATGCCTTTATTATTAGATGGGAAAACACATAATTGACAATGCACTGGACCAGGACCAACGAGAACATGAAGGTAAATTTTTCTGGATTCTCCTCTGAGCCATATTGACCCCGGGTGATTTTTTCCTGCAGGATGCCATAGACGAAGTAGCAGATGAAGATACCCCCGGTGCAGAACATAAACCTCTTCGTGTTCGTCATTCTGGGCTAATAAGTTTGGAAGGAAAAAATTGCCAGTGCCAATTGTCGACCTTTCCGGTCCGACTGAATTTTTCACTTGGTCTCAATCGGAGGTTATGTTATCAGAAAAAGATGTTAGTCGAATAAAAGATGAAAATGCGCGAAGATGGATTGCCACGTTTTTCTCGCTTGACAGATTGCGTGGGACAACGATATGCGACACGTATTACACTGACAGACCTAACCTTGACTGACCTAACCTATTCCTCGGTGCGGTTTGAATGTTTTGTTGTCAAATCAAAAATCAGTGTTTTTGACTCATCGAGTTTGACAGATATAAGACTTATATATAATTAGTCAGTTATAGATTTTGTATTGAAAAAACGAAATGAAGAAAATGATTGTTCGTATTTGTTCACACTCGAAACTTAATTCTTTTAAAGGAGAAGAAAACAATCTGGCGACGCAATTCTTATAAATATTTATTTATTAGTCACAATCAACAAAAATCGTTACAAACGTCAACATAAATTAACTTTAATAAAAAACACACACAATTGAAAATGCTGCACAGCTGCAAAATCTGCCTCCAAACTTAAACTTTATAGTTTTATGTTTTCATATAATCGCTACATGCTAATATTTGAACTTTGTGTTTGAAAGGGCTCGTTTCAAAAACGCTCGTCTACCTTGCATTATTAGATTCAAAATAATAATCGATTGAACGTCGGATCTAATCGGCGTCTTTGAGACACTCAGAGTTAGCTTCCAAAAAGAGAGAAAACAATCGAAACACTTTTTTCTTTTTCGACAATCCACTGTCGGTTCATGCTCTGCACTTAGAATAATCAGTCTTATCAAAAGTTCGATGAATTAATTGAAATACGAACGGTATCATATCGTTAATTTTCATTTTTTGTTTTTCATAATTGTTAATAATAATTGATTATTGGTTGGCAGATCAACTGTTATTTGTTGGCGAATTGGACGATGGCGTTTCGCCTGCCCAGCACCGACTTCACTTGGCTTTCGCACTGCACGTCGGTCTTGTTGATGTCGTACCGGCGCAGATCCTTCGCCAAAAGTTCGAAGACGTTCGAGTGACGTTTCTCATAATTTGGATTCAAATTTCTTCCCAGACTTCTCACCAGATCTACGTATTCTTCCAACAGTATACTTGTCTCCCAGCTGTTCCAGTCATTTTCATTGCAGTCGCCATTGTCCTTCATTTTCCCGTTGTTGTCCACTGAAAATAACAAATCTGTTTAATTTTAATTTATTCAATTGAATCCATCTGTTATACAGATGTAAACAAAATTTTAAGTTAATCGATCAATTTTAACCCAGACATTTGTTCAATCACACTTAAAAGTTAAAACATTGTTTATTTAATAATAATATTAAAAATAATAACAATAACAAGACACCTTTGTGTGTACAAATATTTTTTAACTATCTATAAAATTGGCTCGAACTTTTAGCCACTGTTTGTACACAAATGAAAACTTTCCCAAGACATCAATTTCTTCGAGAAATGCGACTACATTTTTTGTCTCGGATGCTGTCCTATTTTCTGAGACGAACGAAAAAAAGCCAACCTCCACCTTATTAGGAACATTTTTGGGACAACTTATTAAACAAATCTCATCTCTAATTCATTTGTTGACTAAAAAGTTGATCATCTCGATAATAAACAAAGAAATTTTAAACGTTTATTTATATGAGATCATTTAGATTGAGGTTAGGTTTGTGAACGCCAAGAAATGGGGAATGACGCGCGGTTGGAAAAACTGAGGAAACCGAGATGTTCAAAAACTTACTTTCTATTTTGACGTGATCGTGCAAAGGAGCGTGTTTTTTCAACGTGAACACAACAATCGGGGGTACAATTTCTGTTTACATATTGACGCAGTCTCAAAATGTTTCTTCGTTTGCATTCATACGTCACAGGTCGAACTTTAAGCCTGGTTCACAGCGCGAACAACATTTGTATACAACTTTGTCCGTTTGTAAGTACAAACAAAGTTTCAAAATAAATAAACCTGATCCAATCTGAACAAAGCATCTTTGTCCTTTCAGAAGACAACAACAATGTATTTACATCGTTATTGAGATGACCTGTCAATGCAAGTTTGAATTTTGGCGCGAAATTTTGAACTGAAGATGTCTGGCGCGTTTTGAAACAGTTTCCGACATTCTCGACAGGCACTGAGTTCGTGTCAACAGTAAGGATGTGAAACGGAGGAGGAGGGTGAGGTCGTATCAGTGGAAAAGTGTGGAGAAAAAAGCCAAGGGTAGAACACTGGTTCGAAGTTTCATCAAGAGCGTTTCTATAGAGACTCGCGTGCAAAAAGTGAAAAGGACCAGTCCAGAAGGGTGCGAGTGAAGTTGTTGTTTTTGCGTGCGCGACGTGTGAAAGATGGCGTCGGCCGAGCAAGTCGGGCTCAACAAGACGTGGGAGCTGTCGCTGTACGAGCTTCACCGTACGCCCCAGGAGGCGATCACCGATAACACCGAGATCGCGGTGAGCCCGCGCAGCCTCCACAGCGAGCTGATGTGTCCCATCTGTCTGGACATGCTGAAAAAAACTATGACCACCAAAGAATGCCTGCACCGTTTCTGCTCCGATTGTATCATAACTGCTCTCAGAAGTGGAAATAAAGTACGTTCTTTGGTAACCTCGAGCTAACAAAATTAAAGTTTCATTTTGTCGACGAAATTTGTTCAGATTTTATTGATAAATGAAAAGGTAACTTTTTAATGATTATTTACAAAGGTTGTTTACATTTTTTTTAAGATGAAAAGTAAACTTAAACGAGGTATTTGCAATTACAAAAATGCAACTTTGTGAGTGAATATGAGATTTGTAGGTGGATTCATGTTTTGTTTGTACTAATTTGGGATTGATTGTTCAGGAGTGTCCAACGTGTCGAAAGAAAGTGGCTTCGAAGAGATCGTTGAGGCCCGACCCAAACTTTGACCTGCTGATCTCAAAGATTTACCCAAGTCGGGACGAGTACGAGGCGCACCAGGAGCGCGTCCTGGCAAAGCTGAACAAGTCGCATTCGCAGGCGGCTCTGGTCAACTCCATCACCGAGGGGATCAAGTTGCAGAGTCAGAACCGGCCTCAGCGCTCGCGCAAAAACGCCAACGAGTCCGACAACAATCCGACCTCTTACAGCAACAACGCTTCCGGGGTCAGCGGACCCGCCACCCCAAATCCAGCCAATCAGAGTGACTCTTCTCAAGGTCCCACTTTGACCAGCAACAACTCTAATACCAACTCAAATAGCAACTTACAACCTGCTAGTAGTCCAGCTGTTTCTGGTAAATTATTGTCATACGATATTGTTATTACAAGTCATACCAAATATGAATTTGTTATTTGATGGATATAATTTCTTTTTTCCAGGGACAACATCCAGAAATTCGACAACGCCCTCGCCAAATCCAACGAACCAAAATCCACGGCCTTCCAAGAGGATGAAATTGGTACAAAACTCGGAAAATGAATCATCAAGTGCAGACGCGGAAACTGGCGGCAACGACTCGATGGTCGACACGGAAGGTGAGGGACCCAGCGAACCGCTCATGCTCAACGAGATTGAGCTCGTATTCAAACCCCATCCCACGGAGATGGCCGGTGACAACTCGCTGATCAAAGCTCTCAAGGAGAACAGTATTCGATATATCAAAACCACGGCTAACGCCACAGGTACATAAACTAAATCAGTGTTGACAAATGTTGTTTTTCTTTGGTTAAAATGATTGATTCATTTTTTGTCTTTCCAGTCGATCATTTGAGTAAATATCTTGCAATGCGACTGACGTTGGATCTGGATAGCGAGCTGTCGGAATCTGATCGGCTGCTCAACTTTTGCATCTACATAGCACCATCCCCTGGCCAGCTGGTCGTTTTGAGCGGCTCCCAAACTCTGCGGCAAGTAAACGACAAATTTTGGCGCGTCAACAGACCCCTGGAGATGTACTATTCTTGGAAAAAAACCTAGGGAAGGGCTCGCAGATCCCCCCAGAGTGCCACCTAGTGTACCCAATAAGTGCAACTCGATCCGCATCATCGATTGGAAGGCAAATCGAATTCAAGATTGAGAACTTTTTTCGTTAATTCTCCTTTTTTAATTGTTTTTCTCCTTATTTGGAATTAGGAAATTACTGTGTTGTGATACAATCTAGGTAGAATCAAATCTTTTTTTCAATCGTAATTTTTACGATCTTTGAAGTTCCTAAACTGAAGATCATTTTGAACTGTTTTTATCTTCCTAGGGCTTAATTTGACTTCTTTTTTTTTATTTTTAATTGAAAACGCCATTGTATTTTCATCGCGTTTCATTTCAAAAGATTGAAATTTAGTTTCAATTATTATTTTTTTGTTTCACATCCAAACTGATTTTTAATTAAATCTTATCAAAATTTGATTTTAATTTTTGTTTAGGAATTTCACTGAACGATATGAAAAATGTAAATAGTTGAGGCAAGAATTTATAATTTGTATATAACTATTTAGACTGACTTTCTTCGTTTTTTAATGAATATAAATTACAATTTATTAAAATTTCGAATTATAAAAATACTTACATTCATTTAGTTAATCAAATTCTAAACTTAGTTTTGTTTCAATTAATCAATTTAATTTGTTCTCGAGAAGTCAAATTTTCTGAACTGTCAAATGGACAACAAATTGCAACTTGATACAAAATGTAAATGAATTTTCGGCATTTTCATTGACCAATGAAAAACGAACGAGATTGTGAATGTAATATATACCATGTATTTTATAATAAAAAGTAATTTTATTCCGTACAACAAATTTGAGATTTTTTTCATTTGTGAACATAAAAATACTATATAATTTTTTAATATTTAAAATTATTAGCTGGCGTCATGGGGTATGTTATAAAATGAAGATTTTCCAAAAGCAACAACAAGCAAAAGTAGGCGCAGTTGGCCTTTTCAAACGGTACTTCGGTGGGCTTCGGGAATCTTCGTCGGCGTGTGTCTGTGGCCATAAAATCGTATATAGTTGCGAGCGGCTCGCAAGCTGTCTCAGTCTTCGACTGCGCGGTCCCGCTCTATCTACGAGTACACGAATATTGCAAAAGTTCTACATGAAATTTCGTACGTCAAGAGTTGCCACATAGGATTTATTTAACACAAGAAACATTCAGTTTCTGTGCAAAATGGGAAGTTGGATTAGGTGAGTTTTTGCACTTTTCATTTCCTCAACCTTTTATTCATTTTTCTATCTATTTTTTCACAACATTTTAAATTTTGCCTTTGTACTAAATTTCCAAGTTCTAAATTGTTTTCCAATACCCAACATCAATTTTTTAAAAAGATAATTTCACTTATTTTCTGAATTCAAACTTTATTAACATTACTTTATTAAAATTCAATTTCAATTATAAACATTTCATAGTGGATTTTAAATAAATCTCATCAATAACTATATTTCAGTTTGAACTTGATTCATAAGCTTATGATAGCACATTTCCAAGTGAAAATCAAGTGAAAATTTAAAACAATGATTGTTCAAAAAAGTGGCTGCTTTTATATAGTGAGGTCTTAGATTTGGAATGTAATTTTCAAAAATCCATATCTTTCAAGTTCAAGATTTGATATAAATTTTATCTAAAAGATTTGTCAAAAAACAATGTTAATCGATGTTCGAATAAAAAATGACTTTTTGGTATCAATTTTGTTCTACTTTTAGGCTTTTATCTGTGACATTGTTTGATTTTCGCAAGATGGAACAAAGATGGGTTTCCCAATGGGAGCTGTAGGTGAAGAGAGCGATAGGGCCAAATGTCATAGCGGTATTATGACTTAACGAAGACGGAGAGTCAATATTAACCGAGAGCGCGCAAGTTCGATCGACGGGCCGCGCCGGCTAAATATTTACCCATGCGACTTTGGATTCCGCGCGCGCTATCTAAGCGGCGCCGGCCGGGCATGGTCGATGCAGGCAAAGCGTGCCGCAAAGTGCCTCGCCGACACCTGCCCCCTCCCGATTAATACTATTAAAAATGCACGTGCGAGCCTTTGTTTGTCCCGGGGTCGCTCCGACGAAGACAATTTTTTCCACGAGAGTCAACATTTTGTCGAGCCACCATTGTGTCATGCGAAAAGTGCACTCGGCTTTCATAATCTTGTTATCATTCAAAAGATTAAACTTAGGGAGGATACACAAAGAATTAAGTTTGTAGATAGGTTTAACCGGATTCAATTCGACAACGAAATTGTAAATTGAAATCAGTTATACAAATTTGATATAATTTGCTAGTTCTAACTTGAAATCATCTTTGATAAATGATGATAATAATGGAACATCTGTTTGTACATTTTTTTAATTTGACTTTTTACAATAGTAGATGGAGGTCTTTGCTTAAAACATGAGTCTGTCAAACGAGACTGAGACTGATACAACGAGATAGATTGTCCCACGCAAAGTTTTGCAAGCGAGTAAAGCCGTAACTGTTTATTTAGTAAGATCAGACGCAGACGAGTTTCTGCTGGTTATTCGGTGTCGGCGATCATGTAACGCGCAGGAATTATACTCGACTGTTATTAACGGTACGACTCGGGTTTGCCTGTACACGGTGTGTACCCTAATGAGAATCGATAACTAATTTGAGGGATTCCCCGTTATTACTCACAAGATTTTTCTCGATCCCCTGGTAATGCCTTCATAAATTTTCAAAGGATTCAACCCCTACAATTGATTGCAATGGCCAATGTTTATCTACCGGATTGTACCCAACGCAAAATTGAGTTGTTTCAAACTGATATATCTTTACTGCATCCAATTGAATATCTTCTGGAACAAAAGCACAAAATTACAATCATTCAATTAAATCGTTCAATTAATAATAATAATTACAAATTTAATTTGCAAGTGCAAACATTCAGGTGCATTCAAAAATCTTTGATTCGAACTTTTGGATACACTTTCAGTTTGCAAATAAAACTGAAAGTGATACAACCGAAAGTTAAAGAGCAATTCGAGGTACCGATAAATAGCACGCGGACTTTCCTGAGAAACCCGGATGAATAACGACCGAATTGAACTCGCCCTATGAGGCCATCATTTTCGTCGTTCGCAGTGCCTCGGACGTTGACTTGGCCGACGCTTTTCTTCCTTTTTGGTCTGCTAATTTTTGTACAAGGTCTTTGCTATTCCAAACATTTTGCAGACAAAATTCCCCGGCAAGAAACTTTCGACACATTTCAACTTCCCTTCTACGAATATTTCATAAATAGTTGGAAATCTTTCGTCCCAAACTCGGTTGTGTTTTATGAACCGAATAAAATGTGCTATAGAAAAAAAAAAAAAATGTAATGAATTTCCTGTGCGCCTTTCTTTATTAAATTTTTTTTTTTATCACGGGGCGCTTGATCCAGAAGTGCGGTTCCACTAAATGGGGACAAAGCTACGTGCCTAACAAGCCATCCCAGACGAGTTCGAAGACGCGGTCTTCGAAGTGCTTTTTCTCCCGGGGTTGTATGAAAAATTGATCAGAGATATTTTGTTTGAAAAGACAATTGGAATTCGTTTTCGATGAACAGACAAAAAGGAGATGTCAATGTTTGTAGAGTCTAAACAAGGATTGGAGTTTTCAGTGGCAGTTTAAAATTGTTGATCTGTTAGAATGGTGTGCATTTATATAGCTCAACTATTTTAATAACAAGCCGATGAAAAATCGGGGTGCAGAGGGCAGCGCAAACGTGGTCGTTGCAGATATTTGAAATTCCCAGAACGGAAGGGCACACGGCTATTCATGACTCGCATTCCTCACGTTCTTACGGTACTCCGGAAAGTGGAAGGAAATGTCCCTGCCTCCGCGCTCGAGGATAACTCGAAGACGTACTGTGTGTTTGTTCGCGGCTTTTCATTGATGCCGTGCCAGATCAGCGTTCTTTTCAGAAGAACGTGAGATAAAGACAATAAAATTGACAGTCAGGGAGAAAATAAAATGGACGAGATTTTTTTGCCTCAATGAAACTTTACAACCTCAATGAATCTCCTTTTTTGTTTCCTTTCCTTATATTTCCTCTTTAAAACTTGTTGTTGTAATAAAAATAGTTACTACAAACCTCAATTAAAAAAAGGCAATTGATTACATGTAATGAAAGGTGTTTATTAAAATTTATGCAGATTTGATCGACTTTAAAATAATCAGGAATTAAATATGTTTCTCTTTTTTCTTTAAGTTTGTAATATAAAAATTCAAATAAATAACATAGTACGGGCAAAATTGTTTTGAGTATGAAAAAGGGTAAAAAGGGGTATAAATGGGATAAACGGTTGGGCACACAACGTTTAATAGACACGCTAAATATACGTGCGAACATAATAATTGGATAACTAATGATCTCTATCGGGTTGGCTTTTTCGTATCTGTAAAAACGTCGGCGCAACCAGTTATCAGTTGTCACTATACGTAGTACGCGTATGAGCGAATTCAACGTCCGCGGGACATAATGATGAAGTATAGCAGCGCGGACTAACGATTTAACGACTGTTTGTATCGTTCAAGCTGTCAATTATTTACAAACTTCGTCCAATGGATATTTTCCTGCCAATTTAATATTTACACAGGTGACAAATTTTTAATTGCACGATTCAGAAACTGAAAGCCGACAAATCAATCAAAACGATCCGATTTTTGTTGAAAGTTTCAAAAATATACTGAATGGGTGTTTTAAAATGTTGCGCTGGATCTTGGAGAGGCTGCGATTTTCCCAGATGCAGTCATTAGCGTGTTAGATGGGGTGTCAAAAGGACGAAGACGGAAACGCTGACAGGAATTTACCTGGCAGAAAAATTCTCACGCATCTAGCTCGCGCGAGCGTATATTCACATGCATATCGTGTGTTCTAGTAAAACTTGCCACCGGATACGAATTAAACCAAATCAGATCTCGAAAAAGTCCTGTCAGAGAATTTGATCCGTCGTTAATATCAAAATTAAACGAAAGGTTCATCTAACAAAGGAATGATTCAAAGTTAAGAAAAAAGATTTGAAAGAAGGAAAAAAAGTTTTCTTCGGCTTTTATATATAAGATTCATTGTATCTTTGGAATCACGAGTGAATTGTTTTTTGAAGTTATGTCCGATTGAATTTTCTTGCACGTAGGGTTGTGGTCAAAGGTTCTACTTCTCAGAGCCATATAATTCCAGTCGGCATTTTTCATGGCAAGTTTTGCGATGGATACACGTCGTGACAATAAACGTCCACTTGTTCGCGATGGTTGCGTGTGGAAATTATGTGACAGCCTTCGCATTCGCAAATTTATTGCTTCTGATCAAAATTCTGCTTTTTGCCATCACGGATGAACTTTTTGTATCCGCAAATGATAATTCCTTTTTTTTTTACCTCGTTTGAAACATCCATTTTTCAATTCCCTATTTACAGTTTCAATTTTTTTTTTTATCTTCATTCAATGTTGCCATTTCAAGATACGCAACATTATGTGATTCAGTTGAAATACAAAAATCAAAATTAAATTGATAACTTCTATATTTTTTTTTTTTTTATTTTCAAGATAAGAAACTCTAGGCCTTATCTCGTTTCCATTTTATCTATCACGCCATCGCTGAGGATGTTGGAATGTTTTTCGTTTGCCTTCCCTTATAAATATTTAAGACTGATTAAACCATACTGATTGTTTTAATGAGAGAATCAATTTTCAAATAAGAATACTGTTAGAATTTCGTTGTCTTTCGGCAGAGTTAGAAAAGCGAAAACGAACAAGTCAAACAAAAGTTGGATGGAATAAACGAATGAAAAAAAAAAAAAACAAAACAAAACAAAGAAGAAACCACATAAAATCAATCAAACATTCGGTTGGTATATGATTTTACAACTTTTTGTGTGTTGTAACGCTTCATCTTGAAGGAAACAAAATTACAGTAGACAGTTTGTGGGGTCGTGTAAATAATTCTAACACGCACGCAGCTGATCATATTTCGGAGCACGAAATCGAGAATAAGCACGCAAATCGTGCTCGATTATATTCGATGAGGAATCGTTTTGGCCCTGGCCCTGTGATTACTCTTGGGTATCTCATGCCAAGCATCGTTTCTCGACGTTGTAATTTACTATCTTGTGCATCTTGAAACGTTCCGAAAAAATGTCAATGCAAAATTATGTACTTGATTCGATTAACAAAAAGGGTTTTTAATATGCCGCCGAACGACAGTCAGAAAGAAGTGCCATTAAATTCGTAATGAAGTTATTAAATGTAAAACAGCTTTTTGTCTGAGGGATGAAAGAATGGTAATAAAATGTTGCACGCGAAAGTTTGCAACAGCCCATTTATGTCTCAATAGCGGTATCCTGACGGCTCACAAACGTTGATCAAAAACAGCCATTTGGAACTCGGTACCGGGCCACATTCCATTCAATTATGCAGTTTCTTTCAAATGCATAAAAAAGAAACAAAAAGGAAGAAACCATCACAACTGAAAGAAATAGAAATCTTGATGCTGAAAGGAAAAGTCAGAGAGTCGATTGAGTTTTAAATGAAATGTTCAATCTTGGATTTACTTTTGAGATCAAGTTCGTTCATTGAGAGATGTGACATTTGAAAGCAACCATATTTAATTAATTTAATTCTGGATCAAAAGGGGGGGGGGGGTTCAACAAGATACAAAAAAAATGAACAACCAGTGTTCCAACATTCGTCCTTGAGACAACGCAGAGCTTTGAATTTGAGCCGGACAGTAGCGTCATTCATAATGAGACAGCACGTGTCGTTTGACTCACGGCTCGTTTGGCACTGTGTGAACAAGCAGATCCGGACGGTAATTGGCTCAGCTTGAGTTTGCATCTCGGCGTTGGAAACGTCCTGAATAAGGTTAACGGGCGTTGCGACTTGAAAATCCAAGAATTAACACGATGCTTCTATAATTGGATGCGCGTTAATTAATCCGTAGGTCCGAGAAAATGAGAGAAAGAGATAGATAGATAGAGAGAGAGAGAGAGATCTGTGTAATGTTCCTTCGCGACTATTGCCATTAAGTTTTGCTTGGTTGCAGTTAAATGTTCATTAAGCATATCTCATTCAGCTAACAGGATCAACGATGATTTATCAAGGATATCTTTTGAGGAAGAGTGGATGCACGAGTTTCGCCAAGTGGAAATAAAGTTGAGATTGGATATCAAATCTGAGCTTGTTTTTGTCTTGTATTGGAGACGAGGAGAATTAAAATGCATCTTGAACATTCGTCATAAATAAAATAAGTCTTTGATAATAGGATAGCGGCGTTTTATATTAGCCACCCTCTGAGCTAAGAACTGCACAAATGTTATGTCGCATCCATTATCTGTCCCCCTGATGTTTGGTCGAACGGAATCGTTAGAAACGCATTGGGGGTGTCTTTCTCGAGGAATATCGCGTCCGAGTGTCGCGAATTGGTCGTATTGATTTTCGCGCACTCTCTGAGGGGTGTGTGCTCACGACATACGCTGACGCGTGCGAGTGTGTTCGTCTTGTTATCTTGCGTCAGGTCGTTTTACTTTCAAGTCCAAGTCCAAAATAAATCAACTCTGAGGAGGCATTGAAGCAGACCGATCAATACCAATCACTTTGAAGTTTGAGATGAAGCCTTAGCGAGTATACACCCAATCGCGACCTGCCGTCTGATATCCTTCGAGGAATCCCGACCGAGTTGTAATGTTTCTTTTGGTTGCGCAAAATTTCCGACAGAGATTGAAGAACCTCGTTCTCGCACATTTTTAGACAGGGCAACATCTGAAGTGTTTTAACAACTGAACAAAGAAAAGAAAAGAAAAAGAAGAAAAATGAAAATTCCGTTATTTGAAATTCGCCGATCGTTTGAGTGACGTTGAATCGGATTATTTACAGTAGAAAGCAGAAGCCGCCGTGATCCTTTGTGGAAGAACGTTTGCCTGATCCATCAAGTTTCTTTTATTAACTAAACCTTCAAAAGGTAATCGACGAAAAAGGCGCAATTATATTTCTAATCAGGGAAGACGAAAGTTAGTTGGACAAACGTGGAGGTATATAAAGTGTTTGCACAAAAGAGGACGTTGACCAAGGATGAACGCACTTGTGCCTCCAGGCTGTGTGTCAAATCCTCATCGATAACAAAGCTCTCGGTGCGATACTCATTACTGGAATTTCAAAAACGTAAGATCGTTGCGTGCCTGTGTCGCGGTGCATGTTTAACTACCTCGACGTTTTGTGGCTTTGTTTCGATCACGTAGAGGACCTCTGCTTTGCACTTTTCACCACTCGCATACACTCAAAGCCCAACAATGAAACGGCTTAACCGACACGAATCCGTGAACGTTATTCTAATTGGGAAGGAGAATTTCATGCGTTATAAAGCGCGCAACTTGTTTGCTTTAATGTGTATGTTATAGTTCAATTTACCTCGCTCGAATCGTTTATGTGGTGTTAAAAGTGCTCGGTGCTGTTAAAATCTTATGAGTCGTTTGAAAATTTATTATTTTTTCCGGTCCTTTTAGTTTAAATTTGTTTTTCTTTTTTTCTTTTTTAGATAAACATATTTAATTTCCTCGCTTAGTTTAATTTTTGGTCCATATTAAAAAAAAAAAGATACCTTCGGTTCCGTGATTAATTTAGCTGATTAAAATTGTTCGAGGTTGTATAGTATAAGCAATCGCATGTCCGTTAATTAGACCATAGACAAAGAGAGAACTTATAATAATGTAAAGTGTTTACAATTTGTTGTATCAAATTGAATTTCTAAGGTACATTAATTGGATTCCAGTTGCGACTAATGATGACTAGTTTCAACTTCCACTTGATTCAGTCTGATTAACTTTGATCAGATTAAAAGTGAGAACTCAGACTTACATTAGGAATCCATTGAATTTCAAAGTTATTTAATTCTCAAAATTGAGCAAATAATTTTTCTCCCTGCTAATTGTTTATTCAGATATGCTAGCGTTATTAACATTTCTCAGTCGTTTCAAACTACATTCAATGGTTTAAAGTTTCGTACTCGTCTCAAGATGACTGTTATAAAAAAAAAAAGTAATAATAATCTCTGACCATGCGCAATCTCCTCTCTTTATCAGCGCAAGCTTATCGTCATTTCATTTTTATGAATCTTATTGTTTTATTCATACGAAGTAACTTATCATAGTGGATCATTTCTGGTTTGTAGAACTTAGTTAGTAATTCTCCCTGGAGTAATATACAATCGGCCTGAACTCGTGAAAAATTTAAATATTAGAGATTCATACATGCGCATCTGCTCGCATACGAATGGTAGATAACGAATTCCAAATGATATATAGCTGCAGATTATATCTGAAAACATAAAAAAAAAAGGAAGTACAATTAAAAACCTATTTCATAAATGTTATGATTTGTTGATAAAACCAATCATACAAAGTACCAAGGCCAAAATGATGAATATCAATATAAAATATACAAAATTCCAACCCTGTCGTTAATCCCTCTAAGAGATCAAACCCAATCTCGACCACCGTAAAAGCTTTCGCGACAAATTCTTCGAATAAACCAAATGAAATGAAAAGAAAAATTGTTATCATTATGGTTAATGTGGCGGGTACAATTCAAAAGTGACTTTGAAAAAAAAGGCCAACTTTTTGCGCGTAACAAGCTACACGCCCGGTGCGACTGCAAAGACTGATTAATGGTCCGTGGAGTTGCGGGCGATCAACCACCATCGTAAAATAGGCGCCACCGGGGTCGATCAGCCGATCGATTTGCTCCATCTACGGCTCGCTGTCTACGTTCATTAACAAATCCGTAAGAGTAATGACGTGCAAATGTGACAATAAAAATTGTCTATGGCTATATATTTCATCTGAAAGCGCGTTACATTACAAACGGCGATGAATTTTGATTATAAACCCTTTGATCAGTATTTTTTTGTTTTTTTTTGTTTGTTTTTTTTTTTTTTTCACTGCAAATGAAGCACGATCTTGATTTATAGATGCCTCTTGATTATACTTTTGCCGTAAGCAGAAGTATACATTTTCAAAACCGGGTTACGAAAAGTGAGCCGATAACTTTGCTGTGGGAAAATTCGCAAATTTATAACCGAAGAATTTATCCTCCATAAATTCATCGAAGACACAAAAAGAATATACACCCAAAAGATTTCCTTATTGACGATTGGGGTACCGATTTTTAATTGGTACTTGAATTCTAAGCCGAGTTATCTGATTGCAATTAAATAACGTGTCATCGCGGGGGTTCCCAGTTGCTTGACATCGGTTGATGACTATCGATCATGTTTTCTTCTTCTTTTCATGGTTTATTCTTTGGCGAATGACGACGACGAGTCCTGTAACCGGTTGGTCAGCGCGCGATTACACTTGATTACGTACGCGTTCATAGGGCTGCTGAACTTTTGACACACTTTGATGTTGAAAGATGATCGGTCACGGTGAGGGACAAAATTGCCGCGACGTGTGTACGAATCGTGTTAATATGGAAAATGGCAGATAAAGGTGCCGGTTATTAGGGACACTTTGAATTCGTCACGAAGATGCAGCACCACTGTCCCGTGTATACCAATTTGTTACAACATTTCTTTTTTTTTTATTCTTTTTCTTTCATTCTCTTGCATGAACTCGATTTTAAATTCATCTTTTAAGAAGAACTGTAACATTTACGACTGCATACCTCGCGGCTACAACATTACAAATACGCACCACTGCCTATACAAGCAATCAGTATATATTACGGCAAAAAAATGGCCAAACAAATAGCTCAGGGGTATTTTGCAAGTAAAGAGCATAATAAAGACAAATTTTTCGTTCGCTTGATAATAAGTAATCTGGGAGATGATGTTTCTTAAATAATGAAAGAGATGGGCATTCTTTAAAATGCCATAAACAACCACGTTGGCTACTGGAAAAAATGGTTCAGCTGAACGTGCGGAACTTGTTCTTGTTCGTTAACTCGAAAGCTGGCGTTTGAATCCTTACTTGGACAATCTGAGCGTACGGTCGCTAAACTTGTAGCAGATAGAGCTGAATCGTGTTGACCGCGGTCAGGGTTTAATCCAATGAATTAAATACGCCACCGACTGATAATCGTATTCATGAGAATCGTAATGGCACATCTGGATTTTGTGCATAATGTACAAATAAAAGCGCGATCGGTTTCACGTAACCTCAAAATCAGGTTATGAAAATATCAAGGCTGATGAAATAGCGATAAAATGTTCAAGGCCAATGAATTGTACTGGCAAAAATGTGTGATTCATAAACCCCAAGCTGTTTAATTACATCAGCCATGCGTGAGGGTATATCGAGTTGAATGCAAGACATGAATTATTATGTTGAATTATGCGGGCTTTTGAAAGGCGAGCATTTTCGCGCCACCGACATGACAGGTCGCATGTACGCGTGATCGCAAAAACAAAAATCTTCCTGATTTCGATTATAAAGTTTAATGATAAATTTGACATTTGTCGTGGCACGATATACATGCTGATACACGGAAAAAAAAGTTGCTATAATTTGGATCAAAATCGGTGCAATTTTTAGCTAACTGTTTAGTAAAAATGACCAAACATTGAATAAAAATTATTAAATTTTTCGGTACTTTTTATCAACCAGTTTAATAATTTATATCAAAAATGGATTCCTTCCTCCAGTTATTAAACGTTCAGTAAAAATTATTGTATCTTTTCTTACCGTGTACAAATTACGGCTTGAGTTATAATTGATGAACATGATCACGCATATCTGATTATCAATTCAGTTTCGAAGAAAATTGAAAGCGCATCGTTGCTTTTATGATGATCAACACTTTCCACCGGATCGTGTTTGAAACGCAACATTATTTCGCTGCTGATGATAGTTTGGAGAACATTTTTGTTCCTCCAAAAATGCGACCACAAGATGGCCGCCATCGCGTCAACAAGATGGCGTCCAAAGCATCGAACTTTTATTCTTATGTTTTTACTTTTTTTTTTGTTTTAAATTGAAAAATGGTCAGTGTTTGATACGCCGTCATAAAATTTCGTACCTATCCAGTTGATCAGCTTACACTCAAATTGGTTTGATTATCGAAATTGATCATCTCGCAGAGATCCTCCGTCAAAAAATGCATTTGAATTTCATGCCCATCATCAATTTGAAACGTTCCCCAACACACGCCTCAACTCACCTGACGTATGATTGAAAATGTTTACTTTTAATTCGAAGCAAACGCATATCTGACGGACATTTTTCGTAACAATGATTATATTCAAAGCAAGTGGTTTTCCATAAATTGAAAAATAAAAACAAAAAAGGAAACTCGTTTCGTTCCGATTAGAGCCGATAACAATTATGAATGGATGCATTTCGTTCAGTCACGGTGACAAAGTGGCGTGTAATCACTGGTACAGCATTTTGCGCGTACCACGATAATTGAAACTAGATGAAGCGAGCTAAAAATATATTCCTTGAATTTAATGAGGCTGCGCAATGTATAAGCCGCGAGCTCTTCCACGTGCTTTTCCAAGGGGACTTCTCCTTGCCTATATGCCGGACTGCTGGCTTGCGTTCAGGGACGTCAATATGATATATTCAAAACGTACGATTAACAACAACAATAATACTAATAATTATCACTATTACAATAATTATACTCTTAATAATTAATCAATCTGACCGAGCAATTTTTGTATTCAAGAACTCGTTCAAATTTTTGCAGATCAAAATTTATGATTTTGTTCATTGTGATGTGATTACGTCAGCAATGAATTATCGTCAGTCGTTGTAGTGTCAGAGTTGCATCATGAATTAATTATTTGATTTGTTCCACATCCTTTTTTGCATGCCCAATTTATTACGGCCCTGCCAAGTCGCTCAAGATCAAGCGCAAGGTGAACAAACTCGGAGCTACAGGCAGCATGTAACGCCTCCGCAAACTCCGTCATCAATGCCAGGGACCTGCGCTTTTTTGCCTCTTCTTTTTTTCTATCGCGCCTCCTTTACATTCGCATCTTCTACCTCTCCCTGTAAGTTTTCGTCCGATCGCAATCACGCTTCCCAATCGGGGCCTCCACATGCCAAATCTCCAATGACTCAAAGATTCCACGAAAGATTGCTGACATCGTTTTGGCCGAAAATTGAGGATTTACAATTTCGTTTGCAAAATCATGAGTCGTGCGGTTCAGCTTCAGGCAACCTGTTTTGCGGAATGATGGTGCGAGTTACAGACAACTGGAGATCGATTACGGCATTCATAATGAGTAATTGTTGCGGGGGAAAAAAGTAAACTGAAAAGCCACCGCTCTTTCCTTAAGAAACGTCGATGAGTAATCAATTTAACCTCAGTTAGCTGCGTTGAAAAGTTAAGTAGAAAATGAGCATCTTTTTTTTTTTTTTTTTTTTTGTAACATAATTGTGCACCTTCTTTCTCATTGTTTTGTATTCAAAATTGTATGACAAAAAAAATTGATTTTTCTTCCTTTTAATTTTACAATCAATGTTGTAATTCTCTTAAGATATATTTCATCAGCCTTATAATTTTGTCGTCATCAACATGTCTTCTACCTGATGAGAATCTGATTTCGTCGGAATTCTTTTTGTTCGTCCCTTCATTACTTTCTTACGTTGCCTTATTGTCGAAATCCTGAACTCATTTTACAGGGCACGATTTTTACTGTCCTTCTTTTTTGTATTTGAATAAATAATCTGTTTGATTTTATTTCGGCACTCTCGAAATGTTATTAAATTTCATTGAAACTAGCCGCGCATTATGTAATCACAGACTGAATCTGTCTTGTTGATTGAGTTTTATTTCACCGTCCAAATATTAAACACGAGTTGCCACAACTTCACTTAACATCTTCACTGCCACTTTTTTTTTCTCTCTTTCTTCCGCGTTTCTTGAACCTGTCGATTGGCCGCTTTGTATTCGGCAGAATGGTCGCGCCATGTCAGGCGTTGCGAAAAATGACAATTGGATGGTGTGCTTTATGCCAAAAAAAAAATGTTTGTCTTAATACTTTTTTTTTTTATTCACTGTGTACATAATTGACTCAAGTTTTTTTTATTCTGAATTTCGTTCAGAATTGTATTTTGAATGTACAAATTTGAGATTACTTTTAGGACATGATTATCCTAACTTGAAAATATTTGAATAACAATTTGTTTCTTTTTACAGGCTAACAGAAGTTCTGTACGTGTTGTTAACTGTTGTTATCACTACAAAAGGAGCGTCGGATCCTTCGCACTTTGAAACCGTCCTCACAAGTAACGCCGCTATTTTTAATCGTATGGGATTGGTCCCGCTGGAAATCCCAGATGGCCATCATAAGAAGAGGTTGGCCGGCCCAGAACCCCAGAATGGAAAGATGCCTCTTTCGTTCCTTCATCAACCCTACGGTCGGCGCCACGGTGGCCACCAGGATAGTCACGTGTACATAGTCAAGTTACCTCCCAGTCCACCTTTCTACACCATCAATAAGCCGCACTCAGATCTATCCATGGGAAAGTTAAGCAACAACGTAAGTTGATTAAATCAAAGAGTTATCTTCTGATTAGCCAAGAGACGCCTCTGACGTTTGTTTCTTTTTCCATAGAACGGTCTGGTTCGTCTGGATTCGTCGTTCAATTTTGCCGGAAACGGCAAACCAAACAAGGTTTACCACTGGAACCTCCCAATAATGAAGAAGATGAATGACAAGAAGCGCCATTTGTTGCGAGCTCGTCTCGGCCAGTCGAAACTCAAGCAGCCGCCGTCGATGAATCGTTTGAAAGATCATTTTTTACACTGGAAGAAACCAGACCCGTCTAGGAACGACCTCGACGAGGCGAAGCTCTTGAAATCCCGAATTGCCGGCTTGCAAAAACACGCGCGCAACAACGATAAAAGGCTGAGTTACCCCGACGAGAAGCTCCAGCTGGACAACCGTAACGAGTCCAAGTCTTTCCGACTGGGCGACTCGACGATAACCAAGATCGAGAACCAGAACGCCAACTTGAAACCCTGGCGAGAGTTGTCAAACGAGCTGCACGCTTCTAAGAACTCCGCCGAGGAGCGACCGAAGAATCACCGGAAGAAGACCGTCATGTCGTACTACGCTCCTCATCCAGCGGCTAAAGCAGGGCCTACTAGCATCCACAAGTCTTTTTCCGGAAACGGCAAACCTAAAGCGTTCTACGTTATGGAGAAAAGCCGAGTTAAACCGATTTACTATCACCCGCTGTTACCTTGAATGTGAATGAGTCTTTTTTTTTTTTTTTTTTTTGGGGTATGTCAGTGACTGCGAATGTTAATTTAAGAGCCGATTCAACAAAGTTAACTTAACTTGATTTTTGTAAAAAAAAAAAAAATCATGTGCATCAAATTGATAGATATTTTACAATCTATGTTATGATTTTAAGTGATTTCATTGAAGATTTTGCGACTTCAAGGATCCAAGAATTTTTGAAACAAATTCAATATGACGGGCTTGCAGAGAAAAAGAAAATTGTATTAGGAATCAACGTTAGTTGTAAGAATTTTTTTTATGTTATGTTAGTATAAAAACGAGGACAAGAGAATTGATTGTTATTGATGCTGAATTTACTTTACATTGTTTCCCTGCGAAAAACGAATTATGGGAATAAACGAACAAGCGGTAGGATTCGAGACGTATTATTGGCCGTATAAATCAGAGCCGAGGTGTATAATTGAAATACGAAATTTATGTACGGCTTTCTAATCGTCCCGTTGGCGCTAACTTCCTTCCAATAGCATCGAGCAAATAAGCGGGCAGTAAAACTTTATTTTATGTATGATGCGAACAAGACTTAGCGATTGGCTATGTATTGCTGCGAATCATCGGCCAGTTAGCGTTCGATCATTTTTGCGCATGCACCTTAGTAGAATTGTATCTTTTCACGTTTCGGCTGAAAAATCAAATCCAGTATTAAACATACTGTTTAAGATAAACTAAAACTAATGTTTTATCATAAGGATTGGAATATTATTTTGAAAATGTTCGAATAATAATTCAAAGTATAACCAAATTATATTCGACCCTTTTTTTTTTTTTTGAATAATCACTGTACAAATAATTTTTTTTAACTCTCTGTTAAAATTTTATGATACTAATTTATTTATATTATAATATTAATTCTCGCGAAATCACAAGAATTGCTCAACTTTTGTAAAATGTTCCAAATTGAATTGTTCACGTGTTCTATGTGAAAACTGAGACTTCATGAACAATGAATTTCGGTTCATTTTATTAATAAGATGTAAAACAGTTTGGAAGCAAATTTTTAATATAAAAATTGACCGAACTTATGGTCAATTAACTTCGTAAGACTGAGAAGCAGCATTTATTTTTTCACATTTTTGTATACCTAAAAGATCAATTTTTTGTATCGCTTCAAGTTATGTCAAAAAAAAATGTCTATAATGTGATGTAATTTCGGGAAAAAATATAAACCGATTTTTTCGATAAAAGAAGAATGTACCTGGAGCACATTTTTCACAGGAGGAAAGGGAGGGGGGTATAAGTATATAATCGAATTATTACACCTATACGCGCGTATTCGCAGTTTTATACTCTTATGCATATTCGATAAGCATCATTTTTGATGATGGAGTATTTATGTATTCATTTTGTACAAAAATGTAACAAAACGTCAGAAAAAGTATTTGACTTTTTTATTATATAAACTGAATCCTTTTAGATCCCGCATGTGTCTTAATATATGAAAGTTATACTTGGGAAAGTATACAAGATGACAAAAAACATTGCTAATTTCTGGTTAAGTATCATATGGTATAGTAGAATTATTCTAGTCAGCTGAAAATGATCAAATATCAAAGGAACGACGTTCGGGTCTTCAGAAACAGATCAGACCATGCTTGAAACATTTTTTTTAGAAGGAAAGGGAACGTGTGATGAATATGAACGAATGCAGGCGAGCATTTTATTTTTAACCTTTGGCTTTTTTGTATGGTCGTGTATTTGAAGTAACATCCAAAAGTGAAAATAACTCTATCAGATTGATTAAATCGTATAATAAAATTTAACAGTATTTCAAGATCTCCAGTGTAAGTCGGTTAATTGCCTTGAATTTATGCGTCGTAAACGTAAATGAATAAATATTAATCATTTGCCTGTTAAGATTATGGCTTTAACAGTTATATCTGAAAATGACGAGGAAACAGGAGTTGAGAAAAGATTATTTGCAAAACAAAGTATTCTAATTCTGTTAATCGTGAAATAAGTATCGACAGATTTCATTATGTAAGTCATCGCTAGTAAGAGTTACGGTTTACCAATTTAGTTACATACATTTTGTACATTCAATTCTAGGATTTCAGTTTTAGGATTTTTTCATTTGTCACAGTGTGTTCAATTTATCCTGCTTATAAATTTGCTGATTTTGTCGTTCTCGTCATGTTCGCCAGTCCTGGGTAAGATAAATTTATCAGTTGAATAAATAATGATAATAACAATTTATATTTATTCACAAAAAGGAGCTTTTATTAATACAAAAAAAATGTGCATAGATGCAAATAAAGAAAATGACTCTGCAAATGATACGGAAATCACGATCCTTCATAAAAAAGCAGGTAATGAAAAATATAATTTAAAAATGCATACATATATTTTATACCATCACAGCTAATTGTATTTATTTATTTCAATTTTTATCAGCAAACAGAATTTTAAATAGCTTGGACGAAACGGTAAATCCGTGTGATGATTTTTATTCATTTGCCTGTGGTGGTTACATGAAAAATATTTCCATTCCGAGTAATAAAATGAAAATAAGTTTGAGAAAACAACGATACCTGAGGATGTTGCGGAATTTAACACGCGTATTGGAATCTGAAAATGAGATTTTGAATTCTGTTAATATTTCTATTGCCAAAAAATTACACAAGGCGTGCAAAAGTCTTCGTAAGTGACAAGATATGAATGTTAATTAAAAAAAAAAAAAAAAAAAACAACAACTTGTTTAACTTATCAATGAAACTTGGTTTTAATTTTTGTTTTAAAATTCAGCAATTTTGGACAGCAAACACTCCAAACTTCGTACAATCATTCAAGTTCTTGAAGATTTGAAAGTTTTTGCTATCTCCGATTTGAAAGCACAGAATTTTGACCAATTCAATTTGCTAGAAACTATTCACAAGCTGCGACACATTGGGGCGGATCATATGTTTTTACTGGAAGTTCAAATTGTTCCTCGTTCAGATACTGATAAAACAAATATCATTCAGGTAAAAACATGAACGTATATTAAAAAAAAAAATTCAATATTGTTACATGAATATATATTTTCAGATTCAGAGTCCAAGTTTTTCTAGTTTGTGGGAAATAAGTAACAAAAATGTAACAGAAAATAAAGAACTGTATGACGAAACCAGAAATCTTTTGTGCAAATTACGAACTTTGATGACCAATCAGTTTAATGTGAGCATTATCAAAATTACTTCGATCAAAACATCAATCAAATGATTCATGAAATTTAATTTTAGGAATTTTATGAATTTCGCCTTGTCAAAGCCGACAATTATTTTCGGTCTCTCAATGGCACATTCCCCTTGAAAGATTATCTTGAAGGATTATTACCCCCCGGATTAATCATTTCACCGGACGATGAAATTCGTATCAATCATGATTACCTTATGGCTCTTGTAGAAATTCTAAACCAAACCCCAAAACGAGCTCTGGCAGCTTACATTTTCCGACAAGCCACAGTGGAGATGTTGAAATACTTTGTCTCATCGAGTAATAATTCAGTGTCCTTAAAATGTACGAAATTATTATTGAATAATTATCGCAACTTTGAGATTGCTGGTTTGAAATCATTTTTCAATGACGTTGATAAATTATTTGTAACTGAGATGATGACACACGTTGAGAACCATTTCATAGCTGCGATTGAAGATGTAAGCATCAAGTAATTGATCATTTTTCATTAAGTTTTAATATTAAAAAGAAACAGACTGTTTAAAATTTTGAATTTTTCATTTCAGAGCAGTTGGATTGACCCGGAAAGCAAAATTGCAATAATAAATAAGATGAGGAAAATAACAAAATTCGTTGGTTATCCGGATAACAATGTGGATATCTCTGAACAACAGTGGCCAGTTGATAACCATAGCGATTTTGTGAAAAGTATGCTAAAACTAGCTAAATTTCAGGCAGATGCTACTTTTTTACAACTGCACAAAGAAATGGATGTTAGAAAGTGGCCAAAGACACCCTCAACGTTCAATGCAGCTTACAACAAACGATTGCATGCCATAAGTAATCAATTTTTGAAAACATTCAATCAAATTTAAATTTGACAAAATAATTTGGTCTGTAAAAATATTGTTTAATGGGTTGCCTTACAAAAGTTGCATATATTTTTCAGCATTGCCAGCAGCTTATTTGTACTCTTCTTATTTCAACAAAAATTTACCCAACTATATGAATTACGGCTCGATAGGTACTTTGATTGGTCACGAAATGACTCACACTTTTGAGAGAATCCTTATAACCAGCAAAGTGATTGCTAAAAAATATAAAAAGAAATCCAACAATTCTACTTGCACAAGGTGAATAACATAGTTCTCTTTCTTTATGTGTGTTGTTTCAATCAATTACTCATTCATCAATATTGATTTTCCAGAACGTGTGTTAATTTTTTCAATGGTGTAACATTACAAACTCTGAAAAATTATAAAAAACAATACGAATGTTTCGACACTCAACGTAAAATTTATCAGGTTTGATTTGATTTTTTATCCTGGTCAAAATTATTTGACTTTATATAACGGCTTTATTTTATTACAACAAATTTTATAAGCAAAAACGAATAACCCAATTTTTTAATTTCAACGAATGCAAATTTGTTTGTTGAATTTTTTTTAGGAAACTCTAGAAAATTCTTTACTTGAAGATATAGCTGATACAAATGGACTAAAAGTTGCATATGAAGCATATACAAAATGGGAAAAAAATAATTCTGCAGAACCATCATTGCCTGGATTAAAATACAATTCGAAGCAACTTTTCTGGTTAGCCGCTGCTAACAAAAGATGTTCTAAAGAAACTTCGATGTATGAATATCACGACCATAGTCCACCCAACGTAAGAATTCTGATGCCTCTTTCCAACATACCAGAATTTTCGCAAGATTTTGGCTGTCCTACTGGCTTCAAGATGAACCCCCAGAACAAGTGTAATATTTTGTAATGAATTATTTTGATTAATCTTTTGCAAAACAGAATGTGAAAATAAAAACTTTAAGATGAAAGAATCTTTGTACTTCATCCTTTGAAACAGATACATTTTTTTATTTTCTCTTACATTGAAACTATAAAGTAAAACGTGGTCCAAGTTTTCGTTTATACCAAAATCATTCAAAATGATTTGTCGTTAAGAATGTTTATCTTGGAGAGTCAAAAGTACAGTTACGTAAGTGAAACATGCTCGTATCACCTGAAATAAATTCAATTGATTAACAAAATGGAAAAGGTCTTGATCATTTAGAATAGTTTTTGAGAACTGACATGTGAGAATGCTAGTCATGTTATTTCAAAATGCCAAAATAAAAATTACTCTATGAGTTGAGGATTCGTTCACGTTTTCATTTTTTTTTTTTTTTGACTACGAGTGGGCATTTTGTTAGCTATACGTTCCATGTCAGAACCCAATAAAATTGAAGCCATCTTTCTAACACTGATGAATAACTCCATGGAAGGCGTTATGAGACCGTATGCACTGATATCACAAGGATAAAAGCATTTCATAGAAATAATAATCAATGATTTATTTATTTTGGGTGAAACGCGTAACCATGATGATTCATAACTAAAAGTATATCGAATTGAAATTATTAGTTCTCTTTAAAATAATTATTTAGAACGAACAATTGATCTATTCTTTAAAATAATCTCTTACATTGCTAATCTAATCTCGTTGGGAATATTTGAAACATCATTTCCAATATAACAAAGTAAACCTAATCCACCAATGGCAAAAATTATTACTGGTAGCAGAGTTAACGCTTTCATAGGGTTGTTGAATGAAATTTTTATCTAAGGCGGTTCAATTAGACGTAAAATAATTGTTACTCATTATCTGTTGAATTAAAAAATTAATTTAATTTTGGATTACTTACAACTAAACTTGTCATTACTATCATTGCCATCATTATAAAAACTCCGCACAATAAAATCTGTTTTATAACATCATTTACTATTCGCAAAAGTCTATTCGGAAGCAAAAACAATTCAAGCCAAGTTCAATGCTACAAATATGATTAAATACTAACTGGAACAATTCCCAATGTTCCTTAATGACGATCCGAATTAATTGAATTATGCTTGAATTTGTAGATTGTTTAGGATCATCATCAGAGTTTCTCCCATAATCTTTTAAATGAAACCTGAAAAAAATTTTTTTTTATTTTTAAGTCACTAACTAAAGGTAGTTCAGTTGAAATTTTGTTAAATACCTCATTGAATAAAATTTGAAAAATATAGATCCAAAACCTATAATGACGATTGCACAGAAATGTTGCACTGAACAATGTGAGTAAGTCATTGAAGATATTTCACACGCTGTGTCGAACGAAAATGTGTAAACTGTGTCGTACATGATGGCAGATTCTTTGAGTGTGTTTTGAAAAATTGCAAGCACGATTGGCAAAACTACGGCAATGATAATAAACGAAAAAATAACAACTGAAATCAATTTTAAAATTTGTACAGTGCTAAAATGAACAGTGCTGTAATTAATTACAGTGCTGTAATTAACGTCTTTACCTAAACTACAAAGCATTATTTTTTTTGACAATATAAACTGTTGAGTGAAGAAGTCTCGTGTCTTAGTATTTTGCATGTAGCTTCTATAATCTTTGTCCATCATTTCAATTAAACTATTAACCTATAAACAATTCAACATTAATTAATACATTAATTAAAACAAGAATTGTTACTGATGGAACAAAAGTATTACACTTTTTCTCTTCGTGGTAAAATTGACCAGGAACATAATTATAGCTAGGTGGATGAAAAAGAAAATTGCGTTTGTAAATATTTTATCATATTGATTACTGTTTTGACAAGCGTAAGACAACTGAAAATTAATCACGATTATTTCGTAGTTGACTCCAAAAAAAAAAAAAAAAAAACAGTATGGAACGTATGAATATTCTTGAATTAAAAATGATGTTTACGAGGCCATACGCTATCAGACAACTGGTCATAATTTGATAAAAGTGTAAATAGAAGCGGACATTTTTATTTTGTGTTGGCCAAAAACCTATAACCAAGGACATTAGTTTAAACAATTTATAATGAGTTTCAAAAATGCCTTTGAAGTTTTCTGTTTCATTTTTCCTCATTTATGAATTTCCTATGAATTTTCCTATAAAATGAAACAAATCAATTATTTGAGAATCAACAAATACTTCATTGTATTACCTAGATACAAGATGCATCTTTCTCTCAACGTCACTATCAATTTAAAGTACACTCAGATCCCTTTCAAATTTGTAGATACTCTCTTTCGTAACTTACCACCTCCCTGTCTTACTACAGAACGAATAAGACTATCAAATTAATATTAAGATGGGGTTAGTGAATTAATTTTGTATATCCATTAAACAAACACAACACTTTGCAATATTTCAATAAGAAGTTATAATAAAATTGTAGTCGCGATGAGAAAGGTTGTTTCTGAAGTAAGAAATCATGTTCAGTGATATTGACATTTATTATAAAATCAGAACTAAGATACATCAAAGAAATTAAAACTTGATCAGTTTAGGGGGTGTCGGAATTCGAGCACCATCACCTAACACGACAGTCGCAGCACCAGGAAGGTAGAGCTTCTCCGTGTCCATGGAAGTCCCTTTCTGTATCATAGATTTAACACTTGCAGTGTAAACATTCATACGTGGTGGTATATTCAACCAAGCACTTGCATCGACCATCACCGGCCAATTTGAACAATTAATCAGCAGAACGATGGGACTGTAACCAGGCAGACGTCTTACAACAGCCAGTACTTTTTCTGTCACAAGTGCAATTTCCAGGGTTCCATTTTGCAACACTTGGCTCTTTCGTAGGGCTGTCAGGTTCTTGAAAACTTTGAAGTGAGAAACAGGCGCTGTTTTCTGTACAGCAAGATTAAGTTGGGGGTAATTTTCATTAACCGGTAGCCACGTTGTCTTGTTGGTTGAGAATCCTGCACTTGTAGAAGCGTCCCATTGGAATGGTGTTCGCTCAGGGTCTCTTGATTTAGGTTCATACCTGGAAGCTCCTGCGTTACAAGCCTGTGGGTCGAGTGTTTGTTCATAGGTCAGCCACTTGTCAACCATTCCAATCTCATCTCCATTGTACACAATCGCAACTCCGGGTAAAATCATGGCTAATGCAGTTATCTGGTCCTCCCTTTTGGGTCCGAACCTGCTCGCCACTCTGCGGTTATCATGGTTGCCTGTAACCCAGTTGGGGGTGTATCCTGCAGGGATGTTATTTAACCACACGTTGACAGACTTCTTAAGGTCGATAGCTGAAGAGTATTTGTTGACGTCGGTGATGAAAGCGAAGTTCATCGGTGCGTTGGAACCAGACAAATAGAACTTCATGGTCAGAAAAATATTGGTGTAAGCCTCAGTGAGGACGACGTATTCACTGTTGTTATGGGACTTAGCATGGGTAGTAAAAAGCTGCCTCCAGCTAGCCATCACTTCATAAGTTTCCTTCTGGTCTCTGGTGTAGATGTGGTCGAGGTACTCGTAGTCAGTTGGAGGGACGTCCTTCGATGACCTAGGCTCGTCCAATAATCGAGCATCCTCAAACATGTGATTGATGGCGTCGATTCGGAAACCAGATACACCCCTGTCCAACCAGAAACTTAGAACATTTTCCATCTCCTTGCGAAGATTTGGGTCTCGGTAGTTAAGGTCTGGCTGACCGACTGCGAACTGGTGGAAATAGTACTGCTTTCTGATTGGGTTCCACTCCCAAGCTGGACCTCCAAAAGTAGATATCCAGTTGTTTGGTGGTCTCATTGTTCCGTTAACCATCTTTCCGTCCCTCCAGACGTAGAATTCATCGAAGGGCTTTATTCTTTGGATACTTTTTTTGAACCATTCGTGTTGAGGGGAACTGTGATTAGGAACAAAGTCCAGGATGACCTTCAAGCCTACAGATTTAGCTTTGTTCATGAGTGTGGTGAAGTCTGCCATCGTTCCATATTCGCTGTGGATGTTTGTGAAGTTAGAGATATCGTAGCCAAAATCTACCTGCGGACTGGAGAAGATCGGAGAGAGCCACACCACATCGGCACCTGTTTCACGGATGTGCTCTAGCTTGCTGGTGATACCGTTCAGGTCGCCGATTCCGTCCCCATTGCTGTCCTTGAAACTTCTCGGATAAACTTGGTAAATGACTGCATGCTTCCACCAATCGTCGGCGTTGACGGTCAATGCAAAGCTCGCACAGAGCACTATTGTCATGAAGCTCTGCATGATGGCTCTGGTAGATTGAACCTCATCCATGGCATTAAATAGACTTTCGCTATCTTCAAGTTGAAAGAATATAAATGATTATATCAAACACTTTTTCTCAACGACAATAGACGTTCTGATAAAACGTCCAGAGGCTTGACAATTTTTTTTAGTTTAACAAGAAAATTGATATGATATGATTTAGAGAAGTGTTTACGAAGGCAGAGGACCAATTTTTTCTGCAACCGATATCTTGCTGTAGATACAATCAATCCTTGTTATCAGATTTTTATCATTTGCTATTGATTACCTTGTTGAAATGTTTTATCTTGATTTAATATTGTTATCGTAGGTTGTAGTTTTATTACAACACGTACACTTCACCTGAAAATACAAAATAAATACAACAATAATTTAGCACTTTAGCAAGTGATGTTGAACAGAAGGTGTATTTCTTAAACTAAGAACATTTTTTCGTGTATTATTAGAATTTACTTTTATAACTTCATCAACTACTTATGTTAGCCAAACTAAAAGCAAGACTTTTGCTTAGGAGTTTTGTTAGTTATGCATAATTTGTGAGAATCAGACAGAAACGTATCATTAAATTGATTACACTTTGGTATTACGTTCGGAATTACATTTGAAACTGTAATTATAATGTAGCACCGCCATATCACAGTACGAAACACAACCCTGTCGTTAATAAAACTTTCTTAAATGTATGTTATGGTACACATGATTAAATAATGCACGAATACCAACAACAATATACAAAAATTGCACAGACAATACGTTTATCTTATCTGGCAATATATATTCGATCATAATTTCATATCGCAAAATCGCGATAGGTAAACGCGAAACCATGTTAGAAGAAATTGAAAACAAATCAATCACAACATTTAATGATGAGTTTAAATTTTATTGTTACATCTTAAAACCGTTGGGTCTATGGCCAACGAGGGACAAATCCGCTGTATCTAAAATTGGAAATACCTTCAAGATGATACTGTCAATCTCGCTCCTTTTGTTTTTGATAATACCAAATACTTTACGAATTATTATCGAAGTCAAAGACTCGATAATCAAGTTAAAAATGTTTGCTGCGTTGAGTTTCATTTGGATGTCTATGTCGCAGTACGTTATTCTGATCCTACATTCGAAGGACATTTATAGATGCATCGATGACGTCAGAATAATTTGGAGTAACATTTGTGATGTGCAGGAGACAAGTCTGATGAGAAGATTCTACAAAAACGGTTTGAGGCAAACGGTGAGAAGTGCTTTTCTAATGTACTTGGGCGGATTCTTTTATTACACAGTAATGCCTTTCTCAGCTGGAAAAACCGCGTTAAACAACAACGGAACACTCTCTAGAGATTTTGTTTTTTCAACATATACAAAAATTTTTGATCCAAAAGACAAGTTAACTTTTCCAATTGTTTATGCAATCCAGTGGCTAGGCGGTTATGTAGTTTATACAATTTCTATCGGTTCCTGTGCTTTGGCAGCTCTGTTATTAACAAATGTTTCGGCGCAGATGAACGTTGTTATGCACAGGATTCATAATCTAATTCTTAATTTTAGTGATTCCCCAAAGAATAGAGTAGAATTTTCCAAAATAATAAGACAACACAGACGTATTCTAAGGTAATAAATTAATATCATTGTAGATGTGATGCAATCAGTGAAATAATAAGTGGATTGACATTTTCATAGATTTGCTGTTCAAATTGAAAATGTTCTCAAATATGTATCTTTCATTGAAGTCTGTGGATGCACCATGCATATCTGTTTAGTTGGATACTTTTTTTTAACGGTATATAAGATTTTTGATTATTATTGTCATATTAATTGTTACATAACATTTAATTTTTTGTTCATATCTTTGTTTAGGAAATGGAACGGAGTCAGCCAATAAGTACCTTCACGTATAGTGTACTTTGTTGTTCGTTCATCAGTCATATTTACCTGTATTGTTCAATTGGGGAAGAGTTTGAATCTCAGGTACATATGTGTAATTGAATCCAGACTTGTGCTCGAAACGCCTTTATCAGAGTAGCACCTATACTAAAATAAAAAAAAATATCTATAATAAAAAAATCTTACAATACATATATTATATTCATAAATAATTTGATATGGTATTTTTTCTTTTTTTTTTTTTTTCTCAAGTGCAGAAAAGTTGGAAACTCATTTTGGATGACTGGATGGTACGTTATGCCATGTAACTATATTTTTACAGGTATGATGCTAATCATGGTTTCAGCTAATCCTTTTCAATTAAAAGCCATCATTTTTCAGCTGTCACTTGGTACTTTTGCAGAAGTGAGTACGGAGTGTATAAATAATGATGTCAATGAAAAATTGTCGTTTCGTATAAATTTATTCTTTTCCAGGTCATAAGATCATCTTTGATGTATTTAAATTTTTTAAGAGAAACAATGTAAACATTTTAACTACATGCGACATGTATACTATAGTAGGATGAAATTTTACAGATAGAACCATCGTTACCTTTTGTTTTGCCAAACCGAAATGAATTATTTTTTATATTAAAATTTCGATCATGCGTCAAAGTTACGAGTTGTGTTATATATATCTTCATCTGGCTAATTATAAAGTTGGATCATTATTTATCAATAGCTTTATTTTGTAGAACCACTAGACTCAGCTTGAAAAGTCATTAGCATAGTGAGGTATGAGAAACAGATACGTAAAACCTGCAACAAAATGATATATGCATCTATTTTTACATTCGTTTTAATATTATTGTCAATATTATAACGTGCATACCTTGATAAATAATTCCATGGAAAGTATTATAAGACCATAAGCTGTAAAATCGCAAGGATACAAACATCTCAGTGAAATGAAGAACAGAGATTTATTCATCTTAGGAAGAACATCGATCCAAGATGAGCTGTAACTATTAAGCACGAATGATGTACTATCTCCAAATGTTCGACCTTGAAATTTTCTTACATAGCAAATCGTATCCGTCCTGATATAAGTGAAACACAATTTCCATAGTAACACACTATACCCAAAATAGACACAGAAGTAATGGCGATTGGTACAACCGCAATAAATCGAGATGAATATCCAAACGAAATTTTAACCTGCAGATATTATATAAAATTAATATTCTGATCACAATGACAATATGGATAATTTTAATTTTAATAAGAATATACTTACTAGTAACATCGATGAGACTATACATCCCACCATAAGAAATATACCTCCAAATATCAAATATTTTGTCATTTCATTTATTAACTGCATATACCTAATAAATAAATGAATAAGTAAAGCACCAGTATATCATCACTTACTAAAAAAAATTACTTTAAAAATTCCATATGCTCCTTGATGATAGTTCTAATGACATGATTATTATCCTGTTGTTTGACTCCAAACTGATTACAAGACTTACCGTAAAACTGTAAACAGTGTCTACAAAATGAATTCAATTTTATAGTTATCCTGATAACGTGAAATAAATTTGTATACTCATTATTTTTACCTTATAAAATAGAATTTTAATAACACAGATTGAAATGCTAGGACCACTATCGTAAGCAGAAATTGGAACATGATTGGGAAATACGTATATATCATACATAAAAGCATAGCATTCGTACGAAACGAGTAAGGTGTATGAAATAAGAATGGAGATTCATCTCTCAGACGTGTACGGTTTCGTTTACTTTGATAAAGGGCCTTTATCAAAGGAGAACATGTACATACAATGATGTTTAAAGAAACGACAACTAAAAATTATATACGTCGTTGTAATAATCTTATTTTGTTTGTTATTAAAATTTCGTACTATTTCTAATTATATTATGCACGAAGTAATTAAACTGTTACCTGAATTGCTCATTATGAGTTGCTTGACGAAAATAATCTTGCGTAGAACAAAATCTTTGATTTGTACATTATGTAGATAATTGTAAGAATCGATTTCTATCATTTTTAAAAACTTGTTCACCTAATTTAATAACAAATGAGACTAAAAATAAATGGTTAGTGAATAACATAAAGCAGTGTTATGTCTGCTAAAAATTTCTACAAAAATTACTTGTATTCTTTTCAATGAAAAATTAAACACAATAAGATATACAGCCAGATGTACGTCTGAAAAAACAAAATTGAAAATTATCTGATAGAAATCTTGATTTTTTTGAAACATGATGGTTAACTGAAAAGTAAAAATGTATCAGTGTCTTATATGTTTAGAACTAATGATAGTTAGTAAGGTTTTTTAAGTTACCTGGCCCTTTAGAAACATAAAACTAACTGTCATCTGGTAAAGATGTATTAAGTAAGTAATGTATTTATTTTGCTTAGGCCAAAAGCCTCCTAATAAACAAATCCATTTAAACACAGAGTAATGAGTGTCGAAGATATTGAATGAATTGTCCTGCTTTTCAACATCGGCTTCTTTTTCAAAATTTGTTTTATTTCCTGTAATAAATATAATTTAACGAATGCATGAATCTTTTTTCAGATCCCATTATGTTATTTGACAAGAATATCTTTCAATATTAAATTGTTAAATTTTTTTTCTGTTCATCTTTTTTACGTTAACAATAATGTTCAAAATGCAAACGAAGTCTTGATCAAAGTCAACTCTTGATGATATTTTAATTTTAAAGTATAATTGTGATTAAACTGTTTACCCAAAAAAAATTTCTGATATTATTTAGTTACTTTCCTTAAATATTAATATTATTTTGTATTACTATCAATAAAAAAAATGTCCTCTTCACAATGTTCATTAAAAAATAAATTGCATCCACAAAAATTATCGCATTTGAAATTATTTGTTTGAATAAATAATAGTTCTGGTGGACGTAACATAACTGAAATAAAATAATATCATGTATTGATTCTGTAGGTTTAAGGGCTCATACGTACCTGCAACGTCAACCAAAATTACAACTTCGAATAATAATTTCTTGATGATTAAACTTATGAAATAAATTGTGCTTCCATGTGAAAACTAAAGTTCAATTTTTGCAGATTCGTTCAAACCAAAAATCTCTATCGAACAAAACAATGCAAATATGTTTACTTACTCAAATTAAGTTTGCATAATCGCAATAAAATTTGATTGTGTAATTTTTGATGAACAATGTTTTTCATTTATCACTAGTTTTTTTAATTATAACTGTACGGTACGGAGTCCGCCACACTCAGACTTTAGTTTCAAGTATAAACTAAATGTCAACTTTTTTTATTTCAACCGACAGCAATTCTTTCTACTTTATAGTTATTCAATTAAATATTCCATAATTGTTTTTGATTGTACTAATGGACGAAATTATGAAACAAAGAATTTCCGTTTTTTCTCTCTTTCTCTCTTTTCTCCCTTTTACAAAGTCGGATTAATTTTTTAACCCCTGATAATGTACACCTGAAATATATTATTGATTTGCTGCATTGGCTGTTTTGTCTTACCATGTTAAATTTCATAAGCGTTGTTCCATCTTCAGGCAAGATAATATCCTAACACTGTTAAGTTGATAAATTTGTTTATTTGAAAAATGTTTATGTAACAAACAAAATAAAAAATAAATTGTTAACAAAACCAAATCAAAGTGAAAAGATGAAGTGAATATTATTTTAAATTGAGAAATAGAATCTTCACATTCAATCATGTTACAAAAAACAAAACGTAATATGTCTCTGCATCTCTTAAAATTAATCATTATCATTTTCAAATATTTATAACTTTAAAATTAGATGCTTATTCTAATGACCATAGAATTTTCTAAAAATTAGATTGAAATCAGTCTTTATTAGTCATATTTGTCTCTAAGCGTCCACAATAATGTCAAATATGTAAACGAAGTTTTCATGATCTAAAAAAAAATGTATAATTAAGCCCTTAATACTCTTTTTTATAATTATTACCCTATATATGATCAAAATGAAACAATGAAATTTTCATTTTTTTTTTTTTCATCAATTTTTTTCAATTGATTCAATAATTTGTAAATTTCATTTATATCAACTTTACCTTGATAAATAACTCCATCGACATAGTCATAATACCATACGCAGTTATTCGACTGGGAACAGAGCATTTCATCTGTATTATAACAAGTGATTGGTTAATTTTTGGAGGAACTTTTATCCACGATGAATTATAACTTAAATTGAAATGAAAACAGAACATATAACCACTTTGACACTCATTTATGGTAAGTTACTATAAAATATCTTACATGATAGACTTCAATTTGAATGAAATTTCAGTCACATTCTGTCCAAGCAAACAAATTAACGCGATCACAGTCACATTCAGAGTCATTACAGGGATGATAAATAACACTTTCATTGTGTTCCCGTAGTCTAGGCGTATCTGGAAGATAATAACAATAATGAACAAAAAAATATGAAACATTTTTGGCGATTGAATTCGGTTTTGGATTATTACATTGTACATTGATAAAGTGATACAACAAGTATTCGAAAATATACCAACTAAGATCAAGAGTCGTGAAATTTTATTTATTATATACATAGCTCTGTAAAAACGTCATAACAGAATTAAAAATTGACTTGTATGAAACAATTTGAAATAAGAACAAAATTTCCTTTTACCTTGCAAATTTAACATGATCTTGAACAGTTTGGCTAATTATACATCTTGATTCATTCACTAATGTTTTTGGGCTTCCACAACCGTAACTCTGCAAAGGGATCCTAAAATAAATTAACTTCATAGTATCATAATAAACGATGCGATACGCATTTTGAACTTGAAATAAATTTATACATCATTTTTTTTTTGAACTATAGTTATGTTTTCTATCTATAAGTTAAAAAAAATATAAACTTGAATTTGAATTTTAAATATGATTATGAGAATTCAAAGTTGCAAACCCTATTTTTTAGGATTTTCAATCCAGTACTCACTTCATTAATTGATATTCAATAAAAACTTGTCCAATTCCTGAAATAAGCAAAGAGTGAAACATCATAATATAATTGAAATAACACGGAAAGGAAAATAAAATAACAAAAAAGTTCATTTTTGGTGAATATGATGTTTTAACAAAGATCATGTCTTCTGTAATCAACATTTTGAAATCGGACTTGACGTTATGGTATATTCCAATAAAGAAAGGTATGACCCCAATTAATAATATAATAATTACATGCGCCACTGTAACATAAAATAAAAGAATCCTTTTTATGATTTGAAGATAAGATTTCAGTGAATTTAACATTTTGTTTCACCTACATCTCGTAACAATGAATATCTGTCGCAAGATTATTGAATAATTAATGACAAGATCTCTCTGATTCTTAGCTCCAGCGAAATCACTTTCTATCACTTCGATACATTCCCATATCTGCAAAAATGATTCTTCTTTTTTCAACACTAACGGATCTTGCATCAAATTATTGTAAAAGCGTTCTAATTAATTAAATTAAACTAATCAACCAACAGCAGACCAGCTTTAATTAATCACTGGAACATTTTTACAATATATTTGATGGAGGTTCTTAAACAAATTCAGATGAATAATTTTAATTACAAGTTGTATCTTGGTCATATAACTGTAAATGATTACTATAACTATTAGGTGTAGAAAGACCCATAGGCTGTTTGACAAAACCTTATCGTAATCGTCACGGTTTTGGTAAAGATACATTAACTGAAACAAACTTTCAATCAATTTTGTTTTCAGATTATATTGATGCATTTTTTCTTCAAAAAAACATACAAATTCATAAAAGATATTCAAGGACTTATCTTTTGTCAAAACTTGGACACCAATTATTTTTACAAAAATCACTCTTGTAAAAATTGTTCACTCTCACCTGTCCTTTCAAAATGAACACGGCCGCTACCGTGTGATAAGTAAACATCATCACCCGCAATTTTTTACTTTGAGTCGGCCAGTAACCCAAAATCATATAAATTAGTTTGTATACCTTATAATAGCTGTCATATATATTCACGATCCGAGAATCGAACTCCGAAAACTTTTTGGATAGTTTTAACCGATACCTCAGTGATAATGATTGTATCATTTTTTTTTTATCTCATTACACAAGTTCGTGGCACGCTTCTCTATTCGGTTGCTAATCAATAGACAGTTGTTTTACGAACTCAATTTCAAAGCGATGCAATATTAGATTAAGCATTTAATCAAAAAGCCAATTTTACTTGCGCACTTTTATTATGATTAATTTTTTTTTTTTTTTTTTTTTTTTTAATAGACCAATTTCTGTAATTACAGGTTTTGATGCCAGTCAACTTTGAATCAAATTAAAAATTAATGTGCAGCGGAGACACAGTGTCTGGCATAAATTCGAATTGAAAATTCAAGTAGTAGTATTTTTGTTGTCTGGAAACACAGAGTTACACTGACTTATGAAGGTTGATCACATTGTTTGCTGTTACTGATTGGAAACTTAAGAAAACTTGGATCATCCAAACAGTTTTAAAAACAGCTGGAAATGTTTAATCTCTAATTTAACTTTTTTGAAAGGTATTGATTGAACAAAAATTTGCAACTGATTGTCCTGTGATTGGATGATTTTATTTTTCTATTCCTCCTCTAACTATTGTATTTCCAGACCTTTGTACAAAATTTGTGAGCAATAATTTGTGTTGTTTCATTTCTTTTTCTTAATAAGTTATTTGTGTCTAGGAGATAATTGAAATTGAATGGTTAATATTTCAAAGAAATTTTAATACAATTCGATTAAACTTTTTATCAATTTATGTTTATCAATACTGTTCAATTTTTTTTCTAATTCATGAACAAATACAAATAACTTATATATCATTTTTATATTTAAGATAATTGGAGAGATCCTTGAGTGCGAAGAAGGTCGCTAGCCATCACAACCATATGAACCAGGAATAATAAAAATCAATTTTCTCAACAGGAAAAAATTATTTTTTATTTATTAATTTTTCTAAAAATGGCAGCTTTTCAAATTTCGACTTCAAAAAGCTGCCATTTTGTTAACTTAATTTTCTAAACATTTGTTGTTTAAATTCTGTACATGATATAATTGAATTTTAAATTTGACACCACCTGGATTAATTTTAATCACGATGATAGAACATATAACCCGTGTTAAAACGCTTTTTTATTTATAAAAATGTCGATTAAACACGTTTTAATATTAGTGATATCTTTTAACAACGGTAATTAAAACTGGACCCGATGGTGTTAAAGGACCTCGCTCAATTCTTACAGGAATTTTTTGTTATCCTGATTAAAAGTTATTTGAATATTAGAACTTGGAAAAGTAAGACTAATCGAGCTATCTGAACTGTTGCAATCCTGGACTATAAAAAAAGTAAAGTTCAAGACTTTACTTTTTTTTCAGGACTTTTCCTTTCAGGACTTATTTCTCCCTCACATGTTCAGAAAAAGTCTGTAAATAAGAATAGCCATAAGAATTAAACGGGATCCTTAAAATTAAAATGAATAAACTTAAAATGAACCTGAAATGTAACTTTCTAGTTATTAACAAGGTTTTCATCATTAAACTTAAAAATTGTTCGTTAGAGTATACTTTTTGGTCTCTTTCTCAAAAATTTAATGGTGGTGTCAGTAAACTTACTTGAGAAACAGACAATTACTTTTAGCATACGTGCCATTAATAACAATGTGATTAATTTTCAGATACAACATTTGAAGCGCATTCTGTCTCACTTAAACCTGAAATTTTTGCAATTACCATGAGAATAAAAATTATTGCTACAGTTTTTAATCGCAACTTTGACTACAAAATCATACTGACCGCTAATAAAAAACCTTCAGCGATATTTCAAATTTCTGAAGTGTGATTTTGAGTTTCAAACTGCTACATATGCTTGATGCTCACTATATTTTATCAATCCACATTGGACTCAAGTGATGGTTATCAAAAACTTGTCGACAAACCTTTTAATAAATAAATTAAGAAAGGCAGTTTGTCAAGACATTCTTTTAAACAATTTACCTTCGCCAATATCTCACAAATTCAAAATTATGATGGAACTTCCAAATCACGCATTTTTCAGTTCAACATATTTTTGATGTAATTTTATTTTTAACATGATGAACATTACAAAACATACTACTGTTCAAAACATTTTAACATGCAATGTTAAGAACATGTCAAAAGTAACAATCCATTCATTATTTTCACAAATGTCATCATTGCAATCATAAAATTGTACGTAAATGTAGCATATCTAAAAAAAAAAATACAATATGCAATATTGTATGTAATAAAAATTTTGTTCTTCAAAAAAAAAAAAAAAAAAAAAAGAAAAATATCATATTCAATTTAGAAAAATACATAAAACCCATTTTTCCATTTTTCAATAACTAAAATAATGTAACACTTTTTTAAAGATAGTTTTTCATATATATACCTTGCAAATCGATAGGTACTTTATAAAATGATACCACACGAGCAATATAATATAACAATCCAAAACAAGATAAACATATTTCGTTTTTTTTAATAGAAGCTTCAAAATGAGAAAGTTGCAAAAGTTACGAACTTTTATCTTGGGATCGAAAAATAAGTTAAAATTTTCAATTAAACACTCCATCTTTCACCTCACCGTTGATGTATTTGTATGCCAACTATCTCAGAGCTCTGCATATTCCAGTGCGGTCTATACAAACTATAAACTTCCATCGAGACTTAATGCAGTATGTAATTTTGCTCTTAAAAATCATTTGTTCGACTCACTTTAATTAACAGTGTCATTAAAAAAAAGTTTAATAAAATGTTGTAACATGCATCGTGGAATAATTTAAAACAATTATAGATTAATTTTTAATCTTTCCTTAATACTCTGACACTTTTAATACTGTCGCTCTTTCAGTTCAGTTTTAGTGTGCTTTTTATGTACTTCAAGTACTATCAAGTACTACTACATTGATTACGATTTGATAAGAAGACAAAATTTTGTTCAAACTTATCTACGCCTAATAGCAAAACGAGGTACCGATTTTTGTCATTTTAATTAAAGAATAATTTTGTACCTTCATATTAAACAATATTCTTATAAATATATTCTGAATCTTTCTCTCAAAGTCCAAGCCAAAACATGAAAAGTGAATCGTTAATATGAAAATGGTGCATTTTCATATAAGGTACCCGAGCAAACAAGAAACAACATTTAAATGCGAAAAATTGCATTTAGCATTTTTTCAGCGAGACTTCAAGAAAAAAAGGAGAATGAAAATTTATTACAGAGTGTATCCCCAAACTGTGTGTGAATTTCCTGATATTTATGCCCAGCTAGATAGATGATATATATTATATATATATTACTGTATATTATAACATTTTTGTTTTTTCTTACAAACAGATGTTTTTTTCCTTTGTACATAGGTGAGGCATGAAATTGTGATTGTGTTATAGGTATAATTGAAAAATTTTGGTTTTGCTTCCTTTCACCTGTTTTTTCAGCCTCCATTGAAATGTTCTGTTGATTTTTGTCTGTGAAAATGTAATTAAATAGAGGCTATGGAAATGGGTGTGAGGTAGAAAACTAATCGCCTTAAAAAGCAACTATGAAAAAGATTAATCTTGAATGGTAAGTTATACAAAATTAAAAACACTTTTTATCATGAATTAAAATTATTCTTCATTCATTTGTGATAATAAAAAAAAAGCAGTAGGTTTGTATATTTTATCAGCCGCCTTTTTTAATTCACAAATCGAAATATAAAAACAGAAAAATTTGATCTTTTTATATCCTTCGCCCAAGTATAATATTAAACCTTCGGTTTTGCTTCTGAAACTCAACTCAGTCAAATTCTAGTATAATTTTGATACAACGAAAATTGTATTATTATAAAAGTACAATATGAAGTTAATGATATTTGATGTAACTAAGAATTATTGAAGCTTTAAATGACTGCAATGTTTGATTCAGTAACTAAATTTGAGTTGGAGGAACGAAATTTTTTATTTCCATCCACCATCAATAATAATAAGATTGAAACTGAATCAAATTTGGAATATGTAGAAGTTTACTTTGAAAAAGAAGTGCAAGTTTCATTTTGATCACATTTTACAATGAATTTCAGCTCAAAAATCAATTCCAGTGATAGAAATATAGTTCAGATATTTTTGAGCGTCAATCTAAAAATAAGATTGCATGTCGTACATTTTAGATTTCACAAAACGAATAAATGGATTTAACCAAAATACAACGATGAAATATAATTAAAAAATCTATACATCCGTTAATATCAAAGATTGATGTTAAAAATGAAAGAAAAAGGATAATGAAATCCAGATTTCAATCCTGATTAACCAGGTTACACATCATTTTCATTACTTTATCACAGGAATTTTGTTATCAATGAGAACAGAGGTTTAACGGTTGAAGGAAGTTGTATTTTTAGTTTAAAAAGCGACTCCAGCTGTGATTGGAAAAGTCCCCCGGAAAAGCGAGGCACAAAATGTAACATTCGAAAAGGGCTATTTCGAGTCGACTCGCACTAAATTTGGTAAGACAGGGGGTTGGCGGGATACCGGTGTAGCATTGGCTGGGAAAGCCTTCCGGAACGCGAACGGTGGAGGGATCTTCACGCGGATACTTAAGCAACTTCGCGGCTAACTTTCGAGCAGTTGGTTTATTATTTTTCTTCCTTAAGGAACCAACTCTTTTAAAACCATGGTAAGTTGTCTGAACTCAAATCAAAGAAGTTATGGATTTTTAAGCCCCCGGGTGATTCTGGATTGAGTGAATTTTCAGTGCATCTTCTGATTTTAGTGCAAGTGACTTCTTGAAATGTGAAAATTCAAGTGTAACAAAAACAATAAAAAAAAAAACAGTGAACCATCATGACAATTAATGTAAATGTTTGAATTTTGGAGTATAAAAAGAATTGAAACTGGTGATGATATGAATGAGAAAATAGTTGACTCCAGCACGGAAAAGCACGGTGATATGACTATATACGTCATGCCAAGAATTCGTAAATATGAGTGTCGGATGAGATGTATTCTATAATTAGGTGCAAGTTAAAACGCCTTACAAATTTTCTCTCATATTACAAACTTGCCAATTTTCTCAGATCCACTTTCAAAACAAACTCTAATTTATAATTAGCAATCAAAATAATAATTTAACTACTTTAACTAAATCATCCCTCTTTCATTTTATTTTAAAAATGTGGAAAAACATTTTAATTTTGTAACAAAATTAATAAAAAATAATAATAGAATTCAAAAATGTATTAACACTGAAATTATCGAGGGGACAAATTTATTAATTATATTTTGTTAATTTGTTGTTTTTTTTGTTTGTTTTTTTTTTTTAATTATGAGCAAAATAAATTTGCTGTATTCAAAAGTTTCTCCTTGCAATAAACTTGAGAGGAGATTGAAATCTTACTTCAAGTATTTTTGTCAAACTGTTTTGAAACTAAAGCCATTTAGTGGTAAGATGAAAGTTTATGAATTCTTGCAAAGTGGAGTTGGAAATAACGAATGCATTCCAAATTTGATTCCTGACCCATAAAAGAGTCCATAATTTCTGACGATTCTAATTATAAAACGCCACCTACAAAATCAAACACGTTCTCCCTACTTCCAGGAGAAAAAATAAACAGTTCTCATGATTGAAGCAAAGATGTAAAAATAAATTTACGTCACAATAACTACTCGCGCCCAAAAATATCTTATCCAAAACATAACTTGTAATTTGATACTTGTAGTGGAACTCTAAATTTAATACAAATTCAAAATTGTTTCATGAAATGTGTACAACGAAACAGAACTTGCTATTGAATAAAGATAATGAATAAAGAAATAAATAAAGAAAATCCATAACTCGTTTTTTTGACGATCATTATTTTAACTTCCAAGTTCAAAAGAAAGGAAGATTCATCTGGTTTTGTTTTCAATTTTAGGCTGATAAAGAAAAGAAGAAGAAGACCAAGAAGACCGAAGAGGCTGAAGCCCCAGCGGAAGCTCCAAAATCGCCGTCTGGTTCCACTAGAACCAGCCGTGGAAGTCGCAAAGTCAAACGCTCTGGATCCAGTGTCTTTTCATGTTTCTCCCAGAAACAAGTTGCTGAATTCAAAGAGGTCAATACTCACCTAAAACAGAAACCAAACAAATCTAAAAAAATGACAATAATATTTCAAACAAACTAAAATCAAATTCTTCACAATCAAATTTAAACGTTCAACTTTTAGGGTTTTGGTTTGATGGACCACGACAAAGATGGCATCATTGGTAAATCCGACTTGAGATTTATCTTTGACCAGGTTGGCAGAATCTCTTCTGAGAAAGAGCTCGACGAGATGCTTGGTGAAGTATCTGGACCAATGAATTTCACTCAGTGGTTGAACTTGTTCGCCACACGAATGGGAGGTGGTGGAGGTAAACAAAAGCTGCAAAATAATCAAACAAAATTATCATGACGTCAAAATAATTAAAAATGTTCGATTTCAGCTGCTGACGATGATCAAACAATCACCAGTGCCTTCATGAAATTCGATGAAAATGGAAAAATCAATGGCGAGAGGTAAAGTTGTTTTTTTTTTTAATATTGAAACAAAATAAAAATAGATACTAAACGTTCTCTTGTTTATATTTACTTTCAGATTGAGGCGTCAAATCATGACCTTCGGTGACAAATTCACCATAAAAGAATGGAACGAAGCCTCAGACCATTTCTATATTGACGACAAAGGTATGATCGATACAGAGAGTCTCATCAATATGTTGTGCGGAAAGGAAGCCGACGAAGAAGAATAATCACAATGAATATCTCGCAACAAAATCAAAAAATATCTCACATCACCCTTGAAACCATTTTTATAAACTGTCATCTTATTGTGTACACCGACCAATAACATTGTATATACCAACGAATATTCAATGAACAAATAAAAACTTGTTATTATTTACATAGCAAAAGCATTTTTGCAAATTGTAATACTAATCAAGAATTGTACAATCTTCTAACCTAGACGTCATCATGTTTTTTATGCAATTTGTAAGGTAATTATAGTTATAACTAACTTTTTTATTTCCCATAATTAAAGGTAATTAATGGCTGGGACAAAACGTGATCTTATAAATTGAAAATTAAACATTGCTTTCATTTGCACAAGTTTAGACAGATATAAATAAAATAATAAAAACATAGTGAATGAAAAATGATTACTGAGATGATAAACAAAAGAAATTTGATTTCTTCAATTTTGAAACGTAGTAATTGATAATACCGACGGAGCAACTTCACGCTTAGTAAAAAAGGGCGCTATTTCTGATGACAGCGTTGTGTTGTAAACAATGGAAAAAATATTGTTTGTCAATAAATTCACATTGTCAATTTCCTGACCGGATAAATTTTCGAAGGACGAATCAACTAATAGAAAGGTTACAAAAATGCCCATCGATCAAATACAGTACTCCGACAAATATTGTGACGACAAATATGAGTACAGGTTAGAACAGAATTTTTCCAAACGCTTCTCATCTGTTTTTGAATTTTGTTTTTATTTTTCAACTGAAATTGTGACATTTTTACTGTTTCTTTTATTTTGGCACATCTTGGTAATGCGAAACATTTTTTTTCTAGACATGTAATATTGCCCGCCGAAACAGCTAGACAAGTGCCTTCGACACATTTAATGACAGAAACTGAATGGAGGAATTTGGGTGTTGTCCAAAGTCCCAACTGGGTGCATTACATGATGCACAGTCCAGGTAATAACAAAATTGAATGAAAAAGTTACAATTACAAGTAACGAACTTTCATGAAATAATTTTTTTTATTTCAGAGCCGCATGTAATTTTATTTAGAAGATTAAAACCCCCACGACCTCCCTCTAGCGGCGGACCCCAAACGGTATGACACAAAAAATAGTTCAGGACATGAGAACAAACAAATTGGAGTTTGGAAAAAACAATCTAAGCTGGAGACGTTGAAACCAATGACAAAATCAGAATACAATATTTCTGTAGTTATAAATCATTGAAAGTCTGATTTTATAATTTTATATTATATAATGATAAGTTGAAGTTTGAATGAAAAATCGTTGAAGAAGTGTAAAACTTGATACTTTATTATAAACTTAAGATTAACTCTTAACTTTGATTACAATTAGTTTCGCATTTGAATAAAACCAAAACGATGAACAACACGTTTCACGTTTTATTAATGAAATCTGCAATGACAATTCAAGTCGATAGATTTTAGGTTCTTTTTGTACTTATTAACTTATTCCTAGCATTAGAGGTGAATTTACAGGCTGCAGATGAATGATTTGGGAAAGCAAAAAAGTGTTAGTATTTTTTTATAGTCTTCCTTATGAGTGCCAGACGTTGTTTGTGAGCATCATTCACTGCTGCTCGTTTGTATGGACGTACTTCATCTGTTCCAAAGCCTGGAATCCACATATTCCAGTTTCGTTCTAAAAAATAATGTTTAATAGATTAAAAGACTTGTTAATGAAATGAATAATGTTCGTTTATAGCAATGAAATTTAATAAAAATAATAAGAGGTTTTAAAATTAAAGGGATCCATTGTTGCCAAAACGTTACCTAAATGCAATTGAACATCTTTGACTTCGATGGTGTTCGAATGCCTGTGCTTGGCTAACAAGCAAGCCGTATTCACAGTCGTCTCGACAAAATCATCTGCTAATTGTAACAAAACTTCCTCGACTTCCTCGTCTAGCTGCTCGGTTGGATCAACTTCTTTCACCAACTCTTGTAACCTTGTTTTTGTCAGGAACTGAAAACAGAAAATAAAATTAACAAACTATTCCTATTAATTGCCTAATTTTCTATTTACAAACCTTATGTACTTTGACACATACTTGACAAAAAAAACTACAATATTATTAAAAACAAAATAATAACAAACTAAACAGAGAAAGGTTTGGTTTTAAATTGAAGCAACTGGTTTGAAAATAAAGAATTGTTCCTAATTTAAACTATAATTTAGCAAATGAAATGAAAATGATGGTTTTGAGGTTATGTTTCAGAAGAGTGTACAAATTGGATCATTTCACCTGGGGGAAATCTGTGGAATTGCTTGAGGATTGAGAGCTCTGTTGATGTTGCGAAATCTTTGTGGTTTGTGTGATATAAGTGGTCTGTTGTGGTTGTGAACTTGGCGTTACACTGCTAGTCTGCACGGTTATGGGCTTTGAACTTGTGGGTTGACTAGCGGGCCCCACCGAAGGCAAATTGCCCAACGTCGAGGGGATTTCCGAGGACCCTTGGTTCACCACCTGCTGCTGCGACATTTGTCCACGTATTTTTTCCTGTCACAATCACAAATGTCAAACGGCGCACATTCAAACAAGCGACCAACAAGAATGTCAACTTTGAAGTTGGCCATGAATCGATGCTGTTCGACCTATCGTTGTGAAGTTGTCAATTTTGAAATCTCTCATGTCAAAATAACAAACAATAGTGTCTAAATTTTGTTTGTTTGTTTGTTTTTTTTTTTACAAAACAAAATGTAAGTTAGTAAAATATTTATAAATGAATAAATTATTAAAATGTATTTTATTTTAGTATTATTACAATTTTTTCATCAATTTTTGGACATCTTAGAAAACTTGAAAACGAGCTGCTCCAAAGTTGCAGATGTTATGGTGAAATCTTCGATGCACTCGTGTGCTGTTTTCAATTCCATCATAGTTTTGTACATGAAAGACCAACTTATATTCGTATTTGGAATATGTAACCCTATCTGACCCTAAAACAAAAAATTAAAATGTTTCGTTCAGTTAAAATTGTAACAAAATAGTTACAAAATAGTTTCAAAAAAATAAACCAAAATATGTATGATGGGTATAAAAAGGTAAATAGCATTTTTTTGTTTCACTTTTATTCAACAAATGAATAAATTTGCTTTTTAACTTACTACACTTTCAACTCCAGTTTCATAATTAAATCTCATCTTCAGTTCATTTTTTAGGTAGGAAATTTCGTCCCTTCTTTTTGGCCGAATTTTGAGGTTGATATCAAAGCCTAGATTATATTTTTCTTTCAACTCTTGACTGGACCCTATGCAGACGAACTTTTTTCCAAACAAAATTCCAATCCGAGTGCACATCGTTTCACATTCGTCGGTACTGGAATAATTTGTTGGAAAATTAAAAAAACAACTAGATAGAAATCATTATTCATCATTATTTCATTATATATTAAATCAAGTTGATGCAGATCGCAGTGCGATTTTTTATTATCGTATATTTCAAACCTCTGACATGTCATCAAGATAGATTGGTTATTGGCTTGGCAAGAAGCGATCACATTCCAGAGTAATCTTTTGCCACTAGGATCCATCAATGCTGTTGGCTCATCTAGCAAAATCAGATCTGGATCTCCAATCATTGAAATAGCAATGTTCAAACGACGACGATTAACATCACTAAAAGTTCCACTTTCTTTCAGATTGTAGGGCCATAATTCTATGACATAAATTAATCTTCATATGAAAGTATCAATTTTTTGTATAATCAAGAGTTGAGGTACAAAACCTGTCTACATTTTTTTCCTTAAACACCTCTTTTGGATTTTAGTAAAAAAACTTAGGTTTTGTTTCTCAACTCTTCAATATATTTAACACAATTTCTATTTTGCTTATAAAAATTAATATATTTACTGAATTTGTCAATCCAACTATTTATTTCAAATTCGATCCATTTTTCAGGAACTCCTCTGAGTTGGGCAAATAATCTTAGATGTTCTTTAGAGTTCAGCTTGCTTAGTAACGAAATACGTTGAGGGCAGTAACCGATTCTAGGAAGGTACTGAAACTTGAAAGACATACATATGACTTTTAGTTGATTATTGTTCAAATTAGAATTTGGTTATTGTATATAAGTAATCAACAAACATTATTACTGATCATCCTCAAGATCTTGGATTTTCCAGCGCCTGTTGGTCCTAAAATTCCAAAACATTCTCTTCTCTTGAGTTCAAAAATTACATCTTCAACTACCGGAATATTTGAAACAGCTTTGTTCAGTCTGTCAACTAGGAAGGAATTTGAATTTTCTTCATCGATGGATGTAAAAGTTTCACTGTTACATGCCTTGTCGCTTTCCATTGCTCTTACTTTTTTAAGCTTCATCTTTAAAGTGTGGAAGACTTTGTATTCGATAAAAAAAAGTAAGAAAAAGTAGAAGATGCAAGTGCATGCTAAGGATATCATGCATCTTGTCAAAGTCGGATAGTCTGAATGATTTGGCGAACTTTCGAAGTATGAATCTAAGTTGCATTCGTCATCAGTGCAGTCTGAAAAAATAGTCAAATTTAATTCACTTAAAAAGCAATTCTATTTTTTATTTGAAATTTCATTCAGTAACTAAAATTACATCTAGCAACTGAAGTTGATAAATTAAGTAATAATCAATTTAATCAAAATAGATAGTTTTAATTGATCATAAAAAAACCAAAATGCATTTTAAATTTACCACAATAATTGCGATCGATCGTGCATTCGGTCAGTCTTTTTCTTTTAACCGCATTTATGGATACTGCTTTTATAAATGCTACGCAGCCGTAAAAAAAGGACCAGTGTGGGATCAAACTAAAAACGATCATCTGCACATACAAAAATGTTTCTTTTAACCAGACACTGTCGATCAACAAACAAATCACAGCCTTCAATAAAAATTCACCTATAACTAAGAAAAAACAAATTTATCAAAATAAAAATGTGCCGTAAGTTTCATAAATGGCATAAATAATATCTCATATAAAATAACTTACTCAAAACAAAAGGAACGATGTTACAAATTAGAAACAGCGCGTTGACAGACTTTTTCCAGAAGCTTGCAATGTAACTGATTGGAAAAGCGTTTAGTGCAAAGAGTAACAAATGAACTGAACCTGTCCCTAAAAAATAATGAAAAATCAAAATAGTAATGTAAAAAGAAGTTTAAAAATCGTGAAAAAAAAAAACTGAACTTACACAGTTCAGTGAAGGTGCAAATCTCAGTCTGGATGATTGAATCTGCAACGTAGATGCAAGTAATGCAAACGGTCATAGAAAAAAGAAAGACAGCTAGGTCGAATAAAAAGTGTGTGATCCAGTAAACAAAAGCATTGAGCCCAGTCATTAGCTGCAGGTGTTTCAACTGGGCTCGATTTTCCAAGCCCGGTTGCAACACGAAATAAGCGAATGAGAGAAAGATGAAACATGTGAAAACGGAGGCTCGAACGATAGCCACAACGTCGACTGAGCTGATTGAAAATTTGTTGAAGGAATAAGTATAGGCTGTAGGCAAGGGCTGGGCGCTGGTCTCAATTTTATAATCGACGCCTGCTACGATTTTTAAGATCGAGTTGTGAATTGCGTTGACACTTATTGGAAGACTGTAAGGCGCATCTTTGTGATAAAATCCAGTTATTTTTGGGAGATCGAATTCCACTCCTGAGATGGTTTTCACGGAAAAAGATGGATTGTTCTTTGAACGTTGCAACATTTCTGAAAAAAAAAGGAACAAAATATATGTATTTAATTCTGTTCATTTACTTGAAAATTTCAATTTAATGTTCAAGCATTTTTAAACTATTGATCCATCGATTAAATAAAATATACCTTTTCTAAAATCTGTTGGATTTTCTACAAAATAAGGTGTTCCTCCTTGTTGTTCAATTGTAGAATGATATTGAGTTTTAATTTGAGACCAATCGAAATTGGTTTGAGAATTGTTTTTCATATAATAGTATGATTGTGAATTGGGGTATAATGACATCTTGATGGAGACAACTTTTTCGTTTGCCTGGGCCATGCTTTGACTGATAGGAACTATCACGATTCCACCAATTATCGGAAGAATAATCTGTAAAAAAACATGAATTTGTTTTAATTGAGCAACATTTCATTTTAGTTCTTTTAATATACAGAATTGTTTAAAATTGAAACAAAAATTGATTCAAATTTACAACCAACCATTAACAGTAGGATATAAGGTCTTCTGATTGTGTGAACATATTTTTTGTAAAACAAAGCTTGGATCTGCTGTTTTGTTAGATCAAAACCGGCCAATTTCTTGTATTCGACTTTTAGCGACTGATTGCTTATGCTCTGTCTGATGTTTTCCTCATTTATATTGCACCGCACGTTTGTAACAACTCTGAAACAATTTTTTTATCCTTAAGAAATTAATTTTCATTTGAAATGTTAAAGTAATGAAGTTAGTGTCGTACTTTAAAAAAATTTTGTCCAAAGTTATGAGAGACAAGGTGAACCCACTGATTTGCAATTTCGTTTTTTCCTTCTCCATGTTATCCAGAATTTCAAGCAGATCTTGAGAATAGGGGACACCAAGAACAAGTTTTCCACTATCTATAATAATCAGTTCACAAGGCCCCATGTAACAAATTATCGTTGTGATATCACAGTTTGGTTGAGTGTATAGGGTGATTTCAATATTTCCACCACCTGTAAAAATACAATTTTACAATTTGAGATAATGCAGTTGCATTCTGTAATTTCAATTAAATTACAATTACAATTACACGTTCATTTATTTATTTTTGCAATTATAAACTGATCATTTTATATTTTACCGTAAATTTTTTTCAGAAACATTGACGTCCCATAACATTTCAATATTCCAGAATGAATGATGGCAATTCGATCGCCAACGATATCTGCCTCTTCCATATCATGAGTACTTATCAATATGGTTTTCTCATGCTTAATACTCTAAAATGGAAAGAAATAAAAATAGGTTCTGATTTTTTTCCCAATATTTTGGGTTCCCAATTGTTTACCATAATTATATCCCATGCTTTCTGACGACTTTTTGAGTTCATTCCTGTAGTTGGCTCATCCAAAATTAACACCTGAGCAGTTTATTAAATGTAAATGTACACAAAATTTTAAATCTAAATAATATAACAAGTATTTTCTGTTCTTATTTTACATACATCTGCATCTGCTATTAAGGCCATACCGAGGCAAAGGTATCTTTTTTCCTCGACTGTTAAAGTTTCACACAAACTTTTTAGTTTATTTCCCAAGCCTAGTTTTTCAGCCAGATTATGCACTTCTTGAACCATCTCGGACATCTTTTTACTGCAATTTTTCAACTGAAAATATCAAAATACAATTTTATACATATAAAATATTTGTGAACAAAAAAATCTTTCTAACTGTAGAAAGAAATGTTTATTTAGAGAACGTAGTACCATTCCAAAGATAAATAATTGCTCAAAAACGTTCAATTCGAGAAAAAAAATATTTTCTTGTGGGCAGATACCAATATTATCTACAACATCCTCATAATTCGTTTTCAAATTCTGATCATTTACAAGAACAGTTCCTTCAAAAGATGTTTGCATCCCTGAAAAAATTAAGTTTATATTTTTTTTAACGTTCAATTTTTTTCACAATCATTGGACATATTTTGTTATATCGTTTGTTACCTGTTATAAACGACAACATGACACTTTTTCCAGCACCGCTGTGTCCGAGCAAGGCTGTAACATGTCCTTTATAAAAATTTATATCTATCCCCTTTTTAAGTTCTTTTCCTAAACTCTAAAAATCAAAGCAAAATAAATCGATAAAAAAATGATATTGCAAATATCTTAATTTTATTTTTAATAATAAAAACAAAAACAAACTCTTACATGTACTTCTTCTTTTTTAAAGCTGCATATTTTGATACCAACAGGGGAACATGCTGGGGGTTCTTCAAAATATGTATCATCATATTTCAACTCGTCCAATTTGCCTCCTTTTACTTTCTTAACAAGAAGACAATATTTTATAAGTTTCATTAAAAAATCATTCGAAATGAAATCATCATTATCATTACTAAAAAGAAATAATGCTATTCTTACTCCGAAGAAAAATATTGGACGTTTTGCCACTCCAATTTTTGCTAGAGTGACAGCGTAGATGTAGATAGATAATAAAAGATTCAATAGAATGCCTAAAGAGGATAACAAAAAGATCATCCCAACGCTGCTAGAATCAAAGGCGTCTGCGGATTCAAACATGTTCTTCCATCGAACTCCTATCACTGAAACAAATAGATTTAGAAGAAAATAAAAATACGATTATTGATGCAAATTTAAAATGAAATCAAATGTTACATTTTTGTTCAAAAAGTTTAACTTGCTGGAGTCCTCTCAGCAGGAAAACGTTTGGAAAAGCCAGACCAATGAGCGGTCTCATCTGGTAATAAATTTTGTTGTCATCAAAATGTTCCATATAGACGAACAACACAGTTGTGAGCAGGTAAAAAAGCATTAAAGCCACTTGACATCGAATCGCTAACAAAAAAGTACAATGTTTGTATTCATTCATTTGCTTCGTAATACTATATTAAACTTAGTTACAATTGTTTAAATTTTACTTCTAGAAAAGTATGATGAAACGTGCAGACCAAATACCAAAGTGTGAATTGAATTCAGAAAGAACAGTAGCCAAATTATAAAGGTATCGCTATAATTCACAAAACTGCACGACGAAAGCGAAATTTTGTAAGAAGAAAGAACTACTAAAATTGTAACATGAAAGACGTTCACGAAACTGCCGCTAACAAGCCAGCTTGACAAATTTTTTGTAATTGTTATTCCATTCATGGCCAATAAAACCTACAATTCAATTAATAAGATTATTATTATATTATTAACGGTGAATCTTTCAGCAAAATTTCAGCAAATTTCTTAGTTACATGGATACCGATCATTTTTTCCTTTGAAATGAAATGAATCTCAGTACAGACGTGGATAAAGAAAGTTATCGCCGTTATCAGAATCAATGCCAGGGAGATGTCCCAGCTGTGGTCATTTTTGATCCTTGCAGGTTCAGGAAACGGTTCAAGATGGATCTGAAAATATGGGAAAAAAAAAAGATATATATAATTTTATTTCTTTTGAAACTGGATACAAGTTGTATTTAAATTTAAACTTACATCAAAAGTCGGAATTCGGTCTCCCGCAATGTAATTGATGAAAGAAAAGTCTAAACAGTGTTGGATCTGAATAAAAGCTTCTTTAATAAATACAGATCGGTCATCGAGCTCATTGTCATGTTGCTTGTAAAGTTTCAGATGTTTGTTCAATTTTGACCTCAGCTTATATTTAAACACTTTTGAACTCGAGTTTTCAAATTGTATCAATACAGCGTTCGGATTGTCCTTCGTCATTTTTATCAGACCAGATTCGCCTGTTTCAAACTGATGGATCCCTGCAAGAATAAGAGCAAGTAAAAAATAATTACATAAAGTTAAATTTTAAATTGATTATAGAAAATCATCAAGTTCTCGATTATTTGTCACAAAACTCACGATTATCCTTGACACGACTGCAATTTTTGAATCGCGTCATGATTTCACTCGTGACATTGTTAATTGGAAAATAAAATAAATCAATGTTAGGATTTATCCGATCCAAAATATCATCAATGTGTTCGGATTTGAAAAATGCATCTTTTGCAGCTTGGCTGGGATTTTCAACTCCGAATCGTTGCACAAAAACAAATAAAATGACTGGAATCAAAAACTGGAGCAATATAAACTTCGCATGTTTCCTCTGCACCAAATAACATTTGTAAAGGAGATAAAAAAACACTTTCCAAGATTTGTTTCGCACGCGGAACATAATTTGAACTCAAAATTAAAACAGGATATTTTGTATTCATTAAAATTTGTACAAACCAAAACTGCGTTTTATTTTGTCTACAAACATTGATAAACTGATGCCTGATTGAAAATATTCCGCTATCAGACAAGATCGATTAAAAACAAATTATTTAAAACATTTAAATTCATATTTGTTCGCACGATTCTATTAATGTACTCAATATTTTTATCTCAGCTAATTAAATATCTTATCAACCAACTGAAATTAAAAAATCAAATTTTTGTTTATCTTTTTAACTAACTAAAAAAACCACAGAGTTATTTAATAATTAATTATTTGAGCTTGAAAGGATCATCAAATTTTGTTTTAAATTCAATTTTGTTATTGTTGTTATTGTCGCGCCAAAATTTGAAATTGTCTAAAATGTGCCGACAGCGTTGGCAGTCGAGAGAGAGAGAGAAAGAGAAAGAGAGAGGAGAGATGAAAGAACTTCGCTGGCGCTAGGTTCGTTGACGCCCAGAAGACCGCGCCTCCGTCCCCCGCCGCTCACCTGCGACGTTTTCGGCGCCGCTGCGCGAGGCATGCGACACGCGAGAACAAATACGCGACCAGCCATCAACAACGTACGTATCTCTACTCTCCCGCCCCTCCTGGCTCTTTTGTTAACACCAAACAATTATCACCGCGGGTGCATCTTCGTCGCGGCTTTTTTTCCGCGGGAGATTTTGCCCGACACCAAAATGGCCTCTCAAAATAACAACAGCATATGCTAACACTCTCCTATTCCCCGCCGAGAAGCACCCACGACCCTGCCTCCTGTCATTCTTATTTACCATACATTTCCCACCCAACAACATTTCCTCAGATGCACTCAATTTTCGTTGCTTGTCAAACTCTCAGATTTTGAGGTTAAGTTCTTGCCCTTATTTTGTCTGCCCTTTTTGTTTATTGGTTTGTTTTTCTGTCATTGTTATTCTTCGACTGTTCCAAATCAAAACAAACAATTGATTATGATTTGTTGTTGTTTTGTTAATTTTTATTTTTATTTTGAAGATGAAAGCTAGTTTGTTTACACTAATGAGGTGTAGATGTTTTGCCGTTTTTATAGAATAACTATGGAGAGAAAAAAGGAATGAGTTCCAGTGATAAGACATTGATGGATAATTGAGAATTAATTGAAGACTAATTTTATCATTTTCTAATTAAGGGTTCAGGTTATTTTTGAGTCTCTAATTACGTTGGTTTTATTTTTGGAAGAGTTTTTTTTTTCTGATAAATATATGGACTGTTTTTTTTTTCACAATCATTCTGATATCGATATTAATTTTTCAGGTGACAAGCAATGCAGACAATAAAGTGCGTCGTTGTTGGAGATGGAGCAGTTGGAAAGACATGTCTCCTTATTTCTTACACTACGAACAAATTTCCGTCGGAATATGTTCCAACCGTTTTTGACAATTATGCTGTCACAGTGATGATCGGAGGTGAACCTTATACACTCGGACTGTTTGACACTGCTGGTAAGAAAAATGAATAAACAAATAATTGCATTCTTAAATAGTATTCTTATAGAGAGATAGAATTCATTTTGTTTGATATTACAAAAAGGTCAGGAAGATTACGACAGACTTCGGCCTCTGAGTTACCCACAAACGGACGTATTTTTGGTTTGCTTTTCTGTGGTATCGCCTTCGTCATTTGAAAATGTGAAAGAAAAGGTAAAATAAATGAGATTTGAAATGTTATTTGAAAGACGGATCAAGCAAGATTGAAAATTTGATTACAGTGGGTGCCAGAAATAACACATCACTGTCAAAAGACGCCATTTTTATTAGTTGGCACGCAAATCGATTTGCGGGACGACGCGGCGACCATTGAGAAGCTCGCTAAGAACAAACAGAAATTTATTCCAAGCGAGCAGGGTGAAAAATTGGCAAAGGAACTTAAGGCGGTGAAGTACGTCGAGTGCAGCGCTCTGACGCAGGTGAAGCATCTTAAACGAACCATGTATCGACTGATGTTAGCAGACTCTTTAAATTTTTGTTGTTTTGTTTATTCTTTTAGAAAGGACTGAAAAATGTTTTCGATGAAGCGATTCTCGCTGCCCTTGAGCCCCCTGAACCAGTGAGGAGAAGGAAATGTGTCATCTTGTAGGGGACGCAACATTTTTATACGCTTGTTCTTATGAAACTCCAGCTCTTTGAGCACCGTATCGTAAGTTTGAATGGTGCAATGTTAAAAACAAACAAAAAAGTAACCTTGTGGAGGGCAGAATAATATTCGAATTCTTACTTTTTAGGACCATACACAAAAGGGGTAACAACTTTTATCCTATCAAACGGGAAGGTTCGCTAACAAACTCGACAAATGCAACCGTCTCGAATATTTAATATCGAAGTAAGGCATTTTTAATGATAAGTTACTAAAAATGTGAATTTTTTAAATAAATCTTTAACAACTAAAAACAAAGTTGTTTCAGTTTTATTGTACCAGTAGGCTTGTCAAGAACTAAAGGTTCGTGACAAAGTTACGATCAATGCAGGTTCGACTGCAGTGATAATTAAATTTGCATCTGCCGGGCTTTCAACCACAGATTGAATAAATTAGAATGCATTTACAGTTTATCTTGGCTCATGTGACAATTCGCTTTATTTTTGGTGAACAAAAACTAAATTTAACAGCTTGTGTCAGCACGGTTGGGAGACTGTTTCAATTTTAATGATAAAAAGATAGATTGACATTACAATCAAATAATCAAAAATGAGGAAGGTAGAGAAAAACAAGATTGATTGGAGTGGAGACAATATGGTTAAAGAATTTTATTTACATACCAATCGCGCTATTCGACTTAACAATCAAATGGATATATACAGTCTATTCAGATTTGGCCATTTCGAGTGTGTTTTCATTCATAAAATTAATTTATCATAATATTTATTTCCTTTTCATTATATTTTTTTGTTACTATTTCGTTAGTTTTGCTAAACCAACGTGTGTTTTTCTAGAGTATAAGTTTAAACAACAGTTAAGTCTATGATAAAATATCATAATCTACCTGATATTATCAAGATATATCGTCATGATCGCTACAAAACTACAGTCCAGTACAATTTCGGCATAAAAACATACAACAATCCTCGCTCGACAAAAAATAAACTCAATGAGGAAGATATAAATACGATTCTCAATAAATAAATATAAATCTTATGTGAAAATAATGAACGAACGTATATAACAATGCGATATGAGAACTCTCAGTTATATACAATCAACGCCCCTTATCAATGCAAATTGAGACAATTGTTCATTTTGAGATCACTTCATATATGATTTTTATTTCTTTTGCACCAATAAGAAGACACCGTTTGGTCTTGACAATTGGCTTCAATGGGAATATCACGAAAAAAAATAACACGATCGGACGAGAAATACGCAAATCTCATTCACTGTCTTTGGACTGTCTGGAAAAGTCGCTTTTAACGTTTATCAAAAATGCTGGAACGTCAAAAAAAATTGCTCCATCATCTTAGCCATATAAAGTTCTCAATTAAAAGTTTATATATGGCTCCATATATGTTGCTAGTATGTATATATATATTTATTTATATATATATATTTATAACAAAATTCCGCAACAATTTTCATTTTTGTGAATTCTGACTTTCGAGTTTGATAAACAGACTCGAGGCTTTGGAGAAAAAGTCGGGACACGCTTTTTTCATTTGTGCACGCGCTTCCGGTTCCTTTCATTGTATTTATTTATGATTATAATTTATTCACTTTTTGGATTTCATTTGGTTAAAAGTCTGTAGTTAACCCTTTTTTGACCAGTCATTAAAAGGGGTTTCTTTAATTCGTCGGAACGTCAGTTAACTCTAAGATAATCTTCAAATTTCAACAATCATTTTTTCGCTTATTGTTTCAGTCTTTTTCAAATGTTTCAGTTCCGTTTTGAAGAAGAAACGTTTTTTTTTTTTTTTTCACTGTGACTGTGCCAAAAAAGAGTTAATACTTCGAACAATCGAGACAAAAGCTTTGGAGAAGTAGCCTTGGTGATGAAAGTGACGAATTATGACATTTCTGACGTTATTTTCTGTGACACTACAATATGATACGTGATGTCTAAATGTTTAATTCAATAGGCCAGAGTTTGAATCATTTTGCAGTCTTAAGTGTTCAAGAACTTGTTCACAAATATTCGAACGTAATTTTTATCAAATCAAATTGAAAAAAAAATTAAGCACAAATTTGCTGAATTTCGTCTAAAACATGTCTAGTAACAGAAAAGCACATTTATTAAACAACGAGAAAAGATTGTATGCTAAAGAGTTTCTTAGATCTGTTCATGCCAATGAGAAAGAACAATCAACAAATGTCTCTAAAACTAATCTCACATTCAATTTTAGGCGCAAGAAACGCTATCGATTTTTCGCTAAATCACGCTAGAATTGATGTAGAAAAACATGAAATTTTCTATACAATGTATTAGATGTCTGCCTGATCAGCTTGTATAAGGATATACATACTTTGTACTCTCGAATATAGTGACTTTTCCAGGTTGCCCTAAATCACTAGATTCGACTTCAATAGTTTGTTCAATCAAGGGAAATGTAAATCATTATTGTCGATACAAAATCCACAATGTTCGCTACAATTTTTTTTTAGTAATTTGTCATTTAAATTTTTGTAGATAAATCTAGGTTTTTTCTTAAAATGTTTCATTATTTTTTTTAAATATTATCATTATTCTCGTATTAATATTTGTTTCTATTTATAAATAGTTGTATTAATGACACACACTAAGACACGTTTTAAGAGTCGGGGAGAATCACCGATTTAGGCCTGGTATCCCTGCGACAAATAATCTGCGGATGTATGATTCTCCAGCTAAAACGCTAAGCCCGAGAAATATATATATTATTTAAAATGTTTGTTTCGGTTAAAAAAAGTGCGGAAAAGTGGTGACATGTCACTAGATTGGCCCAACGATTTTTTTACAACATTCTACCTATATTCATCTGCAATTTTTTTTAATCTTAAATCTTGATCTTTCATCAATGCAAATACTAGTGCAGAAAGTTGATGATATTTCTGCACTAGTGTTGAACACGAGTGTTGAACTTTCTGCACTGGCAAAATTATTGAAAACTTGTTTTTTAAGCATAAAATCTGGTAACTTTGCAAAAGCTAGTCTGACTCTCACATTGAAAAGATACTAGGATTCAGTGTTGCAAGAATTATCAGAGTTCATTTGACTGGCTCAGTAATTTTGCATCATATTAAAAAAGTTACTAGATTTGCCAAGTGTTATCTACAGCAATACTCTTATGTATAAACTTGTATGAATGAGATGTCTAGTGATTTTGTGTTGAATGAATGACTTAGTTATAAAATGTTTAAGGATCTTCTAGTAAAAAGTTATTTTATTGGCCAAGTGATATCCCATGTAAGAATTCCTTAGAGTCGCGAAGGTGATCGAAAGGTATACAAATATTGCACACGGAGTAATGTTTCGTTTAGAAATGCGAGCAAAATTGCTGGCAACTTGTTCGCCAATTCTAGTGACTTTATCATTCACAAATCCTTGCGCGTAAAAAGAGTCGGTCAAAATAACAACAAATTATTTACAAGCAAAAACAATACTTCGTGTAAAGCATATATATATAATATATATGTGTATAAGTATAAATTAAAAAACATTCATATCACAACGATGAATAATATTCTCTCACCTTTGGTTACAATTGCGTCCCCTTAGTAGCAAAACAACAAAAAGAAATTGGCGATCGACGGATATCAATTAAAATACTAACAATGCATGTGTGTGCCTATGCTTTTATAATTTTTTTTTCCTAGATATGAAACGCATATTTAAAAAAGTCTAAGGACTTCTGTTGTTCAAAAAGTTTGTACTAAGTTTGAGATATCCTCAAAATATTTGATACAAACAAACGTCTCAAATTCTAGGGTTCTTTTTGGTTCGTTTGGCGGGATTTACTTTTGGCATTTTTGAGAACTTTTGATAACTTTGAACGCAAAAAGGCAATTTTAGCAATTCACAAACGTTCAGAAGCTCTCAAAAAAAATTGGTACGGAAGGAAGCTGAAATAGAATTTGGTTTAGCTGGGCAGTGAAGCTCAACTTGGTTTTAAAAAGTAATACACAAAAATATTGTCTAACAAACAGTACTATTACCCAATCTCCTCAAAAATTAAACATTCGTCTAAACGTTTTTTGGTAATGTACTTTTGGCAATTTACTATGAAGGATTGCTTGGTTAAACTAATTCAGTTGACGCAACGTAAAATCTCAAGCAAAATCCCTTGGCATTTTGTTGAAATTCTATCAAAATCATCGGGGGCAAATTTTTCAGACTCCAGATGGCCTCAGCTTATAATATCTCAGAAATGTTACTAAAGACAATCTTCTTCAAAATTCCTTAGACATTTTTCGTTCATGCATACTAACCAGAGAAAAAACTTGTTAGCATGATTGTAATTAGTGCGAAAAATGCTTCGAATATCGCGGAATACTAGCAATGTATTACTACTGAATTACTAGACTAGTAAAAAAAATGGTCGAAAGTTTGTGGTTCACAACTTATTATTATAAAAATCGAATGGATTGAGATTTTGCGTCGTGTCAAGCCGAAAGATGAACCCCATCCAAAGATGAAAGCATCCCCTACTTATTACACTATTGTCCGACTTGTCTCTTTGGCGCACTAGACTTGCGAAACTTGTTTTGCCGCCTCTTTTACCGTCGATCCGGTTACGTCAATCATCGTGAAATGACTTTGTCATGAAGTAAACGATGACCCAGAAACTAAAAATCAATAAACCGAGAACCACGTAACACGCGAACCCCGCAGATATTCGGGGATTGTTTGTTGAGACGCGGGAAAATGAACATCGGCAACCATTTTTTTGACATGATGAAACTTTTTGATCGCGTGCGCACATTAGAGTGGCATTTTCAGGCATCCTGAAAGCGAGCAACTCCGCGCCACAGAATCAAAACTTAAAATTTACTCGCGTAATTAGTTTTTAAATTAAGAAACTTTGAAATCCTTGAACTGAACCCGTAAACTTGAATCAAGTTTGAGTACACTTTTTTGCCTTACATTATTTACAAATAAATATCTTTACCGAAAACGTACATTTCTTTTGGTCAACACTTTTCAATATAAATATTTATCGAAAGAACAATAAAATAACGCAACAAATCACCGTCGAGGTCGCGGACCTTTATTTCACGCTTGGACGATTGTAAAAAGTAGTGTCGTCCGCCGTCTGGAAAACTCGGATATCCGCGAATCAAGTGTCGAGGCTTAAAAACGTACATGCGTTAATTCCGCGCGCGACCCAATTCGTGCGGCTTCAAATAAAAACATCGTTCGCATTGGATTAATTACTGGCTTTTCAAATCTGGCGTATAGTCAAAAAAATGTTACTAGATTTGAAACAAATGAACGGGATTTAATTAAAAACTTCACGACGAGAATCGAAATAAAAATAAAAAATGAAAATGAAAAAAATTTGACAGTCGATCGACATAAAAAAAAAAACGCGCCTTTTCACGCTCGTAATCGTACCTTTGTTATCTCAGCTCTACTGAATATGAATGCTAAACATTTTATTAAAATATATATGTATGTATCCCTATATATGTTTATATATCTATTTAAGTCAAACGACGTTACAAAAGTTGATCAGAGGGGCAATGAAAGGGAGAGGAACAGGGAGACGCGCATGATTTGACGATGAATAAATATTTCGATCAACACTAATCAAAGAAGTTGTCGCAAGAGGAAGCGACATCGTTCGAATAATACTGAATGCTCGCAGCGCCACCTGCGAACGGTACGTTCGCGTACCGAGTCTAGGTGAACTTAGACGTTCATCGCGTAGTAGACTGAGTTTTGGGTGTTGGGCGGTGGCACATTGCCAGAGGCTCCCAGAAACGCGCCGGACATCAGGCTGTTTTGCGTGTAGTCGTGCGCCGGAGCGCTGACAGCGCCCTCTGGTACGCCGCGCTCCGCTGCCGCGCACGATTCCTTTTTCTGCTGCTGGATCATTTTCGTCGGCGATGACAGGACGGATGACGTCAACGAGGACGACATCACAGTGCCCAGCACTTGCGTCGTCCCGGTAAACGTCGACATCGGCTGGCTGCAATTTGTGCCTATCGTAGGGGGTAATGTGATGGTTTGCATCTGGACGTCGCTCGTGCCCCGATTCAACTGAACCTATTAATATTATCCCAATTAGTCAAGTTGAAGAAGAACAATTCTACATGTTTTAATCAAACAATTAATCTGTGAGTTATCAACCTGATAAGAGTAAGGTGTTGCTCCCTTGACCGGAGTTATGACGGAGTACCCTGGGATCGATTGCACATTGTAACCGAGCGGCTGATGCTGGTGGTGATGCTGCAAATGCATCGGATGGACTTGGTGCACAGAGGGCGTCACATTCTGTGCCGGAGTTACGTGAAACTCGTCCGATTGATGGACATGTACGTGCAACGCCTGCGGCTGATTGGGTACCAATTGAGGCCCGTTCGGTCGCACATAATATCTACAATTTGTAAATTTATTTCGTTAATATAAACAGATGTCTGAAATGAACATTGATTTCAAGGTTGTAAACTAGTACCCGGCTTGCTGTTGATCGAGCCTTCCATTTCTGGGATAAGGATATCGTTCGATATGATTCGCGTAGTTGGCCGTTGACGTTTGCGCAGGCATGATGCGCTGTAGGTTCTGATAGGTGGGGTCTGTCAGGCCGTCGTAGGGCACGAAGTACATCGTGCGATAGCATTTGCCATTAGCGGCAGGGAACACGTTACAGTGGTAATTTCCATAGGCCGGATGGCGTCGTCCCTTGGTCGGTAACGTGCCGTAGGTAGCAACACCGTCGGAACCTCCTGCAATCCGCAACAGTCGACCGCCCTGTTCTTGGTACTGAATTCCGTTCTTCTGGTCCGTATAGATGGCACAGTTCTCGCCTACTTGAACGTGACCTGAAGATTGAACACAATGAGTTGTTATTTGAACAAGTAAGATGTAATATTTGGCGCCATCTCGAATTTCTTACCCAGTGATCTTGGAAGGGTGCTGTTGATGTAAGCACCTCTCTCCTGGGCATTTTTCATGCTCAAGGTCGTTTCAGCAATGGTCTGATAGACATCATCGATCTTGTGCGTGCCGTTCAACCGATTGATGGCGTTCTCCACGCCGGCATCCTCGCCCAAGTCCATCCCCTCGGGCCGGTCGGGGAAGACATTTGAAATAGTGCGCGCCCGGATCTGCTGGACGATGTCGCTCGAAGAGCTGAACTGGGCTTTGATACCGCGCACAGAAGGCCGTTTGTTGAACCCGTAATCGTTGAGTTCATCATCGTCGTCGTCGTTGTCATCGTCCTCCTCTCGGTTATTCTTCTTTTCGTTCGAGGAGGCCGCGCCGTTGGTTTCACCCGAGTCATTGTATCGGCGCTTGATGCGTTCTGTGCGACTTTTATCCTGCTCGACGAAAGCCAAGAGTTCGTCACCAATTGAGTCGGTGTCGTCGGGACCGTGTGACGTTGGAGTTCCTCTGGTGACATCTGGTGGCGCTCCGGTGCTACACAAGATAAACAAATTGAATACATCTTTGCTACCTATTATTTATTCACATTCACTTTTACATCTCTGAAATATCTCATTTACCAATTATAATTCGTTTGGTTGGCCTTCAAAGCTGTCTCGATATCTTCCAAGCTATACGAGTCGTCCGAGTTACGGTTGCCGGCAGCAGGGTCTCTCCTGGCACGAATCGGCAACTTAGCAGAGATCCTATAATAATCATCTCTGTTGTCGACAGCGGTGGAAGCGACGCACGACAGTGGCGCCAAACTTGCGAGAAATTGTTTCCTCGCGTCCGAGTTGATCTTGTGCACGGTTCTACCGAGGAGAACCTTGTTACCCAGTCCGATGTCCGGCAAGTTCAAATCAAGCGGCTTCTTCGGACTGAATAGTTCGGTGATCTTACGGTAGGTGGACGGCTGCTGCGCTGTCGTCGTCGACGTTGTAGTCGCGGTCGTCAGCGCCGCCGCCACCGCTGCTTCGTCGGTGGTGGCGCTGCGTGGGTGCTCCTCACCAGAGGGCGAGGTGCGCGCGGGCAACTCGTGCTCTGCTGTCTCGTCGACGTCCACACAAGTCAGCTGACGGATGCGCTCCTCCAGAGTGAGATCCTTGCTGCGCAGATTCTTCTTTCGCGAAGCTGTGTCGAACTTGCAGATGAGACTTCGTCGGAGGGCGTTGCGCTCGATAGTCCGTTTGATACTCGACGAATCGGACTCGGCGGACGAATCAGACCGGCTGCTTCTCTTTCCTCTTCCGGCACGTTTCGCAGAGTCGAACAGTCGCAAACTCTCTGTCGTTATGAGGAACTTTTGGGCCTCGGCGTCGGCGCTCTCGTCGTCCAGTGAGATGGAGCCACCACCTGTTGGAAACAAACGATTCAGATTTCAATGCCATCATCAACTTTTATTGTTCATTATTTGATTAGCAATATCACCTTTGCTGGGAGGGGAGATGAATCGCTGGTCGGGGAACAATTGTCGGACCGCAGAGTTTGGTTTCAGACTGTTGGCTGCCAGTTTGAGAGTGAGCGCTGGTTCACCAGTTTCCGGAGCAGCGTTCTGACGAATCTTGTCCGAAGATTGGCCTTCAGCGACCTCGATCGCCTTCACATCTTGATTGGACTCGTCCTTTAGTGGTTGCGCTCCCCCTTCCAGCTTTTCTTCCGAATTTAGCTGATCGATCTCGTCGGTGCTCGAATTTCTCGTTGTTTCTTCTTCACTTATTTCCCGAACGATTCGTCGTTCGGTCACTGTGGTCATCGTGATTGTCTCCACCAGGTAGCGCTGGTGCATATCTGAAACAATGTTCAACAATATATTTTTTAATTGAATCAAATTCTGTTTATCTTTAAATAAATCGTTATCTATCTCGAATGATTATCTAACAAATAAAACCCAAAGTATTTTAGTTGAAACTGGCAAGAAACGATTTAATGAGATATACAAATAACAAGCTACCCAACGTGTAGTATTAAATACTTTGGCTAGAAAGTGAAGGCTTTTATGTTACGCGCTGAACAGAAATGGCTAGTAAATAACGACATTTCATTTTCGTGCGCTTTTACTGACGCTCGTGCATGCATTGTGTCGACGTGCATATAATACATTTGAGAACGTTTACTAAGCGATTTTTAGTAGCATCGTTATGCGGCGGGCTAAATTATACATATTCTATATAGAAGGGATTGAACATCTTTTTCATAATATTAATCCCTGTTCCATCAATTGACATAATTAAGTTAATATATTCATTTTCATTTTAATAATATACCGATATATATTCTAAGTTATTTGGATAACATAGTGAACAAAAGAATATGAACTTAATGTATACGACTTGACGTGTATTAATAAAATTTGTTCATCATATCTTGAATTCTACTTGTAATTTTTCATTAATTAAACTTTCATCATCATTATGACATCAGATCAGGCATCTTTTATCATCGCCATTAAAATTATTTCTTTTCAATCTTTTTTTTTAATTGCGTTCATCCTTAACAAGATGTAAAAAGTTTATTTGCATTTTCACACTGCAAAAGAAAATATTTGCTGACGGAAGGTGCTCGTTCTCTCGACTGGCACATTTTCCTCAATTAATAATAATTATGTTTACTGTGATAGATTCAACAGACCTTTTTTCTTCAATAATTCTACATAAAAGAGAAATATTCCTTCGTACTTGAAATGCTAACCTACAAAAATATTTAAATTTCCCGCGAAACATGCTGAGTGCATCTTTCAAATAGTCCGTACGAAAGTTTGATTCAAATCAATTTACTTATCGCGTGCCATTTTAGATAATTCGAAAACTTTTTATCGTTTCAACCAAGGAAGATTTAATTTATTTCAATTTTCGCGGAAACTTTTAAAAGTTTTCCCGCCAAAAAGTTACGTCCCATAAAAATGACGAAGGATTTTAGTAAAGTACTTTAGTATTTTGTTTGAGAATGATAGATAGACAGAAACATTATTTGTTAACTTCTGCAGATAAAGTGTTTATGGAAAAGAAAAAAAAATATAATAAAATGCAAAAATTTTGTTACATTACTTCATCATCTTTATATCGAATCGTCAAATCTCTATTCATTTTCATTTGGTCATTTTTTGATGTTATGAGAGAGAGAAAGCATTGCACATTTGATCGGGAACTGTTTTCAAGCCCGAGGGGTAAGATAACAATGAGGGCGCAGCAATCGTTCTCGTCTGCGGCGTTAAGCTAAGCTCCGAGGGATGGTATACAGTTGTGCCGAGAAATTTGATCGACGCATAAGAAGAAACATACCTGGCGTAGTCTGCTGGGCTTGATCGATCGTATGTTGGATACTTTCGTCCTCAGCAAGCCGTGATGTGGCATCCTGCACACTTTTGACGTTCTCGTTGTTTTCAGTGGATTCGGTTTCTGAAAGCGTCCAAATTAAAATTGTCAAATTTTTGTTATTAAAATGATTAGATACAATAAAATAATCAATAATCAAATTAGGTATAACATAACGAAAATAACAAAAATACAGAGTCTAAATATAAACAATGGCAATGTCATTATCAATGTAAATACAAAATATAAACAAAGGTATGTCCAAAAGGAAATGTCAACAAAAACGTAAATATAGCATGGAAAAAGTAATCAAAACATCAACAGATGCTGTGTTTTTTTGTAAATCCAATGCACACTTGTTTTGATTCTTTTTGAACAAGTGATAAACGGATTAATCATTCTACATGAAAAAGGTTTTTTTTCGTTATTTTCAAATAATTGGATCATTCGTTATTTAAGAATTTGTTTAATAAAAAAATATTATTTCGCAAATCAATATCGCAATCCCCTAGAGCAGTAAAATTTATTAAAAATGTTTGACATGGAATTGCAGTTTATTGAAAAAGAAAATCCATCACAGCATAATTCAAGTGCGCTGCATATTTTGAAAATTAAAAAACAAAAATAAACTCTGAAGCTAATAATGTTACTAGATTTGGAAAAGCTGACGCGAGCTTTTAAGTCGCAAAAAAATACACTTTTGGTCCTATGTCTGAAATAAATTACTGATAATGTATATCATAGGTAATTTTAACATTTATTTTTTCTTGGATTTTTGCACCGATACTTATATTCTTCTACATAGAGTTGGTTTTGAAATAACGTTAAAAATATTTGGTATGAATTTCATGAAATGAAACAAACTTGATGTATTTTCTACCTTAATATCACATAGAATTGAAATTTTCGTTTATCATTCAAATATTTGTAGCAACGTTAATTTTCCGGTATATTGCGAACGTTTATTGTTAGTTCGAAAACAGGCAAACAGAAAATCGAATTTTAAGTACAATTGAAAACAAATTCACAGTTACATTAAACTCAAATTAATATATTATCTATATTGATAAAATTATATTATTATTATTATTATTATTATTATTATTATTATATCTAGAATGATGTATTTTTTATGACGTATATTGATTTCTTTTTAAATAAATCGTTATTTTGTTCCATTTCGTTCGTTCTTTTATAATCATAATTTTCATTTTCAGATTGATTTATGAACAAACGATAATTTCGCTCACGATGAAAAATAGTTTATTGGCATCAGTTGAATATTAACTACCTCCAGCTATACAATTTCATTTGTCCAGGCTATTTTTCGTTTTCACATCACACAGGTCTCATTTTGTATATAGAGAAAATTTTAACGTACAGTACGTCTATTAAAAATAATTAGGATATGCCAATTGTAAAAAGTGGGTCTGTTAAACTCATCTCTTTTGTTTATTTTACACGAATAACCTCCATTTTAAGTTAAATCTTTATGGCCAAAAGCAAACGTAACCTAATTTTCAAGATTATGAATCATAACTCGAGCTGTGCAAAAATATGTTAGCAGGACTAGAGCTGACATCGATTTGTTTTGCATGAAAAATTTGTGCTCCGGATTATGTCATTTGAGGTATGATAAATAACACTTTTTGCCATCAAAATTAAGCTCGCGATTGATCTTCGTTCATCAATTTTACCAGATTCATCATTTCTCTCTAGATGTAAATTTTTTTTTTTTTTCTGTTTTTGGTCAGTTTCCAATTTTTTTTGATCAGTTTCTGTTTGTTCAAGTCTTTCATTATTATAAAAAGAACAACTAATGTTTAATGTTATAAACAAAATAGCACTTCAGAAACTACAGATTTAAATTTCACCACTTTTTTTAATTTTTCTGCTTTTTATACTCCCTCATATCCAGATTTATGTAAATTTTACATAAAATGCTGTACAGAAAATTTATGCAAATCTAACTCCGCAGTATCCCGCATTATTTACATAAATTTTATACAAGCACCACAATTTATTGAATTTTTTAAATTTTGAAAAACCAAAAATTATTATTATCTTTTTGATCCGTTCATTGACTATGCAGACATTTTACATAAATAATTTACATAAACGGTGGTTATCAGGGCTTATATGATATAACAAATCATTTTTATATATTTTTTCAATTGGCAGTTCGCGCGAGGCGATTTGCTAGAAGTCATGCAATTTGTCGCAAGACAACTTGGACAGTGTAGGCTCAATGACCACGCATTTTTATCGCGTTGCGTTTGTCACTGACATTTAAACCGCTTTCTCGCCACAATTTATTTATTTATTTTTTTTTTTTCTAAAATTTATTGTTCTTATATTACACTACTAAACAAACACCAAACTCCTTTACAATTTACAACATCTCATTTCAAATACAAAAAAAGAAACTTATTATTAAATTTTCAGATTGAATTAGAAACTTATGATTGTTGTTACCAAAAAAAAAAAATGTTGTTATTTTTATTGTACTAAATAAAAAAAAAAACTGCCCGATAACTGTGCCTAACTTACCTTAGGCATTCTATGGAACGCACAGACATTCCACAGAATACCTAAGCAAACACAAACGATGAATTTCATACGTTGCATACTTTGAATGCCTGATGAATTATATAATTTAAGTACAATACAAATGCAATAACAAATATATGTGTATATAAGAGATTTCTTTTGTTTTTTTATAGATTGAAGGTGAAGCAGATTAGGAGTTGATGATTAAGGACATTGTTATATTTATTTGGATGGGTTTGTACGTTATGCGTACCACTGGGACATTCACCGGATGTATGTACATCGTAGCGTGACTCCGGTGCGCACCCCGCAACCCTCTAACCGATCGCCATACACTATCGGGTACATTATATGCATACATCGAGCATATTTCTATTATACGTGTATTTATAAATACATAGTTATAAAAGAATTTGTGATTGCAGGACGTTCATTTTAAATGATCACTTTTGGCTGTTTGCTTCTGCTGCAGTTTGACTTTACTCGACTTTACATAGATTGTTCAACGGTGGGTAGTTTGCTTATAATTGAACTCTAACGTGTGTGGGAAAAATGTACCAGGCACGCAGGTGTCGATGGACTCTACCTTTGGACATGCGATTTTTTAATCAGTACATCTTTCAAGTCTTGTGGGAATCAACTCAAAGACAAAAAAACTATCTATGCAACTTGAAACACATTTTCTTTGTTCTATCGGATTTGAAAAATAAAATAATAAACTGTTCAACAAGTCGATTAAATTAAGAAATTCAACAGTACAACTTTACTTGAAAATAAGCCAAGTACAGTTTATTCGTCTTTGTTTTCCAATAACTTTTTTTTTTTTTTTTTTTTAAATAAAGAGTTGTTTCAGGCATAAACTTTTTGTACAGTTTATTATCCTCTAAGTCGATTAAAACTGAAAGTATCGCAGCTACTAGACCGTATCAGGATTTTGATAAATAAGCACATTACATAACGTATACTGATTTTACCAAGAGATCCAGAGTTCATTAGACCAATGAAAATTTCGTTTTCGGTTTTAGTCAGTTATTCATCCATCCTTTTTATGAAACTCAGTTTCAATTGATTATCAAATTACGTTATACATTTCGATCAATATCTATTTGAACATCACATATATTGTAAAACCGATAACTCAAAAGAAGTACGGAAACATCATAAATAATCGACGAATTTGCTGGTTATTTCCGAAACTCTCATCAAAAGATAATAATTTTATTAATATACATAAATAAATTTTGTTCGCAACTCATTTGACCTTATTTCCGAGCTATCGGAATTTTGGATATTGGAATCCTGGCGTGCATTAGTCTGCTGAAAAGTCGACCAATTAACGAATGCATGAATTTGCGACGTAATTCTCGAAATTGGATCAACAGCTTTTCTAGAAACAGCTTAAAATTTGCTTACTGCAATTATTGAACATCCGATTGTTATTAAACGATATTCTTTTTCCCCTGCAGCAGGGGATAATATCACTTTTTGATTTTAAAATATCAACGTATCTCTAACTCGCGTCATTAACCACATCTACCGTAAACTTTTTAAACGGTGCATTTTCTCAGAACGTTGTTAATTTATAAATGGGAACAATGCTTGTGACGTAGGTGAGTGTAAGTTACATACAAAATGCAGCTTTTTCGTCCCGCGAACGAGCTGAGCCTTCGGGGTTTTAACACGACAAAAACGATGAATTTGACCCAAGGGGTTCGCTAATAGGGTGCACGGCCAGTATAGTTAGCTTTGTACTTTGGTCATAACCGGCGAATTGGAGCATTTCTTTTTTTTCCTTAACGATAAAAGAAAAAGAATTAAAAAAAAAAAAAAAGAGTACAAAACACTTCTATTCAACTTCAAAAGTGTATGGGAGTTTGTCATTAAAACGGTTATATTGTATGTTGTACGAGTTGTTAAATGTTTACTCATTTCAGGCACGACGATGGAAACTTTTAGGATCGTAGATCCTCAAAGACGTCGCAAATGGATGGTCTTGTGAACGGACTTGGCTCTAGTTGGCGCCCTTAAATTCTTGGAATAATCACGCATACGGCCAGATCGTGGGAATTTAGGGTCACGGTCGGCATCAAGCGCACAGTAATGGAAACAATAAGTGAACGATAACGATGTGACATGCAAGTTTGATATCATTTCTGGTTCAATTTCGATGGTGTACATCACGTCATTATTTTCTAATGACTTGGAATCAAGAGATAAGTTTTGATTATAATAGGGTGAAGATGAGGGAGCCGATTAGAATATAAGTGAGCAGCGATAATGCTGAGTGTTGCGCAACGAACTGTCGCTGCAGGTGGCGGGGCGATCACTTTCACACGTGCATACGTGAACGCTGATATCAGGCTTGGAACAAGAGCGAGAAAGAGAGAGAGAGAGGTGATGGGAAGACGCGTGCAACACAAGGACGAAACGAGAGTACCCACACGGAGACAGCAAACAACACAATGGCTTGACAGAACACACCACGTCCTTTCACTGCTCGACGTTTTCGCAAGACTTGCATGGCCGTTGCTCTCAACCCACGTGCACGTATTTCCTGAACCAGTGAAATCAATGCCAATCGCAAGCATTACGCGATCGTATGTCGCTTTAATGATTCGCCCAAGCTAGTTGAAGAACAAGTTGGTCCGTTCGAAAGATACGACTTTGTTTCGATTGATTCATACTTGTACATATTCATTTGGATTAAATTTTAGCATCAAAAGATGGTCAAGTATTAAATAAAATGCAATGACTATTTGTATGGTTGTATAGATATATACATTATGTGGGACGTTTATTATCAACTCCGAAGACATTTGCACAAGTCACGTATGTATGTGACTTGTGATGTGTGTATGTGATTACTGTTCTGAATATAGCACAATGTAACAATACGTGACTTTGGGAACTGTTTCCCAAATCCACCATTTAAATCGCTCTTAGTTTCATTAGCGTTCCGCTGTTTCGACATTTACTTTTCACGTGACCGAGCGGAAATAAACTTTCCTCCGGCGAATGCATCTTGACAAAAGATAGCAGGCTGCTTTAATTAAGCACAACACATATTGGCTTAACAATTTTGAGACATTTTGAGGTAGATCTTGATGTAGTTTCGAGATTAGTTGGATCTGATGGATTTGAAATAATTAATTATTAATTTCGTTCGGCGTTTAAAGTGTAGAAATAAAGCTGACGGCCAACAAGCCGAAGGAACGTGAGCCGCTTTATGCTGCACTAGACAAAGCCATCATTCTGAATATTCAAAGGCCCGGTTGTTTTTCTGTAAAAAGAAATAGGTACACCCTCGTATTCATGTCGCCTGTATAAGTCACTGCCTGTATATTAATCACACGACAAAGAATCGGTCCTACGACAGCTCAAAAGCAATATATTTATCCTATGAGAGAGATTATGCAATTTTCAGTCCTGTTTTTGTTTCTTCCTACTTTTTTTTTTTTTTTTTTTTTTCAAATGAAGTTGAACCAGAGTTTGCTTCCAAAGATGACCATTCGCACTTTAATGATATACAAAAGTACCTTAAAGTTCAAGTTATAATTAAGCAGTGATAGTGTAAAAGCTGGCGTATTATAATTTCAAGTTGCGTCTAACAAAGAGCGACATTGGACAATTAAATGACTCGCGTGATAAATGTAATATTCATAATTTGATTTGAAATAATGAGTGAAAATTGAATTACATCATAGTGTAAGGAATTGGATAAGCATCTCCGGTGCTTCTTAGCTCGCACGTTGTTGAGATCATATTTTCCATCACAAAACGTCGGCCACTTATTTCACTCGTCCAGCAAATATTACACCATATTCTGAATAATTGCGACAATTACGTTTGGCTGGACGGTCTCCATTTTTTTTTCTTTTTATTTCCAGAGCAGAGAACGTTGAGATTGCAGGCTGATGATTATACGAACAGCGAATAAAAAATGGTCAAAGTGCGTTTACCGTTAATTAGAAAACACAGTGGACATAAAACAATTTACTCTCGCTGAAAGTACAAATAAAGACGCTGCGTGCGCAATTCAGTAAATGAACTCTTTGACTAATTACTTATTTATTACAGCTATAATGACAATGTTCTGACTTGATGAATATTTTGCGCTGCGATTGACGGTGAGAGAGGGTGTGTGGTCGCATCAAATTTTTTTTTTTATGAAAGGCGACAAATTATACGATCGGCCAAATCGAATTATGTCCAAAACGAAGGTCGCGAAATATTGCCGACTTTTTTTTCGTTAAGTTATTTTATGGCGCAGAGAACGAGTATTCGAGTTTGTCGCAAATTATTTATCAGACTCGTTACAGCGTTGGTAATTGAATATTGTTCGTTCTATGAAAAGATACAATTTTTTTTTTTTTTTTTTCGAAACAGATTGGAAAAAGGAGTGTTGTTGATGAAGCTTTTACCTGAAATAAAAAATTCGTTATCAAACCAATTTGTCTATTTTCAAATTCTAACTGACCGCACAAATGAAACAAACATAACCTCACTTTGAGGTTATGTTTCGTCACGCTTGTAATTGTGAAATGAAACGCAACTTTTTTATATATGATAAATCGCGCGTCATTTTTGTTGTCACCTGTGGATCGATGAAATAATTAGCACATCGCGATTGTTACCCAAAACGAAAACCTGTTAACGGATTTAGCTAACCTTTCGCAAGCAAAGTTTTAATAGCTTTAAAATAGCGTATTCCATTATGGAAGATATTTAACATATTGATTTTGAATATTTGATTAACTGTCGGTCCCACCGAGTACGTTGTAACTTTGCCAAATGTTAACTAGCAAATGAAACCTTGCAAAGACTTCAAAGTTGTAACAATTTCACGATGAAAATGTCCCTTTTTATATCATTTTGAGAAGAATAAAAAATGCTCCAATTGCAATTAATGACCAATTGCATATCTGCAATTGGTCATTAACTTTCAAAATCTAATTTGACCTTTCATGGTGAAATTGTAATGACTTTTTGAACTCAGTTATGAAAGCTTCAATGTAATAATGTTCCTTCCAACTTATTTTCAAGCTTTGGTTTTGCACTGAATCGCGTGTGTTTCAGAACATTTATGTTAAATCCAGTGAACCTTTTATCAATTAAATAAGCTCAAAATTTACCACTATACTGACAAGATTTAAACGCACTGACATAAACAATTGCACCTTTTTTATTACCGGGCGAAATATTGATTTCTTGTAGATCTGCTCATCATGTTTCCGTGAATTCATATCTGACTTCTGGAAGCTCAATGGTACATAATGAATAAAATCAATAGCGTGTCCTTCCCATTTTTTTTACGTCTTGCGGAGACATCGACAAAACTCAAATAATATTTGGTACTTTTTTGTCCCATCAGTTATTAAAAAAAATGTCCAAAATCATTCAATTCACTGAAACTTTAAATTTCAGTTTTGTATGTGCAAGAGAAATTTTCTAGCCGGCATAATACGAATAGCCGTCATTTGACGGGTTTTAATAGCTTTGATTTCCTGCCATTCACCATAGACCGTTAAATATGAAAATAGGAGAAAAAAATATTTGCACTTGTTTGTTTGTTTGGCAAGAAAATGGCGGGTTTTGAATATGGTTCTGTGTGTACAATTAAAGCAAGGAATGCCACTTGGAAATTGCGCTCGGGGGAATCGGTCGAATAAGTAGTTCATTATTCTAGGACAAGTTGTGCGCGATTTACTGGAGAAAGTTATGATTTTTTTTGACGTCGCTAACAGTTTTCAGATATTACTATTTCCGTGATTTCGTACGGTGATCTTAAACCTTAGACCTGCAACACAAATTACTTATAACTGTTTCTTCAGAAAATGTGTTTTATAAAATATTTGTTTAAGAAAAATTGGTTTCTTTTTTTTTTTTTTTTTTTTTTTTTTTTAATCTGAAATATATTGCCAGTGAGGTTGAAAAACATAACCCACTTGTTAAATAAGTTTGGTTCTAGAATGTAAAACGAAGGTTGTGTTTCTAATTTGCGAACTAACTTGAAATATAAAATCATGAGCTATTTTTGTAACGGAAGAAAAAGTAATGCATAAAATATTTTCAAGAGCGATTCCCATTCTTGAATCGATGCATGGATATGAAACGAATAATAATAAGAATTATGAGAAAATGAATTTCATAAATAATAAATAATCAGCGAACATCGGGGAAAACGGGCTTAATCGCGCCAGGCGCCGAGAGATCGCGACACGTGAGAAACGGCTTGCGGAATACGCGGTTCTTTTTCCCAGCAACACAATGGCAGAGGTGTGGCAACGACGAAGGTTTGCTCTACGCGCTACACATATTTTATTACCGCGTGGAGAAATGTATTTCTTTTTTTTTTTTTTTTTTTTTTAATTTTCGCGACAAAAAGGAATAATTTTGTTGCGTTTCGAATATCTTTTTAATAAGAGTTTCATCTTTCACGGAAGGTGATTTTGATTGATAAATATTTGGTTATTTGCGTAGTATGTTTCAACGACGGTTTTCTTCTTATTTGGCAAAAGCCACCAGCGGCGATCGATTTATTCTGCCCCGCTGTTATTCATAACAAAATTGTCCAATTTTTAGTTTAATCAGTTTTCTGAAATTGTACAAAATGTACTACCTTCTGAGCGAGCTCATTTTAAATCCTTATATTACTTTTAAAGTTCAGATCTATATTTAAAAAAAAATCTACTACCAAAATCAATTTAAATAGATGATCTAATTATAATTTGTAAACAATGTTTTACTAAGTAAATCAAATTATATAATCGGTACAAACTTTATAATTATGAATTCCAGTTTATTATAACTTCTAACAATTTGAACTATTCATGAATAAACATCTATACATATCAGAAACTCGATTTTTCCAGAACATCGACCCTTTAAAATTGGCCATGTGCATCAAGACCTTTTTGCGTCTGCGCCACTAAACCGCAGACGACGCTTCATTAGTAGCAGAAAAGCAAGCCGCAACGATGACAGACGGGAATTCGAATCAACGTTCCGAGCTTTTACCGAGTATCGTTTTTCCTTTCTCTCTCGCTCTGTTCCCCCTTTTTTTTTTGTAAACCGTTGCGATAGATGGAAACACCTCTCTCAAGTCGATCAGATTTCCAAGATGACTAGTCAACTCTTCAACGATAAAAAAACTCTCAACTTGTTCAACTTTGCACATCTTTTCAGGTGTCTCTTCATGCTCAGTTTTTACCATTTTCAGGCTTATCATCGAAAAATCGATTAAAATAAGTTATACATTAAATTTTGCAACATTCAGTTGGAATTTGAAAAGCAACATCAGCAACATACATCCCATCTCTTTGAAAGCTTCGATATAATTAATTTTACATAACGCCACCTAGCGCTGATTTGTCAAAGTGACGAGGTTTTGAACAATTGTGGTTAACATTGACGTTAATTAATAGCCGTTAATTATGACTGGCGATTGAGCCTGGTGGCGGGCATAAATACAGTCGTTCATTGAACCGACAATCTTGTTGGCAAACAAATCCTTGCCCTCCAGCTGAGTCAGGCAAAATCGCGTGAAAGTAAATGACAATAAAGCACGCATACATTTGCACCGGCGACCCAATGTATTTGGGCGCTTTTGTTTTGCGTTATATTCTACCAGGCTCGGTCCCTCTCTTTTCTTTTTTTACGAGCTCTAGAGCTTCTTTTGTAATAATCCGATTACCACGATAGGCTCGCAAAAATCCATGAAATATGCGCCTACACTTGAAAGCAGATAAAAATTGGGTCGAGTTTTGACTGGTGCTTGGAATGTACCATATTGTAGAGATTCGGTGCTTGAAAGATCCTCATAACATGTATGAGGATTCACGAATGTGAATGTTATAATTTTTTTTTTTTTTTTTTTTTTCAATATTTAACACTGTTCTATTGCACTAATAAATATTTGCTCTGTTGGATTGGTGTGCTCTAAATTTATTCGCTCTGTCTAACTGTGGATATTTATTAAACATACAGACGTTAAAATTTATATACTAAAAAATGTATAGGTTTGTATTTGTGGATCAGTGCCATCTTGTTGAGAATGCTTTTGTACCCTATTTTACAAAGTGCCACTCCAAGAATCATTGGAATTAGTTTGACAGACAGCGCCTTCGCACTCAATAGCTTTAAAAGCACCATCTAGTGGAGATTTGGAAAATATTGTTCCACAAGATCTCGAAAAGGTATTGCCCTTAATGTACTTTATAACGCGCACTATATAGTGGTTATTTGGATTGGGTGTCTTCTTATTGAGAATATGGCGTCAGTATACGCATGACAAAATGGCCGATCTAAGATGGTAGACCCAAAACTATACACACACTTACTGTACTCAAGGTGAATACAATCTACGTTTTAATGGTTACAATATCATATCGTAAAAATAGTTGAGTTTACAAAATATATTGTAATGTTTAAAATATATAATGTAAAATATAAAATGTTTATATATACATGAATAAAAATCAGGATCATTTTTGTCCATTGATTTTCATCTGAAACATTTGATTTTGAAATGCTGTCAGAAAACCTAATAAAATGTATACCTATACGAAGAAACACGTTTGAAATGAAGTTAAACGAAATTGCATTTGAGCTGTATTTCCATATCAACACTCGAAATGAAGATTTTCGCGTTGGAATTATTATATCAAAAACTTGATTCCATTTGGAGGCAAGATTTAATTTCACCGAGGAATACTGATGACCTCTGAAAGGGGTGGTAGAAAAAAAAACGAGTGTTTCAAAAGTTCGTTACGACTTCATACAAAACTGATCGAATTTCTCAAGGTGGGACATACAATTTTGTAAACTAGTCTAAATTCAATCATCTCTTTAGAAATCAGACTTTTAATTTGCAAAGATGAACATTTTATAGGACGATACAGTTGTTCCAACGTTGAATTCACAGACGAACAAAATATCTACGAATTTTTTTATTACAAAAGTGCAATGTCATTTAGATATTTTCCTTCACTTGTTTCTGATGTTGTCTTATTTTTGGAACCTTCAACTCAGCCACCCTCCTTCAGAGACCCTACAGCTCGTTTAATACAAAATCGTTCGCTGTACAATTATTTGCATCGACTTCCATATCCAATCGTTTCTTCAGACTATTTCATCATTTCCTTTTAAGTTCAGTGTAAACTCCCAAACTGTTTGATTTGGCTGCAGATTCAAAATGAAATTTTAAGATGACGTAATTTTTGATCTATTTTGGTGCTCAAAAATCTGTTCTATTTATATAGTACATATCGTATCATCAAATTGGATCAACATCATCACCATCATCACGTATATTGTAAACATGAAGACGTTGATTTCAGATAGATAACCTGTCTGAAATGAAAGGATTAAAATAAGAAGCATCGAAAGCGTGTACGACTTTTCTCTATATCGCGTATTGATGCGGCGCTCGTGACTTTCTCCCCATTGACACGGAATGCGCGGGAAAAGCGCGCGGATTAAAGCGCGCGCTGCACTGCGGTGCCGTTTAAGGACCATTGATTATCGATAATCGAATTGTACTGCCGGTCGTACATTCGTCAATTTGCATCTCAGGATTATTCCAACGTGATGTATTTTCGTGTACGAATCAAATGGTCCTTTTATTTTATCTTTCCAACCAATTGCTTATTCCTACAATTTATTCAACATTTCAAAATCCACCATTATCAAATTTACAATCAGTGTGGACGTCACAAGAAAAATTTTTTTTTATTTTTCATGATTTCTTAAAATGATCCATATGTATAAATTTATATAGACGGACAGCGTAATTATATATGTTATGATAATGTCGCGTATATAGTTTACAAAGCGACGCCTGCTCATGACTTGGCTAACCAAGTCTTTCATCGGAGGAAGTCATGAATTTCTGATGACACGTACTGCAACTTGGCGGCTAATAAAGCCTAGAGAAAAACTAATTCACCCCTCTTTATTATTTGGCACTTTGCATAAGCCGTTTGCCGTGAAATGAAAGAGAAGACGGAATAATTTATGCCTCATCCTTACATATCTCTGTCTCGGATTAAATTCTCTCTTTTATCTCATCGAAGTCAAACTAAGTTAGCTGACTCGAATTGTCTTGCACAAAGACGAGATGGGTTGCAGTCTCGTTGAATATTAAATTCCAAAATTAAGAGCCTCGAGGATTTCAAAAGGATTCGAAATTGGATGGAAATTATGAATCTTTGCGTGCGCTAGATTCTTATATCTATACAAAATTATATATACACAAAGCTAGGCGTGCGCAACGAAAATGATTTCGAGGTGACAAAAATTTTTCATCTCATTCATCCGTGTCGGACAGTATAATTGAATTAGTCGCTTGATTAGACTTGCGTGATGCCAAGGTCCCTCTATGCCAAACGAGAAACAATCATACATCCCGGTCTTCACTGAGTTGAGATACAGATGTATATTTACTCCTTTTCAAACATGAGTTATGTAAGAAACGTTTCTAAAAGTTGGATTTTATATCAAACAGCTTGCAATAATACATTATCAAACATATCTTTCACTTGTGTAATAGAATGATAAATGTAAGAGAATTAAAATAACTGATCCGTTCATTACTCGAGATTTATCTCATTTATAAAAGGTAAATAACACAATGATCATATTACATCTACGGTTGCACGATTTTCGACGTAAATTGATTATTAATCACATGCAAATCAACCGTTCATTGAGTTCAGATTTGCGGCGAAAAATTAATGACTCTTTTTCAATACCCCACATTGTCATGATCATCAAACATAAAACTTAAAATTAGAACTATTACATTTTCCAATGTATTTATTTTGTTCGCATATCCTTTCGCCGTTGGAGAGCGATCAATAAAACATGTTCAACTCTCTTTTTATGCATCGCAACGCGGATGATTATTTCGTTCTAAATCATTACCCACGTGCGAAAACGCATTTAAATTTTGGAGGAAACAAAATCTATAGATATAAAGAAACAACTGAGTTTCATATTTTAATACTAGTGAACAAAAAAAAAAAAAAAAAGCTTTCATCTTGATAGATTTTAGTTTTGATATTTGATAATGTTTTACGATGAAAGCATGAGATATGAAAACTTGGCTCGCAATTGATGAAATAATAAGTCATAATTTTGGCGCAAAACGGTTGGCTTTATACTTTCGTATCCATCATGCACAATTGTGGCTTCAAACTTTTTAATGTTCGAACTGAGTGTTGGAATCGTTAAATTCAAAAAGTTGAAACGTTTGGACTAATATTTGTTAACGAGTTTTGCGTGCCATCAGGGTCCTCTGGATCGAAGCACGTTCGATTCTTATCGAATTTGCAGTCCCCAAGAGTACATACATATACATGCATGCATATATATTCGTCGTGGCGCAAATATTGGCATCCGCTAATCTTGTTGCCATACTGTCGATTCCATAACTTGATTGCAAACTTGAGATTCAACTAAACTATATGCTTGCTTAATCCGATTTTCCATTTTTGCGTCTGTTTGCCCCTGACAAGCCTTTTCGTATTCTTTGTTCGAAGACACATCAAATTCTAAACCACACACACTTGCAATTGAATTACTCGGCGCTCAGTGATCGATCCTGCACTAAAAGCATTAGTAGTTAATAATCTCCAATTAATTATGCTTAATTCGTTATCGTCCCTATGATGGATCGGATTCAATTCGAATTATCTTTTCAAACTGTTCAAATACGTTATAGCCATCAGGCCAATACAACCGTGAATTTCAATGCGACCCGTAAAAAGACACGGAAACTAGCTTTTTGACAGGCACAAAGCCCCAGCAAAAACGCGAGGAAATTAACAAGCACCGCAAGAGGAATCGACAGGTTGCAAAGAAAGAGACGACAACGGAAAGAGTAAAGTGAAGAAAAAAAAAGGTAAACAACGCGGCGGCGGTACAATGAGAACGGATGTAAGGAGGAACAATACGCTCCCTGCTTGCTCGAAAATACCGTACGGCTTCTGTATCCCAGGGTCCTTGACCAACGCGGAGTTGAGATCCAGAAGGACAAGTCGACTTGTGTAATATAGCCATTCACAGCACATGCGTATAGAGTGTCTGCGAAAACAAAAACTCTCTCTCTATCTCTCGTTCCTCGAAAACTTTATACCTATATACAACCAACTTATTTCAACTCCTCTGTTTCATAGTTGCAAGATAGTACATTCAGGTGGTTTCAAGGTTTCCCGGTTAAATTACAACTAACTCTTAGTTACGCTTATGAAGCTAAGTACAACTAATTGTTTAATCATTATTATTCATATTGAAAGTTGCTTCAGCATTAATGAATTTGATTCATGCTATATATATATATATATATATATATACAATGAAAATAAAAAACACGTTGTACGGTTAAGTATCGCAAAAAGACGTGCTGATCGGAATCAATTGTAACCTGATTTTCGCGCGTCTCTCCTTGTTGGCGTATGTCTGTATCTAGAAAAAGGTGCTGCAACTGTTTTCTTCTGCGTAACCGGCTCTAATACAGCAGGGTAAAATCGAATTGGCGACGAGCGAATCAGGCCACTATGTCGCGCGTTCATTTTTATGCTATTATATATCAAGTGAGAAAACGCCCTGTACAAACATAAGTAGCTCTAAAAATATTCTTCTTAATAATAAATAATTTGGTTCGATCAATTTGTAAATAGCTCCAAAAATGATCTTCTTGATGAACTGTTCAAAAGTTGATCTAAAAAGAAAATAAAACTCACCGTTAGCACGTTGATAGTAATCGCACTCTGCGCAAACAGGCTGATCCTCGTCAAGTAAATCGTTAGCGAGGCAAAGGTCCTTGTAACCCTCGGGTGGGCTAAGGGTTTCGCGTTGATGGTGCTGTCGCTGCTGCAATTTGCGCAGGGACGTGCGTTTGTCTTGCTCTTCCTCTTCCTCGTCATCTTCGTCCGCCTCGTCATCATCGTCGTCGTCGTCGTCATCTTCGTCGTCGTCCTCTTCTTCGTCCCCTTCGTCCTCCTGGTGGAACACTCTCGTCCGATTGATCGTGTCATCAATGTCAACCTCGTCGACCACAAAATGCGGCTCTTCAGCGAAGTGGAGATTCAGTTCTGCGCGACATTCCTTGCAGTTTCCAAGACGAATCATCTCGTGTTCCTGACAACAACAGTCGCACTCCTCTTCGTAATCCGCACAGCATTCCTCCTTGATTAGAATTATGTAGTCTGCTGCGAAGAACTCATTGAGTTTCTCGTTAATGACCACCCGGTTCTTTTGGCCCTTGGCCTTTGTCTGTCCTGGCTTCTTCAGGAGCGACTTGAGCGCCCTCCCGGGAGCCTCAGCAGGCCCCTCTAATCCGTGCTCCTTCATGTTTTATTGTTCTGTAAATAAACGCTACGTTTGAGTACTCAATTATTTGCATCATCGTTCTTGAAGTTGAACGCTAATTTTTATACTCATTTGTATAGCGAGATACAAATGAGTTAATATATATATGAGTTACGTATACTTCTACAACTCGATCTTCAAGCCATCAATATACTTTCTGTCATCCAATTTACAGTGAAGCTTTTTTTTTAAATGGTTTCAAGGTCAACATTTTTTAATTCACCCGGCGTCACTCATGCTGAGCTAAGTTGAATCAATGAAATTATTCACGTTCAGCACAACGGATGCATGAAACGCTTCACGCGACTAAATCGAGTAAAACTATACGTATACATATAATGACAACATTATAAGAGTGTCCAATTACAAATTAAATACATTATACTACAAGACTTCAAATTTCTCTTATTGTTATTTATCATAGGTGAATCGTGCTTCTATAAAAAAAAAGTCAGGTTTTTATCATTTAACTTCAGCACATCGATCAAATGCAGCGCAGATTTAACTATATATAGTTTGAGCAAGATTGGAATGGCATTTCATTATTTCAGAAGACAAAATTAGTTTTTTTTTTTTTTCAATAGAAAACATTATTGATTTATCAATTCAAAATTAGTCAGTTCTCCTTGATATACACGCGCAGTTTTTTTTTTACAGCTAAGAAATCATTTAACTACAACGCCGGTATATCAAATAATTGTTTAGTTCAAGCTTTTGAAAACTTCCTTCGTCGTAGGATAATATTGCTTTCGCGACAATTAATTTATAATTTACGAAATACAAATACAACTCTGTTTATAATTTATACAAATTTAAGACAGTCTTGGCAGTTTTATGTGACGAAGTTAGTATAATTTTGTTCAATCTGAATGAACTGAATTCCAATTTCGTTTCTGATAATCATAAAATATCAATATATTGCTAATATCTAAGCGTGCAACTTTTTCCAACAAAATATTACCCGCCGATCGAAAATTTGAAAGTAAAGTCATCATTAGTCGAACACAACTTTCATCCACAGACAATCGATTTTCTCAAAGATGAAGCGATAGTTTTCTCTCCTTGCTTCAACAATCAATGCCATTTCAACTCACTAAATTCATTATTATCATTATTATCGTTCTTAGAAAACATATTCTACTACGCTGATAAAAATGAGTTGCTATGAGAGCTACTGGAATTTTTATCATTCTGAATCAGACAAAATTCAATCCTGATCAGATGTTTCATTATTATTATTATTATCATTACTATTATTATTATTATTATTATTATTATCATTATTATTATTATTATTATTATTATCATTATTATTTGTAAATTTGAAGTCCAGCGTAGTAACCCCTGATGAAACATATTGCCCAAGCCAAAGCGACTGCAATCGATTCGGATTCTCCCTCTGACGAATAAGCATCACGCGAAGGGAGTCTGCAGAGGCAGATATACCAACCCGCAAGCTTATGTCACACAGGTGGCACTGTAGTTCCCCATGGCGACACTTTTTTGATCACACACACGCGCACTCAATCACGCGAACACGACCTGTGATCCTCAATGATCCAGACGTTGCGATGAGAGCCAAGCCACGCGCTGCGATCTTCATCATGCTCATCGCACCGGCCAATCACAAATTAGCCCGCAGACTTGCACTAATTGATACTGCACAATGATCTGTCGGATTTAAATCAGTTTCGTTATGGATTTACAATTTTTCTTCTCTACAATCGAGTCAACTGAATTTTCTGATCGAAACAATAAAAGCTCCAAAGTCGTCTAACATCTCTAATTACAACGAGCAATGTGGTGGTTTTCAAGAATCATCATCTCTACAGCAACTTCTTTTCCTTCTTGTCAGCCCCTTTTTCATCACTAAGATCAATGACTTTTTTGAATTTACCTACAACCAAAACAAAAACAACAATTTGCCTTGAGCCAATAAAATAAATAATACAACCCAAACATCCATTACACAAAATTGTAACCTTTCAAGGATTAGGATAACAAACATTGATTCAGTGTCGCAAATTTGAGCACCTCAAAATCAATTATCGTTATCGTTAATTCCCTTTCGTTAGCACGACTTTTCATTCGGCTTTTCATCAGCGCCATTTGCAATTTTCCGTTAAAAAAAAAAAAACAAAAAAAACAAAAAACAAAAAAAAGAAAAAGAATTGTCTAATGGTCGAATCAACTTGATGAAAGAAATGCGGAGGAAGTAGACTATTTATAAAAGTCTATGAACATCAGTAAATTCAGTTGAAAAGTGGTCAAAAGGCAAAGTTAACAAAGATGTGTTGTAAAATAAAGTAAATAAAATGTGACGGTTACGTGGGCGGTGACAGTTTTGGCGGTAAAAATGTTAAAAAGAAAAGCCAAAGTCTGGCAAAGTATCGATCTGCCGGCGGCGTAGGCGGGACGGGATGCGATCGTCGTCGTGTCGCAGGCAGGGCCCGGCGGGGCGCAGACCCAACGTGTCGGCACGCGTGTCTCCGGCCGACTGCGGCCGACGTGCCATCGATCGGTGCGCGCACTCTCGTGTAAAGCACGCGCGCGCGCACGTTCGAAAGTAAGCGCGCCCGGACGTGCGCTCGCTTGCAGGTACCTCGCTGCACTGAAGAACAAGAACCCAGCAGAACCAATTCACCCCCAGACCACGGTCTGATAATCCGCGCATGGGGGAAACCGAATCAGTAAACTGCTGATAAGCTGTGCTCTGCCGCCTTTTGTCTGCGCGCTTGCCACGTTTCATCCTAGATGGCGCTGCTCACCCTCTGCGCACACAACTTCGTATATATTTTTCATCTAAAATCATATTACAACATTATCCACACTCATCTCTCATTTTCTTTTTTGCAAATTATTTATACGTCGAATAACATTTTCATTGTTATATTATAAACATTATTATTATTATTATTATTATTATTATTATTATCATATTGTTAACAAGATGAGAAGTAAAAATGGAAATGAATATTTGTTTAATTGAAAAGAGAGGAATAAAGTGAGAGACCGTTTTGAAACCTGACCCGGCCAACTAGCTACGCTCTTCAATTGCATCAGTTGAATTCTCAGCATAATCACGTGACTCAAGGCAGAGATAATGGCAGAGCCAATCGGAACGCGATTGTGTCACTATCCTTCGAGTAGCGCCGCCGCGCGTCTATTTTTACTGCACGCTGTTTTTGTGTTTGGGTTGCAGAGCGAGGTCGGGGACCTCGCGCCGGCTTTGTCAACGAGGGGAGGCGCCGCGGATTCAATGGCTCGGCTCTGTGTTATTCGTCAACCTGATGCGAGGATCGTGACAAGTGGATACGCTTTTGTCGTCAAGGAGACTCTGAACTTATCAACTTTTGTTTACAACGCTCTGTTTATGTATTTATTTGTTTGTTTGTTTGTTTGTTTGTTTACTTACTTTTCAGCTAAGAAGACACTGATCTCTGTTGATCCAAGAAAAAAGGCCAAAGGGTGTTTTTTGTATTTATATAACTAATATACAAGTTCAAAGAAAGAAATGAGTTATAAGAATGAAGAAGATCTTTCTGACGACAATCGTCGGTTCATTATGATAACAAAATAATAAACATTGATCTACTGAGGTATACAAATAAAAACAAGTTTGTTTGTCAGATTCACTTTTTTAATATACCAATTCAATAAAATGAGCAATAACTGAAACTTTAATAAATGGATATGTGCCTCCTTTCGAATGTGCTGTAAAATATCAAATTAAATTGGAATAAAATTAATTACAGCTGCATTGTTGTTAGCCTCAATTATTATTATTTATGTGGTACGTCAATTTTGGTTTAAAAGTGAATATCAAATTAAAATCATGACTCGAAAAACCACCATCATAATCTTGTGGTCTATTAATTGATCCCAATAGCTTCGCCATCCCACCAGTAAAAAAAGGTCTAATAATATCGATTTGACTTTTATTATAGATTCCTGAGGCTAAACTTGTTTCGAGATCGCTGCACTGACCTTAAAATCGATTTGGAGATAAAGGTTCTAATTAACGTTAATTTTCGCAAGACAAGTTTTCTAGTCCCAGTGACTAATTACAACTAAGTAATAAAATAAAAAAAAAATAATCAAAAACATTGAACATTAAAAACATCAAATTAAAGTTGCCTCATTTTTAGAAGTATGAATTAATTTTAAAGTTCAAATATTTGGTTATTTCTATAAGTGTTTAATTTTAACGAGCGTAAATGTATGTATATCAGGTCAACAGGTTGGATACGTCAATAGAGACTGAACTAATGGATGAAATTGATATAATAACAGTTGACGAAATATCAAAACGAATCAACATTAGTGGTCAATGCAATTTCGATCAGTTATTGTTTAATAATTTTTTTATTTTCTATATTCATCAATAAAAATTGCGAAAAATTGTGTTTTTATAAAATAACACATAAATATAATTGTAGTTGCTACTACTTAAACATATATAGGGTATCTTCCCTCCGTTATATATATCAGGAAAAGCCGAGGGTATATCTCAGGCAAAGGGATGAGGAAAGCATGAAGGGGCTCCATGGAAAAGAAATTGCCCATTAGAGACTTCACACATTTACAACAAAAAGAACCTCCCAACTGTCATCAACCAACATTATTAAAACGTTTAACAAAATTTATATAACAATAACAACCAAATAAAAAATATAACAAGATGTATATATACATATATATACATGAAGGAGTTTTGTTGAAGGTAGATTTCAAGGAGAAAGCGTCTAAGACAGTGGGTGAAGGACTTTATAAGGATTAAGGATGCTGTTGGGGTCCATAAGTCTCTTCATCTGTCGCATAAGTTGGATCGCAGACTCGTGTTTACTGTAATGCAAGTACTGGGTCTTTTTGAAACCGATGCCGTGTTCGGCGCTGATGCTCCCTCGCATTTTTGATACGTACTCAAATATGAATGGCTCCAGCATCTGTTCTATCTCTTTCGAGTACTCTTTGACAGATACCTGGATGTGCAAATTGCCATCTCCTGAAAACAAAAATACAACAATACGAACAAATACAAATACAAAATAAAAATAATTGTAATAAGAAAAAGTATAAACCTAAATGTCCAAATCCGCTGACAGTGAGAACCCTGTCATCTTTGGTCAATCTGTCTTTGAGCTCTTCAACAGGTTGATAAATGTGTTGCAGAGGCAACGAGATATCATATTTAAAAACGTAACCCTCGTGGAGAATGGCCTCAGCGAGCCTTTCTCTGAGAGCCCAGATGCTTTTGATCTTACTCGGCTCGGAGGACATGGTGCCGTTGAGGACGAGCTCCTCCCCTATGGCTTTCTCCACGAAGGAGTTGATCTTAGCCTCGTCATGGGCCGCCTCACTTCCAGCTGTTTCGATCAGCATGTAAAACGGGTATGGGGCGCCACCCTCGAGCAACGGATTCGTCAGACCGAGGTACTTTCCAGTCAGCTCGATCGAATCCCGGTCTATGAACTCGCACGATGATAAAATCTCGGCTAGATTCTTTCGGGCCAAATTATACGTCTTCAAAACGTTTGAAAAAGAATTAAGCCCTGTATAGAATTAAAATACATTCTATATAGTTATTTTCCTTGTATCGGTCTAATCGTTAATTTCTTATGCGAATGTATATATATGTATGTAGAACCTAATAGCGCAACGTTAACAGCCTTTGGTAATGTTGGACACAGAATCGCAACTTTAGTCACGATTCCCAAAGTTCCTTCTGACCCGATAAACAAGTGTTGCATGTGGTATCCCGTGTTGTCCTTCTTTATTGTGTTTAAACAATCTATCACTTCCCCGTTTGCTCGAACCTGAACAAAGAGATAACAATTAATTATATAAATATCATCAAATCACTGATTGTGATTAAAAGGGAAATTAAAGATAGTATAATAATAATAATAATAGTAATAATAATAATAATAGCCAGGAGCAGGAAAAAAAAAGCCCGTACAGCCTCGAGCCCCAACACATTGCCATGGAGATTGCCGTATCGCACAAGCCTTAAGCCGCCAGCGTTTGTGGAGACGCAACCGCCGATCAAGCAACTCCCCTTCGCACCTAGATCTATCGGCATCATTAAACCAACGCGCTGCAAATTATCGTCCAGCGTCTCCAAAACGCAGCCTGCCTCACATACCATCACCCCTGTCAACATTTTTTTCATTTTCTTTCATTTTCAACTAATTGTTACGCAAGATTTGATTGTTAACCGTCAATCAAACATTTCATTTTCTAAAGAAAAATTCTTTTTCTGCTCTATATCTGATTATCTAAAACCGTTATTCTTTATATCCATATGTTATATACCTTACACGTCAAAAGCTTTGTTTATGAAATAAAACAATAAATCGTTTTCTCTATATAGAATTATACAAAGTTCGAACAACTTTATTTGAGAGATTATGATGCGACGAGTTTGTGAATTTCGTACCAGCCAATTGATCGACGTTGATAATTTGATTCATGAGTTGCATCGAAAGGACAATTTCATCAAACACCGGGACACTTCCTCCCACAAGTCCAGTATTGCCACTCTGTGGACAGACCGCCAGTTTGTTATCGTTGCAATAACGCAGTATCGATGATACCTCTTCCGTTGTTTTTGGCTTCAGCACCAATTGACTCTTTCCTAAACAACAACAAACAACAAAATTAATTTTAATTAATAACACAACAAGACACAATTCATCTCGTGGATAAAAGTGAGAACAAGAGTAGAATTTGAATGAAATAAGAGTTGGTTGTTTTTGTGAACACACCTCGCACCGTTTTAATCCAATCAACATTGTAGCCATAGCACTCGTCGGGATCTGTGATGACTCTACTCTGGCCCAAGAGACCGGTGAAAAACGTGACATCTTTATCTGACAGACTGGCGTAAGGCCCTCGTTTCACCTTGTATCTTGTTGATGTGAATTCTGGTTTTGAATTTGACGATGCGTTGCGATCGGCTTGGGCACAGACCTTGATCCACCTATTATTGTGATTACGCAGCAGTCCCTTTACTATCGTTAACATTTTTTTATCTGTAAACAAAAGACAACAGTTCAAATAACATACATCCATCGAAGGTCACACTTCAAACAAAAACATTCATAACGGTTCAAACTTTGTTTACATCTTTGGCCTTTAAGTTGTTAGTCATTGATTTGTCCTTAATTCGTTCATTCTTTTGTTTTGTTTATTTTAAATAAGTAAACAAATTGAATTTCAATTAAATTGACATATTTTTAATTGTCGCAAAATTAAGTGTGTATAAACATCGACGTGAACGCGCGCACACAAATGTGATGTGATACGCCCACCGGTGATGTGCAGTCTTTTCGCTGAGAAAATTAAGTGCTCACGCACACATACGCGTGTACGTACGTTCATGAGATCATCGAAAAGAAAGGGTGCGAAAGAGAGATGGAAGATCGAAAGAAGGGAGAAACGACTAAAACAAGTACGAACGACGCAAAAGAGATGAATTTTATTATAAAGCAGTATTTGGAATTTGAAAATTTGCCCTATTTGTCCTTTTGAAAGACAAGGTCAAATTGTTTCAATTGTATTGCACCAGTTTGAGTTGTTTGTTTGTGGCATCCTTTTTTTTTTTTTGACATTTTGGTTATAACATATTTATCAACACAATGATCGATCCAATCATCGTAAACCGAAACCGCATTTAAATTCCTTCGAAGCGTCATAATCGTTTTCTTAGTTGGTTTAACGATCCGAACTTGACCCCTCATCATTCTCAAATATTAGAACGTGACTAATGCCTTGGAATAAGTCAAAACGAGAGGCGCGACTCTCTCCTGTCCGAAATCATTGACCATAAAGTCCGTAAATAATCGACATGGTCATTCGCCGAAACTATAAATCACAGCTGAATGAATTTTCAAGAAACTTTTCATGCGGCGATGGTGTACGCAAAACAGGTACACACAGAGAAAGAGAAAGAAATAGGAAGGCTCAAGTTACAAATTCAAATGAAAAGCATTCGAAAAAATGATGTTCAACATTTTTGTTACTATTTTAAATGTCATAATCAGTCATTAGAATCGCTACAGCTTGTTTGGCGGATCATTGAAAGTCGATCTTGCACGCGTAAAAACATTTCGCTCAAGCATTGAAATTCCTACATAGGTGCGCATATTCCGTTGCATCGCGACGTTCAAATTGCATCGAATTCTTCAAAACACACCTTGCATCGATGCGAAATCAGCCACACATTTTTCAACGCCAGCAATGATTGTAACAGTTGGCTCTTATCTTGACCATAACCGAATTTAACATCGTTATTGTTTATAAATTTACAAGCGTAGCAGAAAAGACAATTTTTTTTTCTTATATATGTACGAAAGTGCGACTAATGCACGCGCCATCTTAATGCTGACGTTCTTACGGAACTAAATGAATGCAACTTATTTACAATGATGTTGTAATCGACGTACAATTTGATGATTGTTAAATTCTAATGATAACAATAATAGTAGTAGTTTAATTTATAGTATCGGAGAGTGCTGGTTTAAAACTAACATCACAATGCTGCGCACACAATCGGCGCAGAAAAACACACGGTTTCAACGAAACAGTACAGAACGCATATCAATACCTTGTTCAGATGCATGCATTGTGAACGACACTTGATGAACGATGCTTGCGCAGTTCGCGGTTTCAATTTGACATATAATTTTCATGCGAAAGAAATTGTTGTTGATTCTCGATAAGACAATCAATTGAATAATTAAATCATCCATGATTGATTTAGTTGTTCCGTTCCTTTTTGTTTACAATTCATTTTTCACTTGAGACATCAATCTAAGAAATTGTCGACGAGTCGTTTGGGTCTTATATTTCTATCCTAAAATGATTCAAATGTTTTAATTAATATTACATAAACAAAAGTCTAAAATATGTACCATTAATGACATATACCTTATAACATATGATTGTTGATACCAAAAAGTTAAACCTTAAATTACAACTTTACAAATTCTTGTTGCTTTTTTTTTCTCATGTACATCAGTTTGTTTAAATCAGTTGCGTGTCTTCCTTATAGTACACTCGAAAACATGACAACAATGCTAATCATCTGTCGGTAACCCGCGAATTCTTACCGACGGTCACATGCCATCCACTTGTCAGTATGTATCTTCTCCTCGAAATGATGAATTACTCATCATGCACGAGTCGTGCACACAATCGAGAAGAATGTCCATTCAAAAGGCGGACAGTCTTTTCAATGTCAGCATGAAACCGTCAAAATCCAATATGCCTAACGAAAAAACGGCCATCCTTCTGTTGGTCCCTTATGCATGTCTTTGACTCATTTTGTTGTCCCTCTTTCTTGTTCTTTTCCACCGCGTTTCAGTCTTTCGATCATGCTGGTTCCGGAAAATTTGTCGCACAAACCAAGAAAAAAGAGACGATCTAAAACGATTTCTCAGCTAACTGGATTGCACAAGAATAGTGCCTTTTTTCCATTTCATCAACGTCAAATGTTGAAATGACAGACACATAATTCTAAGATCTGAGACTTCTAAAAGAATAGGCGTAACCATCAAATTTGTCATGTTGCACATCTGTTACAAGGGCGTTGTGCACGATGCGTTGATTGAAACCGTCAAATGTTGTTAGGCAAAAGTTGTCAGTGGAGAAAATAATGTCATGAGTGGAGTGGTTGCAATATGACCATGGTAACTAGAACGTCGATTTGCCCAATCAAAAGCGCCAGTTAAGTCGCTGCACGAGCCAATGCCCACCTCGATCATTAGATGCACGGGTTCTTCGGCAGAGGGCGTTTCTGTCGCACTCGCACGTTCGTCGCACGCATCTCTTTCTCTTTCTCTCTCTCTCCACGTCTTTCCCACTCCTTGACTTTCTATCCTTGTCTGCTTTGTACAGCAACAATGTACGGTCAATTCCTTACCGAACCGAGTGTAACCTTCATCCTCGATATCTCCGTTCTGTAGACATATTGTCGCTTTTGCCCGACACCTCCGACTTGATGATGCACATCAGATCAACAACCTTTTGCCACGCTGTAACAAGTTTTGCGTCTTTACCATCTTGCCATTCAATTTAAATGCAGATCATTTTCGGATCTTTGTTTCATGCCTTGTAACACGACAAATCCAAGGAACAGTACTGATTTGAATGATGAAAACCAATTGAATCCTGGTCTTTTACTTACCAATACTCAATCATTAAAATTCTGTTTTTGCATACTAAATCCATGGGTCTTGTTATCCCACAAGGCCATTTGTCGTATAACAAACTGTCTCTACATCTTAATAGGAAATGCCATTATTATAATGCATTCTAAGAACTATAAAGATCGGCAGAACAATCACCAATAAAATAGCAGGGCTGAAAAAAAAAAAAAAAACATCAATCGTATACAATAATCCACGTTGAATGCTCGAAGGCGCAAAAAATGGTGATGGAGCCATGCAGCCAAATCATCGCAGCATGATTTTTCATGAAACTGTCGCCAGTTGTTGGAATCAAACATGGCGACTGTCTCAGACTCGCAGATCGCATTCCTCATTTTTTATCAGATCAGATAGATCATCTTCCTTCGTTTCTTTTGTCACAATTAAACAATTTACATCTCTTACATCACTGCGTCAATTACTATCTCAGATCTAAGAAAACATTTGAATAACAATCTCCAGTTAAGTCATCATCCAGCTCTGATCAATCTCTTTACCGCTAAAACCGTATCTGAAATGAAACAAACAAACAAATCAGCAGTACCAAAATTGTTATCCACAATCTTGTGAGTCGAATTAAAATATCTATCTCTTGTTACTTTCAGCGCGTTATGATGTCTGCTAATCTCAAGATTGGCGATCCCTTGAATTTTTGTTATCTCCAAAAATCTGATGCCGAGTGATTACATAAGAAAGCAGCAAAGTGGTAGGGGGTCGACGATTCATCTTGAGCATAAGGACACACCCTTCCCCTCGAGCATCGCAAGGAAATATGTTTCGGGTGTGAACGTACATCGAGGGCCAATCGTTGAATCAGTAAAATGCGATTGAACAATGTGCCACAGCCGCGTCAAAGGAATATTGTTCTCTCTATCTCCGTCGGGTGAAAGGGGGAGATTCGGAACCGGGGGAGGAGGGGGAGGAGGAAAACCAATAGTCGCAACGTTCAAACCTTGTGTGCGTGCGCGCCGCTAATAGCTGTACGCAATCATACAAATAACAATCAGGGGAACACGCACGAGCGAGCGACAAGGACGCCAACAGTCCGGCCTCTCTCTCCCTCCTTAGGCTATTTTCGAACGCAACGCGCGTTGCCATTACGACGAGTGGTAGATAGAAAAACCTCCGAGCAGGAGGCCGAGCGTCCTGCACTCTGGGTTGGCGATCGTCCGTCCTTGTTGCTCGCGTCCGCCAAGCTCGCCAGAGAGAGACCGAGACGCGTCCGAACGAGTCCAGCGACCGAGGGAGGGGAGACCGTGACGCGAGTGCGCATGCGCGCGCCAGTACAGTTTCTCAAATCATTAACCGGTTCCCCTGGCAACGCGCGTCGCTCGTCGCCCATTGGTCGACCCCCCACCACTCCCTCCTATGCCACTCGGACTGTCTGCGCAGGCATCAGCACACACACACGTCGCTGTGTGTGGGTGCGCGCGCGCACTCACACACAGGTATATATGTTGCTGTCGAAAAACGACACGCAAGCCGAGTCCTTGCGTCGCATCGGCCTCGCACCCCTCCGCAACACGCTGGGGTGTTGTTACGAGGGTCGTTGACGAATACACGAATTTCATTGGATTCATCGATCCAGCACTGGGGGGCAACCACGCTCGCTAGGGTCCCCCATAGATGCTCCGACCAAGTGAGTTGCACACACATTCAACGTCCCCTCGCTTGGTAACAAAAATCTTTGAATTCCCTAAATTCTTCTCTCTGTTTTTCTTTTTAGAGAGAAAAAAAAAAAAAAAAAAAAAAAAAAAAAAAAGAAAAATAAATAAATTATCTTGAATTTAATCGGCATCTTCGTCCGCAATACTCACATCATCATAATATTCTATAGCATCAGCAAAAATAAAAAAAAAAAAAAAAAAAAAAAAAAAAAAAAAAAAAAAA